>CM064573.1:22984367-23381478 GCA_032716605.1 Paralithodes platypus | reverse complement strand
TTAATAGTATTATATTATTATTATCATCAGGATTAATATCAAAGTCACATAAAAAGTTAGATATATATTTAATAATTAGTTGAATGTATTTCTTAACCACGTAACATTGAGGTTTGATTATGAGTAAATAAAGTTACAGGATCGCTTCATAGATTCGATTCAGGTCTCACTCAAATAATATAAAAAGCAAAATATAATATTTTGAAGCAAAAGAATTTTCTTCAGCTTAGGAAATCACTAGAAGTAATATTAACACAGCCATGTTAGTCTAAGGCGATATTACTAATATGAGACAATAGCATCACCGTACTACGCACCGTTAAGCAATGTAAGCTTAATTAAAAGAAAATGAAAGAACTCGTAAGTATGAATATAAAACAATAGTATTACTTTCATCATAACCCAATTACTTAAAGAGTTGCTTTAGTCCACAAGTTAGTCAACTAAAATAGTTAAGCACATAATAGTAGCGTTAACGTTAATTCCCAATCAAATAGTTAAGCACATAATAGTAGCGTTAACGTCAATTCGCAATCAAATAGTTAAACACATAATAGTAGCGTTCACGTTAATTCCCAATCACATATCTCACTAACCAACATAACGTAAGTGTTTACACCGAACACACTTAACACACATTTATATAATCTGACTGACAGTCACAATTCCATTATAATACTTCACCCGTCTTCCTCCAGCTGCAAGTTCACCTTCCCCAACTCCAAATGAGACTGATTTGAATGCCCACAACTCGGGTCTTATATACCAAACAATGATGGTGTAGGAACGAATCAGGAGGCGGGGGGTGATGCCTGCTCCAATCATAGCTCCTCGAGTCGCATAACAGGTGCCTGGTCCACTCACAGCTCCTGGCGTCGATCATACGTCATAGCATCGGTCATCGAGGTAGTTTGCAGGGTCCCATATGACACACGCAGGTGTGAAGGCTAGTTTGCTGGTATGGGGCGAGCTGGTTCCACTCGCTCGTTCGCTCGCTAGTCTGCTTCACCGTTTGGGTAGTTTGGCTCCTTCAACTCTAATTCTAACTCTTAAATTAACATACAGGGCTCCATATGTCAGAACATATTCAGCCCATTTGGTCTAGACAGTTTTTGAGTTACGGAAGATAGAGTTCACGATTTTTGGCCAACCTATAACAATTGCTGTAACTAATACCGGAGAAATTTGAAATATACACGAACATTTTTGCGGCAACGTATAAGGGGTGTTTTCTGGACCCCCTTCTCCCTCATTTAAGGAGTGTTTTCTGGACCCCCTTCTCCCTCATTTTTACACTCATTACTTGTTTAATTTTAAGACGTTCTCTCATTAGTTTGCCTATTTGTCGACCTTGTTCCCCATTTTTTTTTTCAATTTTAAGACCCTTCGTGACATTTAGGTGTCGATTTTTTTTTTTCCTGGTGAGCGATAGTGAGGCTACAATTTACAAGGTACCGGTCTTCGGTCGGGGTTTTTTCTACCGAAAAATGCACACATTTATCTCGGAGGGGGGTCTTAGGGGTGTTGTTGTAAGCTTGATGGATGGCTAGGGAGGAAGCTATAATGAATAATAATCATAAAATAAATATATAAATCAATAAATTAATACCTTTTAAAAATATTGCATAATTTCGTGACTATTACAGCGTTATTGGCGACTATTGTCTGTTTTTCCTAACTGACGGTAATTTTACATGTTCCCATCTTGATTACTCGGATATTACGTACATTTTGTACCGACATAAGTTGCCAAATAAGAAACTTGACATTTACCCCTCGAGGATTATGACGCATTTTGACAGTTTATTCTGGCTATTATTAAACGATTTTTATACAGAAGGATCTGTGGGAATGTAAATGGTAACTACTCTCTGACTTCCATATACCCTTCCTAATCTAAATCAAATTGTCTAATGCTAGCCAGAATATAATGCCAAAACGCATTATAATCTTCAAGGGGAAAATATATATATATTTTTTTTTGCCACCTACTATCAAGAGATCAAATGGTAAGGGATTGAACTTTATCAGGTGACAACAATATATACTAGAAAATATAATATAATATATATATTATATAATATATATATTATATAATATACACTACTGTATATGATATATATTATATAATGTAACCGAAATATTTTACAATTTAATACAGAAGCCGCCAAGCCAGATGTGCAGTTAACACTGTCTGGTCCGACGATTTTTCGAATGCTATGCTATTTTGTTAAATTAGTATTGAGCATTTTGCTTGCTTTTGCCATGTTCGAGCAATGTATTATAGTTTGTCCCCTAGGTTAACAAAACCGCCTTCCTAGACTTCCTTCATATTAGATGATGCCCAGACACACCAAATTCAAGCTAAATTTGTAAAATTTTCGATAAAAAAGGTCCTGGCCTAAAGCCGATGTCTTCTAGGTTACAGGCTAGCTATCGCTCGCCCAGCATAAAATCGACACCTGCATATGGTTAATCGTCTTATTATCGCCAAACTAATAGGGTGAAACGTCTTAAAAACTCAAAACTCCCTCGGACCAAAATTTAGGGTTAAATAGTTTCCGGATAAAGGGACTCGTGTATTGTGACTTCGGCTTTAGTACAGACAATACATGTGCAGTTGGCCACAGGGATTTGTGTGCACTCACTTATTTAACCCTTTGAGTATAATGCCGTATTTTAGCATTTGCTTCTGGCTAACGTTAAACAATTTTATCAACTCTGGGAAGCAGAGTGGTATCGCGCACACAGATCCCACCCGTATACTGTGCACCAATATTCAGCTTGTCTGTCGTCGTCGTCGTCGTCGTCGTCCGTCTGTCTGTCAGGAAACTCCTCCTAGACCGTTCGATGGATTTTCACCAAATTTCACAGGTATATTCACTTGGTCAAAGCGAAGGTCAGTCTAAAAGAAATATTCCATTTAACTTAAAGGTTTAGGTCAAAGGTCAAGGTTAAAAATATGGTCAACATTTCATATTTTTTAGTTCTTACTCAAATGTCTTCATTTTCACTATACAAGTTACTGGTAACTTATATATCGTATTAACCAAATATTAGGTATATATTGTTAAGGGGAAGGTCAAAGGTCAAGGTCAAAGGTCAAAATAAGTTTTTCACTAGTATTTCTTATACTAACTGTTAGATTCTCACTAGGCTTACCATGTATATTCGGAATACCTAGGCCAAGGTCATACAAGAAACTATATAATTCCATAAGAAAGGTCAAGGTCAAATAAAAGGTCAATATGCTATTTTCTTTACTTTTCATGCAAACTTCACAAAATTTGGTGAGATAGTTGCACTTTATATGACAAGGAAAATAATGCATTTGGATACACATATCATAAAGGTCAAGATAAAGGTGAAAGGTCAAGGTCAACTATTCTATTAATATATATGAAACTAACTGATGGGTTTTAATGAAATTAGGCATGCTTGTTTGATTTTCTGGGGCAATGTCAATACAAAAACAAAAAACACTCTTACATGAAGGTCCAGGTCACAGGTCAAGGTCAAAGGTCAACTTTTATTATATATTTTATTTTTACTCAAATGTCTTCATTATCACTATACAAGTTACTGGTAACCTTGATATCGTATTGCCCAAATTTTAGATAAATAGTCTAAAGGGTAAGGTCAAAGATCAAGGTCAAAGGTCAAAATAGGTTTTCTACTAGTATTTCTTATACTAACTGTTAGATTCTCACCAGGCTTACCATGTATATTCGGAATACCTAGGCCAAGGTCATCCAAGAAACTATACAATTCCATATGAAAGGTCAAGGTAAAATAAAAGGTCAATATGCTATTTTCTTTACTTTTCATGCAAACTTCACAACATTTGGTGAGATAGTTGCACTTTAATGTGACAATCAAAATAAGAAATGTCGACACAAATAAAGGTCAAAATAAAGGTCAAAGGTCAAGGTCAACTATTCTCTTGATATATATGAAACTAACTAATGGGTGTGTGATGTCCCCGTGGTTGTTTACTGTATATATGGATGGAGTTATGAAAGAAATACTATCAAGAGCAGTGGATGTTGGTGTATCGCTGAAAAGGGAGGGAATTGAGTGGAAGCTACCTATACTGCTGTTTGCGGATGATACAGTTATGATGAGTGATAATGAATGGGAGTTGCAGGGTCTGGTAAATGAGTTTGGAACAGTGTGCGAAAAACGGAATTTGAAGGTAAATCCGGGGAAGAGCAAGGTTATGGTCTTCGAAAGGGGTGAAGTCACAGAGTGTGAGGTGAAGCTGAACGGTCAGGCTATGGAGATCGTCAACTCTTTTAAGTATCTGGGCAGTGTGTTGAGTAAAGATGGGACTATGGATGAAGAGGTGCGGGAGAGGGTACAACAGGGGAAGAGGGTTGTAGGAACGCTAAAAGCAGTAACAAGAAATATAGGGTGGTCAGTATGGAAGTGAAGAAGTCCTTGCATGACAGTGTGGTAATCCCGACACTGACTTACGGAAGCGAAGCATGGACGTTGGTTGAGACTCAGACCAAGAGTGAGAGCAGTGGAAATGAATTACTTAAGGAGTGGGAGGGATAGACAGACTAATGAGGAAGTAAGAAGGAGGTGTGGTGTGGAGGTAGATGTGCTGGAAAGTGTGAAAAGGAACAACTTGAGATGGTTCGGCCATATGGAACGTATGGAAAGCGAGAGAATGACTAAGAGGGTGTACGAGAGCGAGGTGGAGGGACAGAGGGGGAGAGGTAGACCGAATATGAGGTGGAAGGATGGAGTGAGGAACTACATGAACGAAGGCGGTGCTGGTTGGGGGGAGGGGCGTCGACTGACTGGGGACAGAGGTGCATGGGGGCGGTTCGTTCGTGGCCACACCTTCGGGGATCACGGCGTCAGGCAATAGATAGATAGATAGAACTAATGGGTTTTAAGGAAATTAGGCATGCTTGTTTGATTTTCCGGGGCAATGACAATAAAAAAAAAAAAATACTCTTACATTAAGGTCCAGGTCACAGGTCAAGGTCAAAGGTCAAGTTTTACCATTTATTTTACTTTTTACTCAAATGTCTTCATTTTCACCATACAAGTTACTGGTAAGCTTGATATCAAACTTCACAACATTTGGTGAGATACAGTAGTTGCACTTTAACCCGGGAACTGCGGGGAGACTCTTAAGAGTTCCCCCGGCGGACTGTGGGGAGACTCTTATGAGTGAGTGAAAAAAAAAATCAACTTTTGACATCGAAAAAAAAAAAAAAAAATATATTTTTATTTATTTTTATTTTTTTTTGGCCCCTGGGCCATGCAAAATCTCAGTCCTCTACCTCCCCTCCTTCCCCACTTTCCTGCTCTCCTTCAGTTATCACCTATTTTCCCTGTTATTCCCTTATTCTGAGGTATATTTTCGTGCTAACATTAGCGAGTTGCAAGCAGGGTGTTGTCATCACTGATGGCAAGCGAGTGCAAGAGAGAGAGAGAGAGTATAGATCGACTGTGTCTCAGTGGCCTTGGGGGAAATTGGCGGGAGAGCAGTTTGCCTCACCCATACATTATACAACTCGCGGGCTATATCTCCGATTTTGACCATCCAAACGCTGTTTTCACTCGTTTTATTGTTGTTTCAGGTTAATACCTTTATAATCAACCCATAATAGGCGCATATGGATAAGTATTAATGCTATTAATGGCACAATGAATATTTTAGTGACGGAAACACCTCAAATACGTCAGCACAGGGGGACGTTTCCAATTACCCCCATGCGCACTTCAGAGGTTAAGTGAAAAGGAAAATAATAAATGTTGAGACATACTGTATATAGGTCAAGATAAAGGTCAAAGGTCATTGTCATCTATTCTATTAATATATATATATATATTATAATACTTAATGTTAAAGGTCAAGGCCAAAGAACAAAAGAAGAGTGTTAATAATTTTCTTTAAACTCTTACAAGGTTGTTTAACTCTTTGTGTACCGGTGACGTCTTTTTTATTGTAGTCTAGCTATAATTAGACGATTTTATGGAGCGTATGAAGGATCTGTGGTAGTAAAAAGGGTTACTAAAGATAGTTGAAAGCCTGCTAATTTTATGGAGGCCCTTCATAAACTAAATAACATCGTCTTAATATCCAGTATGAAATGAAACTAACAGAACTGTACTGAACGGGTTACGTATCGTCACCAAATTTGGCTGGCAAATTCGGTTGATCAATGCAACGATTGTCAACAAAATTTGTTTTTGTTATTCAAAGGTCAAGGTGAATGGTGAAGGTCACAGATTATGACCACTATTTCTTTCTTATATAATTATATTCTAAATTTGAATTACACCATATTCAAAATGCTACGTTGACCTTATTATAGATAAATATTCCAATGGTTAAGATTCAATGTGATCATAAATGTAATTATATATATATATATATATACTCCCAGGCGGACATGAACCACCAACACTCAGGACGAGTTTCTATGCTTTAATCCACTGCACACAAGTATCGTCTGTCACGCTGTCGTATAGTGGTTTAAAGTATGGGCACTTGCTCTGACTGTCGGTGGTTCAAGTCCGGCTGAGTATAAAAACATTTAGTATATATATATACAGTATATATACCGATTTTACCTAAGAGACTCAATATTACTTGCAGAATGCTATGTCGCAGAGTTGCGTATGCATTTTTTTTTTTTTTTTTTGGGTAATGCGAAAACTGCACACCTACTTTATACAATTTAGGAAAAATCTGTGGGAATTATAAGGGTATAGACTAGCTCATTTAACCCTCTGACTTCCATATAGCCTACATCTTCCTAATATGAATAAAATCGTAAAATATTATCCTGAAAACAGAAAACAAATGCATCATCGTATTTTCTCATTGTTAATGTATGGAAGGAAACATAGTATGAATGAATTAGGAGGGTAGTTTTAAATACAGTAGTTACATATTACGTTCAATTAACGGTTCCAGTACAAAATACCCTTGTAAGTCAATAACACTAGTTTTACTTTTATACATAAAATTACGGAGTAGGTACAAATGTGTGGCCACCTGTACGCCAAGGAATTCACAACAGCAAACTTTTCAGATTTACGCAGTGAATTTCATAAATAACGGTCCAGTCTGATGATATATACAAGGCGCCTCATATGTTATCAGGGGGTCGACTTAAATTAAACGAAGGAACAACGTCGAGTCACATGAGCGTTCTTTTCCGGCAATTTTATATCGGCAGTTATATTGGGAACATATCGGGGGCTTAATTTGCATTAGTATCAGGGACAGACCTGAAAAACGATTATTTTTGCTCTAAACATTCTTAACGTTGATTCTAGAAACCGTAAAACAAGAAATCATAGACCATAATTCTGGAAAAATATTCATGTGAGAGTACAGTTGCCCACATAAGTTATGTTCCTCTCCGTGATCTTATACATGGAAATATAATGCGCTTGATTTAATTTCGAGTGTAGTTTCTTAAGAAGTGGTTAACTAATCTGCTTAGTCAACTGATACTGACACGAATTAACACTAGCATTATTTTAATGTATACTAAATATATTTTGATACATAACATTACGACGGGGAACAGAGCACATGTGGGCAATTGTACCTTCACTCAGGGCGATTCAAGAGATGAGGGACTTAACATGCTGAGGTCGACGGGGTGGAAGATTACAACAATTTGTTTGGCTAGAGAAGACTTGGAATACTGTAGACGAAGGAAATTGGGTAAGTTTTCATCATCATATGATTTAGAGAGAAGAGCTAGGCAGCAAGTGATTGTCTTAGTTTTGCCGCTGCGGTCATCTCTGTGACTTTATTGTCGTTTGGATCCAGTGGTTGGTGAGGTAGCCAGCCTGGAACACAAAGGGTACTGCAGTATAACTAGAGCCTGGATGCTTTAATATGTCATAGCTAAGGTGACGTGAGAACCATAACTAATCAATAAATACACAGAATATTCCTTGCCCACAACCTCATAACTTACTCACCATGGCCGAGTGGATTAAAGCATGGGATATAATTATGATTGATTGCGGTTTGAATCCTGACTGAGACCTAATCATTTATCCATGCAACTCACACATAATTGGGAGATAATTTATGGATAAATAATACCTCTATACTTTCCAGGAGGGGAACTAAATTAAATATATTCGTACCGAGTATCGTAGGACTTACTGTGAATATCTCTTGTAGTGTACTCTGAAACATGGGTCCTACGGCTTGGTATGGAATTAGCTTCTCCCAAGTAGGAGTTTCCTTCTATGAATATTATGAAAACAAAGTTGTTAAGTCTACATCACGCCATGGCCTAGACATATTATATATATACCGTATATAAATATATATATATATATATATATATATATATATATATATATATATATATATATACAGTATATATATATATATATATATACTGCATATATATATATATATATATATATATATATATATATATATATATATATATAACAAATATATATATGAGTGTGTATATGTGCATGTGCCTTTCTGTCTGTATATGCAGATAATCCAAATGTAAACAAAATCGGTTATTTCCATGCAATATTTTACTATAGCGGGCAATTCATTGATTAATAAACACAGCAGACAAACATAATTTCCCTGGCATTTAACATAGTGTGTGCCCAATTTTTACAACAGCGGTCTTGGAAAAAATTCCAACTACATAATAATTTTCCCAAGGCAGTATAAAATTATGCAGTCTTAATGTTGTGGTTCAGGCTTCGTAAACTTAAATAAAGGATGTTTATTCTCCAGTACCGGGATGCTATTTAGAGTAGACCCGGACTAACCTGCTCAACCGTGGTATGCTGGTATACTGTGAATGTCTTGGGTATTGTCAACTAGTGATTCTGTAGTAGGAGAGAATGGACTTCAAATATTTGGTTTTGTACTTATCAAACAAGGAATGAATATTATATTTCTTATTATGTAGGATTTATATAGGGAGACCTAACTATATATTGTGTACCATTATTGACTGATACTTATTATTGTATTATGTGTTGATATAGGTTAAGTGCACACATAACATATATACAGAGTGTACACATGCCTTAATCATATTGCAACATACACACATTTACTTTCAGGGCAATACCACCATTGTTTCATGTCCCATGATAATGTACCGTACTTTCTAGTAGCGGCAACGTTGCACCAAATATATCCGGCAACGTTGCACATGTTACCCTCAGTAAGCGCCGGTCAACACTCAGCTCACAGAGCCCCCCAGCTCCCTGTATCTCTTTGGCTAATATAAGTACCTACAAACTTACCTCTGGATTTTTATTCTACATCCTTGTGCAAGAAAGGATTATCAAGGTTGTTGTAGCTATACATGACAACCATACATGGCGCAGTGTGTTATTAAAGCCAGGAGATACGAGCGAAGACCGGATAATCACCCAGCCATCTTGCAAGATCCCTCACCTCTTACCCTGGATATATTATTGTGCAGTGCCCTATAGTGCAGTGAAGTGCTTAAAATCGTAGTGCAGTGCCTTTATTATATGTTTCATGTCATTTGTGCCCATTCCCGACTTGCTGTGAGGGATCATAGCTGGACAAGAGCGAGGAATGGCACACCCTCCCTCTCCGACGGCTCCAGCCACACTGAAGCTACCACCCCTCAAGCCCTACGGCGGGCCCGGCATATGCACGCACAGGCACACCCGCATCTCTGCCAAGTCAAAACGGTGTTGCCAAGCCTACCACACTCACTTACTCTAACACAGATAATGTATTGCACTTTTAAATAAACTATTCCAGTTGTACTGCACATTTTCATCATTCCTGCAAGACTACAGTTTGTCAACTATAAACCAAGTATGGAGGGAGACGGGCAGCTTCATGGGGAGCCCACAGACACCCCACAAGATCCACAGACGCCCCACAAGACCATACTGGGGATGGAGAAACTGGTGGAGCTACTGGTGAAGATAATGATGGAGATACTGTTGGAGATGCTGGTCAGGGGTACCAGTCAGTTCATTTCACTCCACCCCCTCATCCTCCTACCACCCTTAACTTCACTCCACCTCCCCAACCTCCCCTCACTTTACCTCCACTCCACCATAGGGGAATGGCCCCCCTTTCACAACACCCTGCAAGTCTACAACCTACCACAATTGCAGACGTTCTTCAGCTCATACAGTATATGGAGCAATGCAGACAACGGGACGACTTCACTAGAAAACAGGAGGAGGACCGCAGAAGACAGGAGGAGGACCGCAGAAGACGAGAAGAGGAACACCGACGACAGGAGCAGGAAACAAGACGAAGCATGGAGGAGGACTACAGGAGACAGATGGACAATGCCAAGTTCTCTGCCCTTGTCCAGGCTCTGGCCTAAATTACCCCACCTGCCGCCGCACCTATACCCACCTCACCGGGGACAACACCCCATTCCACAACATCCTCCACCCCTACAGCTCCGCCTCCACCACATAAGGCTATCACCCAGAACCCGCCGCTCCTTCATGCTGATGCCACCTTCCAGGTTTTCAGAGAATGGAGGCGTCAATGGGACGATTACTCTATTATGGTGGACTTATCTAAACAACTGAGAGAGAAACAACTGATTCAGATGCAGATGTGCTTAACCCTGGAGACACAGCGGCTTGTGGAGAACACCTTAAGCATACCCCCTGACACCGACAAGACTGTAGACGAAGTCCTAGATGCACTACAGGAGGACATCAAGAATTCTCGCAATGAAGCTCTCCGTCGCAGGGACCTGTTCAGCTGCAAGCAAAAACAGGGCGAGTCATTCAACAACTTCTACGTCCGCCTCTACCACATCACCGAAGAAATTTACGTCTGCCCAGGGAACTCTTCAGCCTGCAAGGAGACCCAACTCAAGATGGTCATTCTGATGGGCATACATGATGAAGGACTTGTACAGAAGCTGCTTTCCCTCAATGCCACCCCTTCATTACAGGATATCGTCAACACTTGCCGTGCATACGAGGCCACTAGAAGCGCTACATCAGCCATACGTGCCCCATCGTCTCAGGTTAACACCGTGTCAGCGTACAAACAGAACAAGCAAGTTAAGCAATGCGACAAGTTCTCCGCATCGCAACAGTCCTTGGTGTCGGCTGCCGCCTGCCAGCATTGTGCTCGCCGGCACGACAAGAACAAGTGCCCGGCTGAAGACTACACCTGCACCAACTGCGGCCGTCGTGGTCATAAGCCTAGGACTCCTACTTGCCCTGCTACCAACGCCCAGTGTCGTCGCTGCAACCATATGGGCCACTACGACAAATGCTGCAGATCTTCAAAGAAGCCCGCCAGTCAGGACAACTCCACACAGGACAACGACGCTTCCTCCCACAACAAGTCTACAGCAAAGAAGACCACAAGTTGCCGACATGTGGGATCACCTGTTCAGGCACCCACACTGACATCCGTGAGTCTCACCTACAGCGGCACCACCAGAAAACTCCAAATGCTCCCAGACACAGGTGCAGACGTCACAGTGATTGGCCGAAGACACCTTGACATACTTCGGATTCCTATCAGCAGCCTACGACCTCCGCCTCCTTACCTTTGGATACCTTTGGATGTGTTCGCCGTTCCTCTAGCGGCACCAAGGAGCGCGACGCCCCTCGTTATGGGTGGTGATTTGGTGCAGTAGACTGTTTGAAGCGACAGCTCGCTCCCTTGCGAGGATGGGCTCGTCTGGCACTTTTTGCAGTTCGACATCTAGGGCTCTCTTGAAGTTGTCTAACGAGATGTCCCTCATGTCTCTTACTCGCCGTGGGAGTTTGTTGAACAGACGTGGGCCTCTGTGTGATAACCAGCTCTCTCGCAGAGAGCCCATAGCACCCCTGTTATTCATCCGGGGGATTTCGCATTCCCAGCCTCTCCTATCACTGAATTTCATGACTATCGGAGTATGTAGGTTTGGTACTAAACCCTCTGCGATTTTCCATGTGTATATTATTAGGTAACGTTCTCTTCTACGTTCCAGTGAGTACAGATTCAGTGCTCTTAAACGCTCCCAATAGTGTAGATGTTTTATCGAACTTATATGCGAAGTGAAATTTCTTTGTACACTCTCTACGTCATTTATTTCACCTGCTTTGTATGTTAATACGCTACAGTATTCAAGCCGCGGTAGCACTAGAGATTTGAAGAGCGTTATCATAGGCAATTCACTGCGTGTTTTAAAAGTACGCAGAATCCAACCCGTTAGACGTTTCGCAGCCGCCACTTTGACCTGGTTATGTACTTTGAAACCCATATTTTCAGACATTAATTCCCCAAGGTCTTTCACACTGTCTTTCCGTTCTATTATGTGGTTAGATTCTGTTAAGTAATTTGTAATTTCTCTAACACCATTATTATCTCCGTACCGTATTAATTGGAATTTTTCCTCATTGAATTGCATGTCCGACAACGACGCTCAACGCGGATGGCTCTGCAATGGCTCCTGCTTTGGGGACATTTCATGCACAACTCATCATCAGCAAACGTTCCTGTTCTGCCACAATCCAAGTCCGCGAGGGTGTTCAGACGCCGCTTCTGTCCAAACGCCACTATCAAGAATGAGCCATCATCTCAGCGGAATTCCCCAAGCCAATTCTACAGGTTAAACACATCAACAGGTGTAAGGAGCTACCCTTCACAGCCACTACATCACCTGCACGGGCCAAGGAGTTCTTTCTTCAAGAGTTCAAGGACGTGCTGGTCTCCAAGGAGGATCTCCAGACAGCTCCACTCAGCCTATGAAGGGTCCCCCAATGCGGATCCACCTCAAGGATGATGCCGTGCCTTTTGCCATCCACACCCCGCGGCAGATCCCCTTTGCTTTCAGGGACAAAGTTAAGCAGGAGCTGGACTCGCTAGTAGCACAAGGTATCATCAAACCGGCCGGCGATGAACCTTCGGAGTGGTGCCACCCCCTCGTTGTCGTCGCCAAGCCCAACGCCGAAGTTCGCCTCACCGTAGACCTCGCCAAGCTCAACTGCCAAGTTTCCCGCCCAGCCCACCCCTCACCGACGCCTTTCGAAGCGATCTGCAGTGTGGCCCCGCAGGCGAAATTCTTCACAACGGCAGACGCCCTGAGTGGATATTGACAGATGGAACTTGCGGAGGCGGACCAGCATCTCACAACTTTCATCACACCTTATGGCCGTTTCCAACAGTGTAAAGGTCCAATGGGTTTCGCTGCAACAGGTGACGCTTTCTGCCTTCGTGGTGATATGGCCCTCCATAGGGTGGAAAATTGTGCCAAAGTTGTCGACGACGTGCTGCTCTACGACGAGGACTTCATCACACATCTTCAGCGTATCCACGAAGTGCTCATACGGTGCCGCAACAGTGGGATCACACTCAACAAGGACAAGTATGTGGTCGCCGAACCCAGTGTGAACTTCTGGGGGTACTCTCGGCTGACCCTGGCAAAGTCGGAGCGATCAAGGACTTCCCGACACCAGCCAACATCACCGACCTTCGCTCATTCATGGGTTTGGTGAACCAGCTGGCGGAGTTCACCCCCGACATCGCCACTGCCGCTCAGCCCCTGCGCCCCCTGATGAGCCCGAAGAGGTCGTTTCTGTGGACCGCTCATCACGATGAGGCTTTCCGCCGGGTCAAGGATGCCCTGCTCAGTCCACCCGTCCTAGCCCTACTCGACCCTTCCCAACCAGTGATTCTACAAACTGATGCATCCCGCCTCAACGGTATTGGATACGCCCTCCTACAGGATCATGGCAACAACCGTCTCCGCTTAGTTCAGTGTGGCTCGAGGTTCCTCAGCGACCCAGAGTCCCGCTATGCCACCATTGAGCTGGAGATGCTAGCCGTGGTCTGAGCCATGTCCAAGTGCAAGTTCTACCTCATCGTACTGCAACACTTCACCCTCATGACGGACCATCGCCCCCTCATCCCCATCTTCAACAACTACACCCTTGATGCGGTTTAATATCCCCGCCTCCAACGCCTGAAGGAGAAAGTCGCACCTTACCTCTTCACAGCCGTCTGGCGCGCTGGCAGGTTGCTCTGCATCCCTGATGCGTTGTCACGAGGCCCCTGTCAGCCACCCGACGCCAGAGGATGAGTTGGCATGCGCCGACGCCATGGTTCACCTCAGGTCCCTCGTGACTGTCAACGCCGCCGCCACCGACGTCAACTCTTCTTCACAGGACGTGGACCGGATTCTCCAGGAACTCCGAGACACAGCCAGAGCGGACCCTGTGTACATCCGCCTGCGTGAGTGCGTTACTTCGGGTTTCCCCACCAACCGCTACGACCTGCACAACTCTCTACTCCCATTCTGGAAACTCCGAGGCTACCTGTCAGCAGATGGTGAACTCTTCCTGTACGGACCGAGGGTTGTGGTTCCTGAAGCCCTCCGTCGCCGCACCTTGGCTCGCCTGCATGATAGCCACAGAGGTGTGGAGGCCACTAAGCGTAGGGCGCGACAGGCTGTCTTTTGGCCTGGCATCAACTCGGACATCGCCAACACAGTCCAAGCTTGTGAGCCGTGTCAGGTCTTACAGCCTAGTCAGCAGCAGGAACCCATGATCAACGACGACAACCCAACTAGGCCTTTCGAGTCTGTTTCAGCCGACTTCTTCGCTGTGGCGTGGAAATCCTTCCTCGTCGTAACAGACCGACTCTCAGGCTGGCCCGTTGTCGTCCCCTGCAAAGGCGATACTACTGCTTCAAACACCCTCAGGATCTTCTGCCGCTACTTCAGGGAAGTTGGTGTACCCTTCCGCCTACATACAGATGGAGGCCCACAGTTTACTAGCCGTGAGTTCCGGGACTTCATGGAGCGTTGGGGAGTCAATCACTTAGTCTCGTCCCCACACTACCCACAATCCAACGGTCATGCCGAGTCTGCCGTCAAGTCCGTCAAACACCTCATACTGAAGACGGCTCCCTCAGGCAACATCGACTGTGAAGACTTTGACCGTGTACTGTTGGAGCTCCGCAACACCCCAAACTTCACAGGCCGCTCCCCGGCACAAATCCTGTATGGCCACCCACTACGGTCTTGTGTCCCTGCTCATCCCCAGTCCTTTGCAGCAGAGTGGCAAGCCAAGGCCGAGGACTGCGACCGCCGTGCAGCTGCCCACACTGCGCGGGTGCAGAGAAACTATGACCAGCACGCACGCCCCCTTCCCAGGTTGAGAGTCGGCACCACAGTGAGGATCCAAGACCCGACTTCTCACCGCTGGGACAAGGTTGGGGCTGTCATGGGCTGCGGCAGGTCCAGGGATTATGAGGTTCGTCTCCCCAGTGGTCAGATACATTGGCGGAACCGTCGCTTCCTCCGCCCAGTGAATTCCCCTGGTGTTGACCCCCTCTCCAATAACCCTGAGATCCCTGTGTCTTGCACGGACCCGGAAAGAGAGTCCTTCACTTCCCCCATGGCCCCACGTAGGTCTGACAGGCTCCTAGAAAAAGAGTCAGCTCGACAACGTATTGCGAGCTTGAAGGGGGAGGGAGGTGTTGATATAGGTTAGGTGCACACATAACATATATACAGAGTGTACACATGCCTTAATAATATTGCAACATACACACATGTACTTTCAGGGCAATACCACCATTGTTTCATGGCCCATGATAATTTACCGTACTCTCTAGTAGCGACAACGTTGCACCAAATATATCCGGCAACGTTGCACATGTTACCCTCAGTAAGCGCCGGTCAGCACTCAGCTCACAGTGCCCCCAGCTCCCTGTATCTCTTTGGCTAATATAAGTACCTACAAACTTACCTCTGGACTTTTATTCTACATCCTTGCAAGAAAGGATTATCAAGGTTATTGTAGCTATACATGACAACCATACATTATGGGTGTGCCTTTTTTTTTTTCATCGATAGAACAAAATTGTGCCGCAGCAACTAGGTCATATGGCATGGTAGAAGCCAAAATAAATGCACAGATACTATGAACGTGAAACCTTATGATGAATATCAAACCTCATCACATAAAATAAAAATAAATGCAGGCATAAAAACTGAAAGAAGCCAGACTCCTTCAAAAAGAAAAGACATCATCTCCAGAGGTACCCCCATGCAGTAAGTACGGTCCGCTCTCCTGTGTCATAATAGCAACCTCAGACGTAAGTCGCACAAGCTGGTGCTTACCATGTGTCTGACAATAAAGGAAACTAGTCAATTATCAAAGAATGGCAGTACGTCCTCTCCCCCCCCCCCCCCCCCCCACACACACACACACTTAAAGGTACTCATATGTGAACCATATATGCCAAATACAGAGGTGAGCCAGAACTGTCTCCAACTTGCGAGGCATGGTAGGGAAAACTCTTGGAGAAACTAATTTGGTAACTTCTCTGAGCTTGTTGACAGTAATGCCCCTTTCCCACTGGTGAGACAACTCACGATGTTCGTCGCCAATGACTTCTTTTTGACAAATTCGCAAGAATACGAGTGACGTTCACGATTTTGACCGTTTCAAACAGATGACAAATTATACTCGGCGAAGATGTCGCCGATGTCGGCGACGCAATCGCCGACATCGGCGACGTTATCGGGGAAGTGAGCGATGTTTTCAAAAATCTCTTGCGAGATCATGCGAGGATGAAAGAATACTCGCCATATGTTCTGCGACGTCTTCGGCGATCCAAGCGATGGTTCGGCGTTTACTTCGGCGAGGTGATAAGAGTATTTTTTTAAGGCACAAATTCTTGCGATGAATTAACGATTCATCGTCGATCATCGGCGTTGGCATCGCACATGTGTCGGCGAGATCGGCGAGATCGGCGAGGTGTGCGCAGCTGAGCGAATGTAACGTGAATGTGCTAATTGCAGAGTGGAATTAGCATATCACGCCAAACTAATGGGCCGAACGTCATAAAATATGAAAACTAATGGGGGTTAACCATGAGGAAGAAAGGGGACCAGAAAAACGACCCATCTCCCCTTAATTCGGAGGTTGGCAATGCTTCGCCGGAGACATTTTTCTATCAAATAATGTACAAATTTAGCGTGCTCTCAAAACAAAAAATATATATGTTGGCTCGCTACCGCTCACCAGGAAAATATTGAAACCTGGATGGGGGTAAACGTCTTAAAACAGTAGGCTGAACGGGGCCGAACGGATACAAGGCAAAGAGAGAGGGAGAGAAATAGAAAAAAAAAGAAAAAGCCGAGGAGAGAGAGAGAGAAAGAGTAAACTAAAAAAAGCGAGGTGGGCTCAATTGTTAAGCCGTAATGCAAACATTGAGCCCACCTGCTGTTTGTTGTTTTCTCTTTGTCTCCCTCTCTCCTCGTTTTTTTTTTTTTTTTTCTATTTCTCTCCCTCTCTCTTTGCCTTTTATCCGTTCAGCCCAGTTCAGCCTACTGTTTTAAGACGTTTATCCCCATCCAGGTGTCGATTTCTTCCTGGCGAGCGATAGGGAGCCAGCATTGTATGGAGAAATCCAGCTTCGCCGGAGACATTTTTCTATCGAAAAATGTACAAATTTAGCTTACTCTCAAAACAAAAATATATATATATGTCCGCTGAACATGATGGCGGTGTTTAGATTATTCTATGATCATTATTGAATTTTATAGAAATAAATCTATAACGATAGTTTTTCGCTATTCCGCAGCAAAATATTAACTCTGTCTGTTTTCACCAATAATAAGTACTTTTTATATATTTTTGTTTTCATGAACGGCAAGAGGAAAGGTTATTCTATAAGATTTCATCAACAACAACAACAAAAATAACAATATGTGAAATTTCACCGTAGGTGAAGGCATATCATCAGTCCGCCTGTATTTGCCCTAACTCTCAGTCGGTTTTCACCCATAATAATTGTTTTTTATATTGTTTTGTTTTCATGAAAGGCAAGAGGAAAGGTTATTCTATAAGATTTCATCAACAACAACAACAAATATAACAATATGAGAAATTTCACCGTAGGTGAAAGATATCTCACTATAGGCCTAATCATTTTTTTTTACCCACCTCTCCGAAGTTGCTCTTTGGCCTCGGCAGGTGTGTCTTGAGCATTCCGCGACGTCACAAGGCCCTTCGCATGGCCTCGTGCGGAGCATACCCCTGGCGGGTATACTCTCTGCGAGTACTCGTGCGCACATCAACGACTTATCGACTAGGAAATCGCCGATGATCGTCGATGTTCTCGGAACATCTGAGAGCATCGGCGATCCGTCGTGCGACGTTTTGGAACATTTCAACGATTTTTTTTGTGCGACAAACTCTGCGATGACTCACCGATGTCGCAGATGATCTCAGAAACCCTTCGGCGATGCTTGACGATGCTTGCGAGGGTAACCAATCATCGTGAGTCCTCGTCCAAAATTTTGAACTGTGCGAACATTTGCGACGACCCCGCGAGGGCCCTTGCGAGGCCTTGAGAGTCAAACAATTTTTCATGAGAGGTGTTGAGACATGTCACGAATGTGCCAATTTATTGGTTTCGGCAACGAAAATCGTGACTTGTCTCACCAGTGGGAAAGGGGCATGACACAATCCCACTGTGATTGCCATCGTTAATGGAGTACGCAGATCAGTAGCAAGCAGAGGGAAATATGCATGTGTAGGTCTCAAAGCTGTAGCTTTTGCCAATTGATTCACCCTTCTATTACCTCTGACACCAACATGCATGCATACCCCAGCAAAAATCCACTGTTTCTTCAACAATAAATGAGGAACAGCCACTCTAAAATAGCGAAAACTATAAGATTGGGATATTAATAGATTCCAGGGCCATAAGTGCCCCTCGAGAGTTGCTAAAGACAGTAATATATGAGCAAACACCAACTTCAGAGCTAAAATCATGGCAGACAACTCTGCAATAAAAACAGAGGCAGCCAAAGGAAGACTACCTCCACGGCTAAAACACAAAACCAACAGCAGAGGCAGATGTTGATCCATCAGTATACAAAGGCACAGAACTTCCATGACTAGAGGAATGTTCTTAAAACAAATGAAGAAGAGACTGTGGAGAGACCGAGTCCTTCGTACCTGTACACAAAAAAAGAAAAATCTTCAGAAAGTCACCTCAGGCAAGGTCCAGGGAACAGCCCTCGGGATACTGTACAGGACTGACAGGAACTGCAGACAGACCAAACTTCTCCATTATTTTATATACCCTATAGCTAAATGGATGAAGCATTCGAAAAAAAAGCATGTAATACAGGACTCAAATGTTAAACCCAGAAATGTTGTCCCTGCTCCACAGGTAGGTATCCTGCCAAAGATTATTGGGTCAAGGTGAACCCCTCAAACTCTACAAAAGTATATAGCAACAGTCTTAGATAGAGAAAGTTGGAAGCCCTTTGAATCAGCCCCGGCTGAGAGGCTGTCCAGGGCTAGCTGCACACATCTATTAACAACAAACATGCAGGAAACAAAGAAACAGATTGCTATGTCATTAGCATAAAGAGTGTAGGACACCCAGGAGGCACAAAACCTAAAATACCGTTGATAGCTACCACAAACAAGAAGATACACTGAGGAAACTCCCCTGTAGAACAACCTCCTCCTGCACAAGAGGTGCAGACACAATGGAACCCACACAGACTTAAACGCGGTCGCGTGTGATCTGGCTGAGGGGGTTAACACTTAAAGAGCGGGGCCCGACTTAAGTCCGTATCTAAAAAGCAGCAAGTTAGGAGCATTATTAAGGCTTTTAAAGGGTTAAAATCGAGTGCAAATGGCCGGGAGCGCAGCAGGCCACACGGCCGACACCCAGGGCTTACCACCGCCCACTGACTCACGCTCCCTCTGTTCTAGAGAGGCCGGCAGTGTAGCCAGTAGTGAGTGTAGCTGGAAAAAATATGCCGCTATACGCTAAACTCCCATGTTGGTGGTACCACTGCATCAAAACGACGAGTGCTACGTAGCTCGTTCTGGTCTCATTTTGAAGCTTGTAGCGCCTAGTTTTTTGCTGAATACATTCATTTCATGCAGATACTTGATTGATCATTCAGGAGGGCCTGAATATGCCCAAAATAGCCCAAAACCCCCCGCTAGACGAGGGTTAACCACACAATCAGTCAATAAGTCTCTATGCAACGATGCCAGCCATCCACATAAACCAAAGGCAGGAAGCTGCCGAATGATACCATAGCGCTAGGCCATCTCATAAGCTTTCTGTAATTAAGAAAACACAGGTGCAAGATATTGCTTAGAGACAAAAGCTTAACAAATCGAGGATTCATGTCTATTAAGATTGTCAGAAGAACACCTTAGTATACAAAAACCACTCTGTGATGGAGAGAGAAAGCCACCCTTCTCCAAAAACCGCACAAGTTTGACATTGACCATATTATCAAACATCCTGCATATACATTATGTCAAACAAATGAGACAGTAATTAACAATAATAGAAGGAATTATCTTTACCAGTCTTGGGAATAGGAAGGACGATACCCAACTTCCAACTACAGGGCAGAATACCCTCTACCCATACCCTATTTACCCCCTGACGCTCAGGTCAGTGCATCACGTGTTTTGGAGGTTTTATACAAAGTGGACTGCTACACAAATCCTGTTCTGAAGCTTTCAGAAGTTGGGTAAACAAAATCTTAAAATGCGACGTGCATGAAAATAGTCCATCGAACAAATCTTACTCACAGCTAGGCTCATAGAAAACAAACCAATACACTCTATTATTTCTGTCTCTCTCCAAACATTAGAAACTTATCAGCATCAGTTATTGGCAATTTAACAATGTCTCCCTGTACCTTTGACCATATGATTAAAATTTACTTTAACTGTAGTAAAAGGACTCCATGATTTTGTTTAATGCTAAGATGCTGTCTTTGGTAAAGATGGAAGTAGTATGATATGCTGTTTTAAACGCTGGCAAACCATCACCGAAAGTTGCTGAAATAAGCCCCTATATGTAGTCTTGATGAACTGAAAATTCGCGTAAAAGGACAATATGAAAACTATATTGCAAATTACTTATATGAACAATGTTTCCAATGTTCCCATCCTGACTTTGAGTTCTTGTGCGATTAAGTATATATTGTTTGTCTCTGTTCCATACTCATGGTTAAACAGTTGGCCACTATAAAAAATATATAGAGTACGCCCCTCCTTTAAATGATGTACTGTAATATACGTACGAGAGAGAGAGAGAGAGAGAGAGAGAGAGAGAGAGAGAGAGAGAGTGAGTGTGAGTGTGAAAAATATGTAGAGTTTACAATGTTGCCTGTGTTTGTGTTTGATACAGCTATTTTTGTAAAGCCAATGTCATACAAGCGCTTTTTCCGGCAGTTTTCGATGTTTTTTTCTCGTGGTATGTTGAAGCTTTTACACTTATGAATCAGAAACTAAACTCAAAGTATATTATTCTAGGTGTCTGAATTCTGATATGACTAAGATTTTAAAGCGGTCAGACAATAATGTCTCGTAAAAATTGATGGAAGAAACGCTCGTGTGACACCGCCCTAAGAAAGGGAGAGAGATATAACGACATTTTGTATTATACTGTATTATATCGCTGTAATATATACACACACACGAACACACACACACATATATATATATATATATATATATATATATATATATATATATATATATATATACAGTATATATATATATATATATATTATATATATATATATATGTATATATATATATATATATATACACTGTATATATATTTATTTATTTTTCTATATTCCCACTACTCCCTCTCGAGCATAGGCTGAGAACCTGTACACTCCACCGCTGAACACGGTGAGGCCCGTGAGGTCTTGTTCCAGTCTAGAGAGTGATACATGCGAAGCACTCATTCACGGCCCAAAGCAACCCCATCTCTGAAGCTGCTTCGCATCTGAGCTTCACCGTCTCATCCCCCAGATTCGGACCCTCACTCTCAGAACGCCCCCTGTATCATATTTTGAATATGGGAATATTCATACAATGCTATTTAATCTGGGAACAATGAGGGTATTTTTTTGGCATTTCGGTGTTATGTGGTAATGTACTGAAACTAGGTACAGCACAAATTCCATCCCAAAAATATCTTCCCATTAACATATTGGGATTCGAACACGGGTCCATTGGATTACCAGTCCAGTGGCAAGACCACTCCACCACACCTCCCCTAATATATATATATATATATATATATATATATATATATATATATATAATTATATATATATATATATATATATATATATATATATATATATATCAGCTAGTGATCTTGAGCTTGGGAAGCGCAGACGTGAAAGGAACCACATCTTGATTTATTTCGCTTTATGATCGCCTTCCTATAATGTTCACACGCTCGTCTAGCTTCACACTCAGAAATAAACTTAATAAACTTCTAAATCAATTTTGCCTCAAGTGTTCGTGTAATTTAAAAAAAAGACAATATATTTAAGAAATTCTTTAAAGTTAAAGACCAAATTTAGAAACATTAGATGTTCAGTCGTCTCTTATATATAAATTCACATTGTGATAGCTGTAAGGCACAAGGGACTAAAGTTCTCGAAAGGGGGCTTTAGTCCTGGTCGCGATTACGAAAAATGTCCGGGGTTTCCGAACAGGACAACCTCTAGGTTTATATTCCCAGTATACCTGGGGGCAGTGCTTCCAGTGAGGACAATTGTATTTTTCAAGACTTGCTCCTATTTTCTTTCAAGATCAATACAAAACTTTCAAGGTATATTAATAAACATAACAATCAAAAGCAATCAAACTGAAGGACCTGGCCGAGGCTGTGCAGGCATACCTTCTTTTGTGCACTCCATGACTGCAAGGCAATAAACAAAATATGTCTATAAGCTCACACAATCTATTATAGGCTACTATTCTCCACTTCACAGAGTCTGGCACCTTCAGTGATATCCTCAACTTCTATAGTATTGATACAGGTCCTCAGTACTGGATGTACCTTTTTGTATTGCCGTTATATTGGTTCTCCGGGTAATAAATAGATGTCTACCTAATACAAACGATTTAAATCAGCAGGCATTGAGGGCAGCATCACTGATGGTGCCAAACTTGTTGAAATGGAATGTATTCACCATATACAAACAATAGTAATTAATTATGATCATAGAGGCCTATACAAGACATACAACTGTTATATACTGAGGAATATATATTATACCTGCTGTTATAAACGAGCTGCACCACCACCAGCCTTCACTTGATAGTCATTGGCCAGCTACTGACTCAGTACCGCCACCGGGAGTTGAGCCACGTTGCATTCCTGTATGAGGCTTCTTTGGTAACACCAATGTTGCCAGAGGACGCCACCTAGCATTATTTTAATAACTCTCTCTCTCTCTATTTATTATTGAAAGTTAATTAGTGCTTTTAATATGTTTTCAAGATTTCACATGTTCTAATTTTTTTTTTTCAAGCTTTCAAGCTTAGGGTTAATATTTCAAGATCTTGAGAAATATTTCAAGCGCTGGAAGCACTGCCTGGGGGTATAAACTTGGGGGTCTCGGAGACTTGTGTCACGTTCTTCTTAACTTTAAGGTGGGCTTAATAATCCTCATGGGTTGATAGCCTCTAAAGTCCTATTTTAACTAACTAACTAAGCTGTAAGGCTTCCTACATGTAACATGTGGAAAACAAAGAGACACCTGAAGAGTCGGATTGCTGAACACCTTGGTCGCTCAGCTCGTACGGGTTTACGAATCACTAAACCATCTTTTTCTGTCATTAAAGAGCATTCTTTGAACAATGATCACCCATTTTCGGCCGGTATGTTTTCAGTTCTTGCTAGGAGTCCGTGGGAGCAGGATCTGGCTATTGTGGAATCTGTTTTCACTTACCTCCATAAGCCTGAGATTGGAACTCACGAGACATCAGCACAGATGTTGTGTTTTTAGGTACTAAGATGTGTGATCTGTGTTTTCCTTCCTATTTCTCCTTCAATTTTAAATTTATCTTATAATTTCCAAACAAACATAAATGTACCCGCTCCTTTCTACTTTATTTAGAATCTTGTGATACCCTTTTATTCACACAATTTTGAACTTAATATGTTAATTCTTGTCTCTAATAATTCCAGGCAGCCTTTTATCAATGAATTTTATCAACATCTTCACATACAATTTATATATCGTAAGTATCTCTTTTTTAAACTATTTTAGATAAGTAAATCTTCATGTATTATATTTAAAAACAAGTTTTCTGTTCTATACTAGGCTCTGATGATGATACGAGGATAGTATCCACACGTAAGAAATAAATCAAGATGTGGTTCCTTTCACTGGTGTTTATCTCCCTTGTATATATATATATATACTGTATATACACAGTATAACTATATATATATATATATATATATATATACTCTGGAAATTACCCCATTTAATGTTAATTATATTTTCATTTTTTATTCTGATTTTTTTTTTATAGCTGGGGGTGGCCGACTCGAGACAGAGCCCACACAGGGACAACACAAAAAAATAAATAAATAAATATTTACAAATAAAAAACACACAAACACACACATCTACTGTAGGTCACCCAGTAGAAGACCCAGAGACCCAGGCCCATTTGGGGTCCCTAGCAAAAGATTCCCAGGTCCCAGGCCTCCCGGAGAGGTTCCAGTTTCAACAGGCAGACATGCAGCGAAGCCGCACCACCACAAGCCCGCCCACCACGCACGAAGGCATACCCTTCATATATATATCAGCTCCCCAGGCCAGGCGCCTGATGGACTAGATAATATCTAGTCCAACTGGCGCCTGATCCCCTCTACCAAACGACCGCGTTTTCACTCATCTATTTACCATCATTCTCCATTCATTCCTATCTATTACCACTTCTCTGGCCTGATCTATAGTCATTCCTCTATCTTCCAACGCTTGTCCTACACAGTTTCTCCATCACTATGGAAGTCTTCCTACCCCTCTACCTCCCTTTGTATCTGACTCACATATTCTTTTTGTAAGCCTTTCATCTTCCATTCGCTCAACATGTCCATTCCATGACAGCACCCTTCTGTCCACTCTGGCCGACCAATGTTCCTGCTGCCCCACCCTCATACGTATCTCTTCATTCCTCAATCTGTCTCTACGAGTCAATCCAGACATACTTCTCAAGCAGCTCATCTCCATCACATTCAGCTTTCTTTTTCTCCTTTTTCTTCAGGGCTGATGTTTCAGCACCCATACATCACTCTTGGTACAACTATCCCTTGATACATTGCACTTTTAACTTTCATTCCGAGATTTCTCGCCTCCCTCATACTTCCCATTGCTCCAAAAACTTTCCTTCCTTCACATACCCTTTGTTTTACCTCCATTTCCTGCTTATCATTCCTCCTAGATATTTAAAACACTCCACTTGTTCCAGTATTTCCCCATCCAGTCTCACATCTAGATTCACCTTACGAGCACCTCTATTACACACCATCACTCTAATTTTACTGACGTTAACCCTCCGCTTCCTCCTCCCACAAACCACACCAAACTCTTTGACTACTCGCTGCAGTTTCTCCTCAGAATCCGCCACCAACGCTGTGTCATCAGTAAACAGCAACTGATTCAACTCCAAATCTCTACCATTCTTACCTACTAAACCCAATCCTTTACCCATAGTTCTCGTTTGCACCTCCCTCACCACACCATCCATATATACATTAAACAGCCACGGTGACATTACACAACCCTGTCGCAGACCTACATTTACCTCAAACCATTCACTCAACTCTTTATTTCCTACTCTAACACACACTCTGCTGTCTAAATGAAAACTCTTGACTGCTCTTAAAAAATGTCCTCCAATTTCATAAATCCTAAGCACTTTCCACATTGCTTCTCGATCCACATGAACATACGTTTTTTCCAAATCCATAAAAAAAAAAATATCTCCTTATGCTTCTCTAAATTCTTCTCGCATAGCTATCTTACTGTAAAAATATGATCAATACACCCTCTTCCCTTCATAAGACCGCACTGTTTTTCTCCTATTGCACCTTAAGTACCCTTTATCCTCTCTATCAACACCCTGCCATACAGCTTTCCAACCACTGATAATAAACCAATACCTCTATAACTTGAACACTCCTGCCGGTTTCCCTTCCCCTTGTATAACGGCACAATACATGCACTCCTCCAGTCTAGTGGTATTATTGATACAACAAAGCAAACATTGAATTGTGTCACCAGCCAATCTATTATCACATCTCCAACCTGCTTGATACACTCCACAGCAATACCATCCATACTCTCTGCTTTTCCCGCTCTCATTTGTCTCACTGCTTCTTTCACCTTATTTTTCCCAATCTTTTCATTCATTCCCAGCCACCTGGGTGGCCTGGATAAGCTATCTCCATCAATAACGGCTTCAATCACTGCCTCCCTTCCATCTCTTAAATTTAGCAAAGATTCAAAATACTCAGTATATCTTTTCCTCACTTGCACTCCTTCCACTAGTAACTCTCCATTTGCATCTTTCACTGACTCTTCCAACTTTGGTCCTCCTTTCCTCACTCTATTTACCTCCTTCCAGAACGTCTTCTTTTGTTGCCTCTCTCTTTTTCTCCTTGTACCTCTCCCATACCTCAACACTACCATCCTGTGAAACCATCTCAAACCACTGTCTCTTTTCCTCAACTGACTTTCTCACCTTATCATTCCACCACTCGCTTCCCTTCGTGACACCTCTGCCTCCTACTTTCCTTTTACCACATACTTCTTCTGCGCTTGCTTTCACTCCTTCCTTAAACTGTTTCCATTCATCATCTACTTCTCTCTCACTTCCATCCACTTTTCATTTAGTCTTTCCCAGTACTCCCTCTCTTACTTCACGCTTGTCTTGCATTCTCCTGTAGTTCATATATATATATATATATATATATATATATATATATATATATATATATATGTATATACAGTATATATATATATATATATATATATATATATATATGTATATATATATATATATATATATATATATATATATATATATATATATATATATATATATATATACGCACGCACCACTGTAGCCTACCGAGACACAAAAGGAGGGATCAATTCTTCGTGTCGGATTTCATGTGCCCTTCCATGACTACCCCATTTATTGGCTGAAAGCTATATAACATAACTGTATTAGTCTATCTATCTATCTATCTATCTATCTATCTATCTATATGCTCAGGCCCAATCCCCATTTTGGGGGTAGCCGACTCAAGATAGAGCAAGAACAGGGAAAACACAAAAACAACATAAAACAACAAATAAACACAGATAAAAAGCACAAACTCACACACATCCAGGTCACCCAGGAGAAGACCCAGAGACCAGGGTCACAAAGGTCGCTCCAGCACTCCCCCGGCCCCCGACCACCCGGAGAGGTTCCGATCTCGGCAGGCAGACATGCAGCGGAGCCAAAGCCACAAGCCCTCCCACCACACTTCCAGGCGCACCCTTCATATTAATCGTCTCCCCGGGCCAGGCGCCTGATGGACTATTATCTAGTCCAACTTGCGCCTGACCCCTTACTCCAAATGACCACGTGTTCACTCAACTATTCACAAGCATTCTCCATTCACTCCTGTAAGGACATCATACATCCTTCTTTCAAATAACCTTCCAATATCCTCTCGCTTCTCATTCGTACTACATCCACGCACATTCAAAGCTCCTATTCTTAGGGTCCGGGACCACGAACGCGTTCCCTCGCCCCTATCTCTGTCTCGTTTTTTTGGTAGATTTATTTAAGGGGAGAAGGATACCAGGCCCCCCGCCCCCGATCCCCTTTAGCCGACTTCTACGTCTCGCCGGAGAAAAGCGGTGGTGGAAATCTCTCACCCCTCCACCACAGAGGAGGCTACCTGCACCAGAAAGTGGCGGGCGTTGGGGTCGCCGCATCCCTACGCCATTTGAAAAAATAAAGATGCAGAAGGAGAAAAGATAGAAGGGGCTATGGGAAGTAGAGGACACCAACCCTCACTCTGACAAAGGGTCAGCCCACCACCACCAGGTATTAGTAACAGGGAAATATATAATACAGTAGATAGAAAACACCATATGAGGAGGAGCACATTATTGACAACGTTTCACAGATAGTGACCTGAAGAAGCTATCTGCGAAACGTCTAATAGTTACCAGAATATAATGAAAAAGAAGTAATCGATATTGAAAGGGTTACATAGAAAATAAAAAATGAATGTGTCTAGTCAAATATCTGATAGGCTAACTATGAAGTTGGGAAATATAAAAATAACGTGCCGCTATAGTCAGAACAATATACGTTTGAATTTACAAACCCTTTAGAGTTTTGTTCACAGGCAGTGTATATTTAAATATTTTACCATGAGAAGAAATTTAAACTTTATGTCCTGTTCATATTCTCAATTTCTGCTCACAAATTCACTGTATTGCGTTTAAACTGTACACTCAATATACGTGTTTATCAGAGAAAAAATAAAATAAACGACTTTACATTGGAGCTTGAATATACACATTTAATACGTATAATCTAAAATTATTTAAGAAAGTGTCAACAGGAAGATACAAAATGTTTATTTATTATATAAGCGTTACATGTGTGCACAAATCCAGAAGTTAACTCTTGGAAGATACGACGACACATAAAATTATGTTCTGTTTTCTGGCTATTATTAGATTACTCGGATTAGGATGGTTATATGAAAGTCAGAAGGTTAATTGATAGTGTATTTATAGTATCTAATTTATATTTGACTTACACTAGTAGGGTTGGAATAATTCGACAGTTGTTCGGAAGTATATACTATATTTAATACATTCAAAGGCAATCAAACACAGGGAATATAGTAAAGGAGGGACAAGTAATAATTTTGATCACCCCAATGCCTCCAATACTAGAGTTGGGACAGAGGAAGTAGTAGGTGGTGAGGAAATTAATTGTAGTAGGAGATGAAGGCGTCGGGGCTTGACTCAACCTGCGTGAGTTGTGGCTCTATACGAGAAGGGAAGGACAGACAGGACGGACGAACGATGATAGACAGGGAATATAGTAAAGGTGAGACAAGTAATCAAATTTACCCCAGGATAC
Source organism: Paralithodes platypus (assembly GCA_032716605.1). NCBI lineage: Eukaryota > Metazoa > Arthropoda > Malacostraca > Decapoda > Lithodidae > Paralithodes > Paralithodes platypus. The sequence goes on along the minus strand of CM064573.1, from coordinate 23,352,489 downwards.
GACCATGCCAAAGCCGATTTTACACTTCAGGTACCTACTTTTACGTCTGGGTAGGACAAGGCTAACACGAGAGAAAGCCAGCCCAATGACTTATGAGCAATCCTGGTGGCTAACCAAGTTCTCATTCTCGTGTGTATATTGGTTGCAGGAAGCCACCAATCAGGTCCCTGGATTCATTTGAACCACAACGAATCCAGGTACTCAGTTTCGTCTGAGTGAGACGGAACTACACAGGGATTGGAGTGTGTTCAACACTCCTGGTCTAATTGGACCCTGGTGGCAAGCCGAGGAAATTTCACTCACCCCATGTATGTGTGGCAACATCTGATCTGTGCTGGTACCGGGCTTTCACCCATCCAGCTACTGCTGTGCTGGTACCGGACCCCACAACCCATCCAGCAACTGCTGTGCTGGTACCAGGCGGTCACCCATCCAGCTACTGACCAGACCCTACGCAGCTTATACCCGCTGATCGAAACCAGCGTTGCCAACCACATAGTCCAAGGTTGCCACAATAATCCTACCCCCCTTAAATATCAACCCGTCCCATCATGCTGGCTGTTGATTGGCTGAAACGCGCGCCTAGTGTCACCAAGGCAGGTGCGCAAGTTTTGAAGTTCCTGCACTCTCTCCTCCTCTTTAAATTCGCCATAATAATACCCCGGCAAGGTGTTTCCTACATTTTCAAGTGGACGGAATATATGATGCGGGAGCTAAACGAGGGTGAGTTATAACTCATTATAACTAATTTACTGCAAGATATACAATGCTCTCTCACTGCTGAATGAGGAGGGATACTGATAGGGAGGTTGGCTCTTTCTGGACTGACCCTTCTGCTCATCGATAATTACTTTGCGTTCCTATATAGATAATTATCTTAAGGCTGAACAATTTTAATTATACAGAAGTACCTTCGCTTCCTGCGATTACTGTATCTTAAATGTTTGCTATATGTTTTATCATTGTTGTCTAGAAACCACTGAGGATTACACACGAGTGTCGAAATGTTTGATGTCTGCTCGATAAAGTATTACTAACCCCATTCCTAGTCTTCTTTTAACCTTGCACCAGGCTGTTTGCTGCAAGCCTGTGCATCTATTGAACTTTATCTTGAGGTTCCCCAAAAAGAAACCCATCACCAATATATATATATATATATATATATATATATATATATATATATATATAAATATATATATATATATATATATATATATATATATATATATATAAATATTTATATAAGAACATAAGAACATAAGAAAATGGGAGTGTGCAGAAAGCCGATTGGCCTAAGCAAGGCAGATCCCTGTCCCACACAACCCCAATTCATTACAAAGCCCAATTATAGGCTTCACACTCTAATACCCTGAGGATCATCTTACCAAAACGGTTAGAGATTAACGCAGGATTATGGAGGTCTGCAGAGCGCTGATTGGCCCAACCCGGCTGATCCCCCTTCACACCCAACCCTTCTCGTCCATATGCTTATCCAATTTTATCTTAAAGCTCCCTACAGTTTTAGATCCCACTATAGCACTTGGTAGTCCATTCCACCCGTCTACAACTCTGTTACCAAACCAATACTTGCCTATATCTTTTCTGAAACGAAATTTATCTAATTTGAAACCATTGGTACGAGTTCTTTCGCTATCACTGAGCTTTAGTACATTTGCCATGTCCCCTTTGTTAATCCCACTAACCCACTTGAACACCTCTATCATATCCCCTCTAACTCTGCGTCTCTCTAACGAATGTAAACCTAATTTCTTCAACCTTTCTTCATACGAAAGATTTCTAATATTATGGATCATTTTTGTCATTCTACGCTGTACTCTCTCCAATTAATCTATGTCCATTCTGTAATAAGGACACCCAAATTGGACAGCATAATCCATAAGGGGTCTCACTAATGACAAGTAAAGTTTTAAGATAACATCAGCAGTTCTGTTACTCACACTCCTAGAGATGAACCCGAGAATCCTGTTTGCCTTATTACGAACGCTTATACACTGTTTTCTAGGCTTCAAATCATTGCTAACAAACACACCTAGATCTTTCTCGCAGTCTGAATTTTCTAATTCTAAATTAGCTAGTTTATATTTAACATTTGTTTGCATCTTCCCTATCTTTAATACCTTGCATTTGTCAATGTTAAACTTCATCTGCCAATTTACTGACCATTCATGTAAGGTATCTAGATCCCTTTGGAGGCACTCTATATCGCTATCTGAATCAATTGATCTCCCTATTTTAGTATCGTCTGCGAATTTACTTATCCTACTAGTTATACCTAAATCTAGGTCATTTATGTATATAAGAAACAACAGGGGACCTAATACCGATCCCTGGGGGACACCACTTTTGACTGCTCCCCATTCTGACTTGGTACCATTTATGCTGACTCTCTGCTTCCTACCAATTAGCCATGACCTAATCCATCCTAACAACGCCCCACCTATTCCATGTGCCTCAACCTTTCTCATCAATCTCTCATGAGGGACTCTGTCGAAAGCTTTACTGAAATCTAAATATATAATATCATATGACTTGTCATTATCTACTGCTTCATATACCTCTGAGAAAAAACTAAGCAAATTAGTAAGGCAAGACCGTCCCTGAGTGAATCCATGCTGAGAAGAATTGATTAAGTTAAATGTTTCTAAGTGGTTTCTCATTTTCCTAGCAATAATTGACTCTAGTAGTTTTCCTATGATTGAAGTGAGACTAATGGGACGGTAATTGGATGCTATTGATTTATCACCTTTTTTGAAGATCGGAACTACATTTGCAAGCTTCCAAGCTTCTGGAACTATACCTGTTTCTAATGACTTGTTAAATAGAAATGTTAATGGATAACTTAACTCATCTCTGCATTCTTTTAATACTCTAGCATATACCTCATCAGGACCAGGCGATTTATGAGGTTTCAGTCTGTCAATTTCCTTAACCACATAATTTCTACTTATAGTAACCGTACTTAACCTATTTTCTATACTATCGCTGTATACCTTACGGACTTCTGGAAACTGTGCCAAATTTTCATTAGTGAAAACGGAAAGAAATTGACTATTTAATGTACTGCACATTTCTAAATCACTTTCTGTCAATTTTCCTATCGAAGTTTTAAGGGGACCAATTACATCTCTAACCTTGGATTTATATAGTTGGTAAAAAGCTTTAGGATTATTTTTTGAATCATTGGCAACCTTAATTTCATAATTTCTTTTTTCTTTACTAATATCCTTTTTTACCTGTCGTGATAGATTCTGATAGTAAGCAAGTAGGTGAATTTCGCCTTTTTTAATTTTTCTATATATTCCTTTCTTTTTTCCTAGAAGATCTAATAGTCTATTATTCATCCATTTGGGTTGGTTCTGTGTTGATCTAAATTTTCTTTTGGGGATATATTTATTTTGCGCATTGAATACTGACTTGATAAAATTATCGTATGTATCTACCAAGTTTGACGTCTCCTCCTGACTTAAGATGACAGGTGCCTGAGAAAGGATACACTCATTTGGACACCTGGATCGACTTAATTTTTTGACCATAGGGTCCGCTTACAGGGCTTCTCTTAACCCACCATAATTGGCTTTTCTGAAGTCAGGTATTAATGTTGTATTCTCTCTGATATTACCTTTCCATTGTATATTAAAATACACAGAATTGTGATCACTATTTCCAAGGTGGTCCCCGATTTCTACACTATTTATCATATGTTCATTGTTACTGAAAACTAAATCGAGAATATTATCACCTCTAGTCGGCGTATCTATGAATTGAGATAAAAAACTATCTTGTACTACCTCAATAAACTCCTTTGAATCAGAGTCGCCTATTTGTTGCTGCCAATCTATATTAGGGAACTTAAAATCCCCCATAATGCACACGTTGCTAAGCCTTGATGCTATTTTAATTTCCTCCCATAATGATGTTCCGTCATTTCTACTCATATTTGGCGGTCTATACATAACTCCAATAACTAAAGTCTCACTACCTTCGTTAACTTCTACCCAAACACTTTCATTTTCATTGTTTACTCTAATACCTGATTTAGTACAGCTTTTTAATGAACTCCTGACAAACACTGCTATACCGCCACCCCTCTTACTTGTTCGGTCATATTTAAACAAACTATATCCTGGTATATCAAACTCATTCTAAAAAATGCCTGGTTTCTGTATTAATCCATGTTTCAGTTAGCGCTATTATGTCTATATTTTCTTTGCTAACCAGTGCTCTAAGTTCGTTCATTTTGTTACATAAACTCCTGCAATTTGTATAATAAACACTCAAACTATTACTTGTATTTGCAACTATTTTTCTATTGTTTTTAACTAATTTATTTTTACCTGTTGAACTACTGGACCTAGACGGAAAATCTACGCTATCAGAATGTTCGTTATTACTATCAATTTGATGTGGCTGGGATTCTATTTTACTTACACACCTATGGTTTATTAACCAAACCCCGCAACAAACTTGTCGAGTGAGCTGGCTAAGGTCGAAACTCCTAGTCGAGAGAGATGTACTCCATCCTGGGCATACAGTTCATCCTTACCGTAGAAGAGGGTCCAGTTATCCAGGAATGGAATAGTATTTGCCTTGCAATACTTCTCCAGCCGGCTATTTACACCAATAGCCCTGGAGGACCATTCCTTCCTTACCCCTCTTCTTGGTAGGATACTGTGTACCACAGGAACTCCACCCTTCTCCTTGATCCTCTCCAACATTTCCTGGTACGTGGTGAGCAACTCCTCAGTCCTGCATTTCCAAATGTCGTTGCTCCCTGCGTTGAGGAAGATGATGGGGTCCTCTCCACTCGCTTCCATGACACCATCTAGCTTTTCTGCCACCTTCTCGACTCCGGCACCAGGCAGACAGACAACTTTACCAACATGTGTGTTAGTAGCCCTACCAAGGTATTTAATCATTGAATCCCCTACAATTAAAATAGACTTAGCTGTTTTCTGTTGTCGGCGTGTAGCAGGAGTTGTAGCAGCAACAGCAGCAGACTTCCCCCCTCCCCTCTCACTGCCTCGATGATCGCCACTTCCTCGCCATCACTCTCATCAGCCAAGGTGCTGAAGTTGTTGTGGGTCTTGAGTGGCTGCCTTTTCAGCTTGCAGGCCGTTGCACTGGTTGACACCACTTTCCAAGGGGCTTCACGATCCCTGGGAACACTTCCGGTAGCCTCACACTTCTTTTCCGCCATAGCTAGTCTCAAGGCCAAATTTTCATCTTTGAGACACTGAATCTCCTGCTCCACACTCTCCAGTCTTTCTTGCAAAGCAAGACAAAGCTGGAGAGTATGGGAGGAGACAGCAGACTCATCAACAACAGCCATCACTAAGAAAGTTCACTAGGACCTCACTAAGGGTAAACCGGTTCACTAGCGGTCACTGGGGACGTCCGCACAGGTCAGGGGTCAGAGGGCAACTATATATATATATATATATATATATATCAAATATATCTCACAAATACACGTGAGGTAATAAATGTGTATATACTCCCATCCGGTCTCGAACCTCCGACATTCAGAACGAGTGTCCAATCTGTTAATCCACTACACCACAGCGTTATAAAGGAATATTAACCTTTTCTTATTTAAAATAAAGAGAAGGGAAATCCTACTTGGAGAATGTATTTCAATTCATACTTAAGTCGCAGACACTCATATCGGAGGTTAACACCTTATTGGCGGCCTAGGCGGTCTATTTGACCGTACCACACAGCGTTTTTTTTTACCCTAAATAGGGTTGTTTACGTGATCATTTCCATGCCTAAATAAGACCCAGAGTGTAAAACAAGTATCTATTCCTGAAAGGGCGTAAACAGAGCTTTCCAATATCACCCGAACCATCCTTGTACGACCACTGGTTCTCTTGCAACGATCGTGCAACACGAGTGCAAAAACCCTGAAATAAGGTAATTTCCTTACATAGTTCCCTGTGTAGCGAGTCAGAAAGAGGGGAGGAAAGTAGAATACAGTTCAGTGTGTCCACCGCGGTGGTGGGGAGCGGTCATAGGGTTGCTACGCTCGTCCCACCGCTCAGCTCTCTCTCTCAGCAACATTACGTGCTGAAAATGGCGTCGACAGATGTCGTGCACCGCCACATAGTCCAAATTTATTTCACTCGACATATGTTGCGCATCGCCAGTTAAGGGTTAAAGACCGGCTGGGAGTATATACACATTTATTATATATAATATATATAGTAAAGTATATATACATATATATATATATATATATAAATATATGTATATTATATATATATATACAGTATATATATATATATATATATATATATATATATATATATATATATATATATATATATATATATATATATATATATATATATATATATATATATATATATATCTGCCAGACCTTCCCCTGACGACCCCTCTAAATGCTTTGGACCATAGCCTATCACTCTTACTATCAACTTTTGCAATATTCGAGGCCTTACCTCTAATTTTCACTCAGTCGAACACCATCTCTCCTCCTACAAACCTGATCTTCTTTTCCTAACTGAAACCCAGGTATCTGAGACAACTTCCAGCAGCCCCTTCTCTGTATCCTCCTACTTTCTCTATTCTAGATTCAAAGCCAAAGGCCGATGTTGTGCATACGTGCACATCAAACTCACTTGCACTCGTGTTCCCGATTTCGACTCCTCTGAATTCTCAACTTTATGGCTCAAACTTAAATGACGGGTCTGAAGACAAACCCTGCAGAGAACAGTTGCAGAATAGCCAGTCTGCAACTAAAAGAACCTAAGAAGACAGGAGAACGAAAGGAGAGAAGAAGAAGAATACAAGAGCCACCCCTGTTTCCCCGTGCTCTAATCACTGCACAAATACAGGAGCGACCCCTGGTTCCCCGTGCTCTAAGACAACAGCTACCAGCCACAAGTATAGGAAATTCTCACAGCCAATCCACGCCCGGCTCTCCAACCCTCACAGCCAACCACAGTGCAGCATTTCCTCAGCTCCTGGATATGCAGTACAGTGAAGAAATGTTTATGCAAATAAAACATCAACGGCCTGAAGTCTACAGATATAAATGGATGTAGACAGGAGGACAAATTATGACAAACCGGGAGATATCACAAACCTCTACGAATAACAACTCATAGGCGAGCTATAATAATGTTTGTCTAGAAGTTTAGATTATGGACGATTCCGTATAAGTCAGATTGCTCCATTATTAGGCTAAGTAACTAGCACCTAAGTAATAAATAAACTACCTATTATATATGTACCAATGTAAACAGCTATTATGTATGTCTATGACAAGTAATTACCTCACAACTTAATCACAACCAATTTCCCAATATCCCTATGATTTTGAACCCCTGTAAACGAGAGTCAAGAATAATGCCGCACATTACCTCCAAGAAATTATAGAGAAGTATGCAAACCTCAACTGCGGTACTACCCTAAACCTGAACAAGGAGCAGAGTAGCTAATCACAGTAGTGGCTTGTACTAGCCTGCCCCTACCCTGCCCGGAGAGTGTACTTGCCCAAAGTACCCCCCTGAAGCCCTGCTCGAGTGACGCCCTACACTCCTGAAGTCCTGCTCGAGTGACGTCCTACACCCGTGAAGTGCTGCTCAACAGATCTACCTTCTACGTCGGCCAGACCCGTACGCTCTCTACCCTCCAATATTACCCTAAGTGTCCCTGTGTATCTTATTTTGTGTTATTGTTGTCAAGGTATAGGTAAAAATATGTGAATCGTGTTGTGATAATTTATTCTGAGATCTGTGTCCAAGATCCTTAATTGCGTACTGTGTTAATCCTTCTGAACCTTACCTAAAGTCCAAGCTAGATCTGTGCCCAAGACCTACAGTAGCTCTCACACTTAATTCATCTTCTCTAGAACGTCCTACGCATACGTTATATAATTGTGTTAATCAATTCACATCGCCACGCACTCACAGATTTTCATAATATATGTATTCTGCTATGTATGTTGCAAGTTGAGGTCGAAGTGTATTTCGTGTTATAATTCCCCTTCTTAATTCATCACTGATTACCTAGAACCTACGCTCATTTTCATAATTAATTTACCTCAGTCTCCTCGTTGAGAAGTCGTTATTCTATCAACATATTTGCTTCCCGAGTTCCCCAATTTATATTCCATTAATTAACCGCCATTGTAATTATTTTATGAATTAGTATTTACGTTCATTTGATTACTGATGTAAGTAATTCTGATTCTTCATGCCTAGGAATTCTAGCATTGCATAGTTTCTATTACTTAATGATTCATCATATACCATACACCCCGTGTAATGGTGTATATTTCTTAAGACTCTGTTAACTCGTTCAGACATCTTGGTTATACTGTTTTGAGTATTTCCCTAGCACAATTTTGTTGTGTGCGTTACCTTCTTTTCATAATTAATGTTGTATTAATTATCACTTTAAGCTATCAATTTATAAGCGTTACCAGAGCACTCATTGTCTAAGTTTGTTTAGTCAATTATAATCTGTTCTTAAATACAATTAGTAAATATTATTCTATAAGTTGATTCATAATTATATGCTAAATTTACATCTGAATTCCTCGACTCGTTTCGTTATTACTACATACGATCGTTTGAAGTGAATATAAGATTCCCATCATAAATTACATAAATTGCGTTTCGTTGATAATAAATTGTGCAAATAATTAATTAATATACTTCCACCAATTCCATAAGAATATTGAAACTAAATTCATAGTTGAACAAACTCGAAACTAAATTTCCAACCCCGCAGTACAAATATATGACCTGACTCCCCCTAGTTAATGAGAAGGTCACCTTAGTAAACGCGACTACCTGGCTAGCGCGAACCCACCTACCGTGTGACTCACCCACCATACCTGTGTGCTTGTTCATCCTCTCAACTCACCCAGATTCTCTTGTATTGAGATTGTGTTCTAGTATCTTTCCTTGTTGATTTATTAACGGAAGACACTCGACACGCATTATTATTATTATTAAGGGTTAATTCTATAAGTCACGTGTTATGATTTAGTTGCATATTATTCACCTTGTTTATAACCACAGTTGAAGAGAAATTGCCCTCCATTCATGATCTACTATTTATATGTATTCTATACCCTGCCTGATAGTTCTGATAATTATCAAGGTAATGCTGCATTCTGAATTTCAGATATAAATATTCTTGAATAAACTTGTGTATAATTGCTATGCGTGTTGTTATTGAGTTCTGTAATACCTAGTTGAATACCTATATGTGAGATTAAGAACGTGTTCGGTGTGACCCTGTTAGGTTTATTTACAGTCTATAAGTCCAGATCTGGATTTCAATAAAGACTATATCACAAGCTACAAATATTATAGCCCGACATAACACTGGTGGCAGCGGTGTCTCAATACGGTATATCAACACGAGTGTTCTTATTGTAAAAAAACAAAATCTGGTATTCAATTGGTGTATTTACATTATTCATCATGGCAACCATTAGGTCTCTTGATATCCCAGCATTTCAGCCCGAGGATTACGATATCTACACTTACCTGGACATTATGTTCGGAAACGAGGACGCTTGTAAGATACATACAATTGTGGTTAAATTGGGAAAACATGCAACTAAAGTGTCGGGATATGTGCACGACAATATGCCTGGGTTAACCTGGGCACAATTCGAAGTTTATGTCAGAACAGCAATTAATCCAGTTTTGGGTCAAACAATTGATGACAAGAAGTTTCACGAGGTCAAATACTCGGGAGACTTGGATGAAACTGTTGAAAAGTTGCAACAGATCGCCTTGACTGCTTTCCCAGATGAAACTACCGCCCAAAGGAAGAAAACCATCTTCAAAGCCTTGGTGCGGATCTTGCCTGACCCAGTGGCCGACCACTTCTCAATAGTGGAACCCACCAATTATAACGCGGATCTGCCTGTGATACGAAGAATCATGGCATTACGCAAATCCAGGGAACAAACCACCAAAATTGCCGTGATCAGTAAAGTCACCACCCACCCCACTTCCAGTACAGCATCAAGCTGTAGTCCTGTAGCTCCTAGGGCAGCTGACAAAGCCGAGGATTGGGCCAGAATCCGTCCTGCAGATTGGAAACCCTGCACCGGATCATGCATGCTGTGGTCTCTGAAGAGGTAATTTAGCGAACTGACCAGGAAGAGGACCAGGACTCCAAGTTGGTGGGCCCAGATTCCCTGGATTAAGCCACGTCAGATTGCAACCATTATTGATGATGGAACAGCTGGGATCGAAGAAGGAGAAGCCGAAGGAGAACTAGAATCATCTTATCAGCCTGAACTCATCCAGCAAGAACCACTGGATTTTTAGACTGCCCTCCCAAACAAATAGTCGTAACCATGGCGGGGGCTCATGACGGGACATCGGATGGAGGACTTCCGGTGTATCACAAAATCACGCTGAATGGGGTGAAAGTTCGACTTCTCATTGATACGGGAGCTTCCCGTTCTTGCTTATTCCTCCCTTTCTTCCGGAAACATAACATGTTTTTGGGAAAATGCAGTCTTCCTCTATCATCCTCGTTAGTGCCAATGATCAGGTTATTCCCAACCTGGGTCAATGACTACCTTTATATGTTAGTACCCCACATCCAAATCACGGAGTTCATCACTCCTTCGTGATTTATAATCCCAGTGAATCCAAGTATGATTGATACTTGGGTCTTGATCTTTTAGTCTCCTTAAGTGCCTCAATCAATTGCAGGTACAGGACACTGTCTTATGATCCACCGTCCAACCCTGAAAAAAAATAGAAACACCACCTCCTCTAGGTAATTTAAAGCAGCTAAAATCCACCACTTTACCAGTACCTCTCCCTATCACTGCTGCACCCCAAAGTAAGATAAATGATAATCCTTGCCAACATCACATATTCTCTCCAGCTATTGTTTCCACCTCCATTACAGTTCCCCCTCATCACGAAAAATGGATACCATTGGTTCCTAACCTTCAAGGAAATGTCCTTGTGACCCCACACCTCCACAGCCCTTTCAATGGGGATTGCCTAACCGCTCCTTGCCTGCTACCACATAAACTGAACTGTATCAAAATTGCTAATATTTCTGACAAACCTGTCACCTTGCCAAAAGGCCTGGCCATCGGCGAATTGGAAATGTATTCCGAAGAACTGTCTGTTCCCTCTGATTCTTCCCCTCCTTACAACAACCCCCTTCCTGACATACCTTCCACTCTCACTACTAGTCAACAAACTGATCTCAGAAATCTCCTAATTTCATATTAAGATATTTTGGCCACCTCTAACCGAGACATGGGTAAAACTGAAATTTTGCATCACCCCATTCACACGGTGGGCCATCCCATCAAGCAACCAATTAGGAGGAAAAACCCGATACAACGGGAGGAAGAAGAAAAACTAGTCCAAGATATGCTCGCCACAGGAGTTGTGACAGCCTTTACCAGCCCATGTTCTTCTCCGGTGGTACTAGTCTGTAAAAAGGACGGATCCACAAGATTCTGCATAGATTATCGACAGCTGAATGACGTCACCATCAAGGACGCTACACCCCTTCCCCGGATTGATGACTCTCTCGACTCGCTGCTTGGTGCCAAATGGCTCACCACTTTGGATTTGCAAGCTGGATACTGGCAGGTACCTGTTTTGCCTGAGCATCAACAGAAAACTGCATTTTCCACCAGCCAAGGAAGACTAAGAATTTACAGTATTACCATTCGGACTATGCAATGGACCAGCCACATTTTCCAGATTGATGGAGTCAGTCCTACAAGGTTTAACTTGGGAAACTTGCCTTGCATATCTGGATGATATCATTGTGTTTGGCCGAACTTGGGCAGAACATCTGCAACGTCTAAAACAAGTGTTTCAAAGAATACGAGATGCCAGCCTCAAGCTTAAACCCTCCAAGTGCACTCTAGCCAAAAATAAAGTAAATTTCCTAGGGCACATTGTTTCAGAAGAAGGAATTGCACCCGACCCTTGCAAACTTGAGCCAATCAGCAAAATCACCCCTCCCACTAACGTAAAAGGGGTACGTGCCTTTTTGGGCCTAGCTTCATACTACCGACGTTTTGTGAAGAACTTTGCCACCATTGCCAAGCCCCTTCATGACCTCACAAAAAAAGAAGAACCCTTCCTATGGACTGATCTACGACTACAGGCTTTTAATGATCTAAAAAGCAAATTAGTTGCCTCTCCAGTGGTCTCATTCCCGGACTACACTAAACCATTCCGCTTATACACAGATGTGTCACAATTTGGAATTGGGGACTATTTTAGGTCAGACCAGAGACGGCAAAGAGCACATCATTGCATGTGCTTGCAGCACCCTCAACCCGGCTGAAATAAATTACCCCGTGACTAAGCGAGAATGTCTCGGCATGATTTGGGCGTTACAGCACTTTAAAGCCTACCTGGCGGGAGTCAAGGTCACCGTCATCACCGACCACCACACCCTTCAATGGTTGAGGAAATCAGACACAAAAAACGCTATTACTGTCAGATGGAGGGAATCACTGGAAGAATTCGATATGGATATCGTTTATCGACCGGGAAAATTGCATACAAATGCTGATGCACTCTCTCGTTTACCCATGTCATCTCCAAATTCTACCTATCAACAGGACGAACCAACCCATACCATTCTTGCAATCCATCATCAAGGTTTGTTGGACAACAGCCAGCAAGAACATGTACAACAATATCAACAACAAGAAATACCTGATTGGATGCCTAGGAAAGTTTTCAATCAATTAACCAGGCAGGGTGACAATCTATTCACCTTGGAAGGTAAAATTGTGATCACTCCTCAAGCAGCATTATCCACTATGCAATCCATACATATGGATAATGGCATCCACCTAGCCCAAAGGAAGCTCATCTCCATCTTTCAACAGGTATATTGGACACCATCACCTTATGTCACTGCCAAGCGCATCACAGAGTCATGCAAAGCATGTGCGTTGGGTAAGGATCGAACCCGCACAGCTGGTCCTTCTGGGAAGTTAGTTGCCTCCAAACCTTGGCAATTGCTTGCAGTAGACGTAATGTGGCCAATGGACAATAGTCATGGTTTCAGATACATTATTACTTTTGTGGACACATACTCCAAGTGTGTCATTGCCTGTCCCGCAAAAGACCACTCAGCTATTGCAGTATCTGAAACTCTCATTCAACATGTCTTCCCCTATTTTGGTCTCCCTGAAGCAATCCATTCTGATAATGCCCCTGAGTTCACCAGCCATATATGGTCTCAACTATCTTTAATGTGTGGATTTAAAATCAGCCACTCCTCACCTTACTGGCATCAAGGTAATTCCATATGTGAGAGAAGTCACAGAACCATTGCTAATCAGATCAGAACCCGGTTGCAATAAATGGGCTCCAAAGATTGGTCCAGCCAAGTCAAGATTGTACAATGGGGAATCAACACTTGCCCTCGAGAAGACGGCATATCCCCCCATGAACGAGTATTTGGAGTAGCACCTTTGCTCCTTCCCCTACGTCATCTAGCTGCCCCGTATGAGCCCTCCTCCAATTTCGACCAGTCTCTAGTTCACCTAAAAAATCGCCTAAGACAAATACAGTACGTCCAAGACCTTGAACCTGACGAAACACCTAAAGCCAGCCCCCACTGTGTTGGTGATCTAGTTATGGTTGCACACTTACCAGTTCCATCCAAGCTCAAACCCGGATTTAACCGTTTCTCTGCGGGGTGTTTTGGGCTATTTAGGGCATATTCAGGCACTCCTGAATGATAAATCAAGCATCTGCATTAAATGAACTGTATTCTGCCGAAAACTAGGCGAAAATAGCTTCAAAATGAGACCAGAACGGGCCTCGTAGGTGGCCTGGTTCACCCGCAGCGGTGCCATAGAAACGCGGGAATCGCGCTATTTGTTAGCACTCGTTCGCTCGGCAACACTGTTGTAAGAGGCAGTGAGAGACCCACGCAAGACACAGTCTACCTCAGTGAGCCTCTGGCTGCTCTGAGGGTCGGAGGTGGGACCCTCACGCTCCCGCCCACTGACACTCGATTTCTACGTTTTTGACAGGCTTTTAAAGCCTGGAAATTGCTGTAAATTGCCAGGACATTCCAGAACATCACCCGCAGCGAAAAGGTTAAAGGTCCATTTGAAATACTAGCTGTACCGAACTGTTACCAGGTTACAGTCAACTATTTTGGTGAGTCGCGCACATATCGTAACAGGCATGTACATAGATTTCAGCCTATTAATGAGAATATAGTTATGCTTGCTGACCCCATTTCAGTTATTATTAAACAGAAGAAGTCCCCTCCCTTCTAGTAACACACATTCTTCTCCTTTAATTCAGCCAACTCCCACCAGAGTATGTAGGCCACCTCTATCGTCTAGCTCAACTTCCTCCCCCTCCCCTTTATCACGTGTCCCCAAACCCTCTCTAATACCTACTCGGTCTAACCCCACATGTACAAGATCTGGTCGTCGTGTGATGCCCCCTTTACAATGGGCAACTACCTTCAACCCTACCTACATCCGGCGGGACCACCCTCAACCTACCTTGCCAGCTACATTCCGGACCACCCCTGTTAGTGCGAGGTCAACTCTACCTGGTACGACCACCCCCGCTCTCCTCACTACACCTTCACCGATGACTGCAAGCAGACTAGCTCAAACCACCTCTCCTACTACAGCGCCTCCTACAGCAACCCAGCCGGCCATGAAAATTAACAGTGTCACCTACCTCTGAAACGCTGTCCCTACGGCCATAAAATCTCCAAGTCAGCTAATTCACCGGGCTAAGCATGCTGACGAGGATTGGCAAATCAACATCGCCATGGACACCCACTCCAAGGCGCATGGCCCTACAACACTATGGATCCTCACTCTGCAGAGTTTAACGCCCATCAGGAATTCACCCACCACCCGCTCCTATATTCTTAAATCGCGAGGTCGCGTCTTTTTCTATGAAGACAGTGGTGAAATGGCGGGTCTAAAGACAAGCCCTTCTTTTCCTAACTGAAACCCAGGTATCTGAGACAACTTCCAGCAGCCCCTTCTCTGTATCCTCCTACTTTCTCTATCCTAGATTCAAAGCCAAAGGCCGATGTTGTGCATCCGTGCACATCAAACTCACTTGCTCTCGTGTTCCTGATTTCGACTACTCTGAATTCTCAACTTTATGGCTCAAACTAAAATGACGGGTCTGAAGACAAGCCCTGCAGAGAACAGTTGCAGAATAGCCACTCTGCAACTAAAAGAACCTAAGAAGACAGGAGAACGAAAGGAGAGAAGAAGAAGAATACAAGAGCCACCCCTGTTTCCCTGTGCTCTAATCACTGCACAAATACAGGAGCGACCCCTGGTTCCCCGTGCTCTAAGACAACAGCTACCAGCCACAAGTATGGGAAATTCTCACAGCCAATCCACGCCCGGCTCTCCAACCCTCACAGCCAGCCACAGCGCAGCATTTCCTCAGCTCCCGGATATGCAGTACAGTGAAGAAATGTTTATGCAAATAAAACATCAACGGCCTGAAGTCTACAGATATAAATGGATGTAGACAGGAGGACAAATTATGGCAAACCGGGAGATATCATAAACCTCTACGAAGAAAAACTCATAGGCGAGCTATAATAACGTTTGTCTAGAAGTTTAGATTATGGACGATTCCGTATAAGTCAGATTGCTCCATTATTAGGCTAAGTAACTAGCACCTAAGTAATAAATAAACTACCTATTATATATGTACCAATATAAACAGCAATTATGTATGTCTATGACAAGTAATTACCTCACAACTTCATCACAACCAATTTCCCAATATCCCTATGATTTTGAACCCCTGTAAACGAGAGTCAAGAAAAAAGCCGCACATTACCTCTAAGAAATTATAGAGAATTATGCAAACCTCAACTGCGGTACTACCCTAAACCTGAACAAGGAGCAGAGTAGCTAATCACAGTAGTGGCTTCTACTAGCCTGCCCCTACCCTGCCCGGAGAGTGTACTTGCCCAAAGTACCCCCCTGAAGACCTGCTCGAGTGATGCCCTACACTCCTGAAGTCTGGAACCTGAAGTCCTGCTCGAGTGACGCCCAACGGACCTACGATCTACGTCGGCCAGACCCGTACTCTCTCTACCCTCCAATATTACCCTAAGTGTCCCTGTGTATCTTATTTTGTGTTATTGTTGTCAAGGTATAGGTAAAAATATGTGAATCGTGTTGTGATAATTTATTCTGAGATCTGTGTCCAAGATCCTTAACCCGGGACTCTTAAGAGTTCCCCCGACGGACTGCGGGAAGACTCTTAAGATCAGAGCTTTTGAACGCGTACCAAAACCGCGCGTTTATAGGCAGGCGGCTAAAAATTGGTGTGGGTATAGTACTACATGTCAACTCTCGACACCACCCCGCCACACGCTCGCCCCGCACTCGTACAAGCACCACCGCGCCAGTAACCAAGCACTAGTCATGGAGCCTACACGTCCCTCACGCTCGCTCCCTGATGACACAACCAGCCCTCCTTCTGGTGGTGTCAGCCGCCGTGGAAGGCAGAGGGTGGCTGCTAAAGACCCTAGCTACCAGTACGACACGCCCTACAGCTCGAAGGACGAAACACCAGCACCCAAAGCACGGAAAACACGTGCAAGCACGGCAAAGGTACAGAGGTCATTGGTGTTTCGGGACACTGCCACCACGACCCAGGACACTGCAACAACCACTACCACCACCACTGCCACCACTGCCACCCCTGCCACCAGTACCAGCGGCGCAGGAGGCCGCCCTAGGGCTGCAGAACCTGTGGGGGCAGGCAAAATCAAAGGCACGGGCATAGGGAAGAGAACCCGTACGCCTGCCACAGTGACCCTACCACCACCACCACCACCAGCCGCCCCTGGCCCGGCTGCCCCTGCTGGCCCTGCTGCCCCTGCCACCCCTGCTGCCCCTGCCGACCCTGCTGCCCCTGCCCAAGGAAAAGGGAAGGGGAAGGGGAAAGGGAGAGGGAAAGCGACTGATGGCCCTGCCGGCCTTGCTGTCCCTGCCGGCCATGCTGCCCCTGCTGCCCCTGCCGCCCCTGCCCAAGGAACAGGGAAAGAGAAAGGGAAAAGGGCGACAGGCACCACCATCATCTTGCCTGCCTCCAGGGCCACAAGACCACAAGACCACGCACCACTGCCCCCCCTGCCGCTGCCCCTGCCGGCCCTTCTGTCCATAAGACTCCCGTACGTGCTACACTGACCCGAAAAATTCTGACACCATCCAAATATGCCGCCCTGCTGTTTGATGGTGATTCGCAGGGCATTGGCAGCCCGGGTTTCGACTACGACGCCCTAGCACGGGACCAAGGATGGGGGGATTTGGGAGTGGACAGTGGCAGTGAGTCCGACGTCGGTGACGAGAATGAGGAAGGGCATCTGTCAAGTGAAGAGGAGGGTGATGATGATGCTGTGTTGTATCGCGACCATGGAAGCGATATTTCAGACGCAGAAGCAGACGCAGACGACATTCCGATCCCTGGCATGCCTTCGGTCGAGTGGTCTGACAGGGTCAATTTTGTACCTGACGTGCCCCAGTTCAATCCTGGGACGTCAGGTACAACTGACGACTGGCCCTGTGACGAGCACGCAAACGAAAGCGACTTCTTTCTCGCTTTTTTCGATTTTGAGGTAATGACTTACATCGTTGCCCAAACAAACGCCTACTACAGGTCGGTGTTTGGCAGATTGGACGTCATTTCTCCAAAAGTGAGAATACGAGGCTGGGTGGATACGACTGTGGAAGAATTCATGACGTTCTTTGCCTTGTTGTTCCTCATGCCTCTTTGCAAGAAGCATGTGTTGCAACACTACTGGAAGCACGACCCTCTCATCGCCACCCCAACTTTCAATAAGTTCATGACTCGTGACAGATTTTTGTTGCTGCTAAGATTTATGCACTTTGCAGACAACGAAAATCCTAACACGATTGACAGGATATGGAAAGTTCGGGATGTGTTCACCATGTTGTTGGAGAGGTATAGGAAATACTTTTACCCCTTCCTCAATTTGGTGATTGATGAGTTGCTCGTGCTCTTCAAAGGACGTCTTTTTTTCAAGCAGTATATCCCCTTGAAAAGGCATAGGTTCGGAATCAAGCTCTTCGTTTTGTGTGACTGTGAAACTGGAATAGTGCTTGACATGATTGTGTATACAGGCACTGACATTGACATACCGAAAGCCGCTGCCGGTGACCCCATGGGCATGTCAGGTGCCATCGTCAGGAAAATGTTGGCACCTTACCTGGGCAAAGGCCACATCATCTACACTGACAACTGGTATACTTCTCCTGCTCTCTGCCAGTTTCTTCATGACAACCAAACGGGGTCATGTGGGACTGTCAGAAAGACAAGAAAGTTTATGCCAAAGTTCACCGGTAATGTCATTCCTCTTACAAATGCCTCCTCCAGTGACACACCTTCTGAAGACGACCTGGCCCAGGAACACCGCGAGAGGCATGTCCGAAGAAGGCGACGAAAGGGGCAGAAATACAAGCAGCTAGAAAAGTGTGGGAAAGTGATAGCCCTGAAGTGGAAGGACAAACGAGACGTCCACCTGCTTTCCACCGTCCACACAGGTGCCCAGATGGACTCTGGCAAAATCCACTACAAAACCAGGAAGACCATCTACAAGCCCGACATGGTAGTGGACTATACCAAGAACATGCGCATGGTGGACAAGTCTGACTGTCAGCTGTCAGGCGTTGAGTGTCTGAGGAAGACTGTGAAGTGGTATCACAAGCTCTTCCTCCACCTAGTTGACATCACGATGCTCAACGCCTACAACTTGTGGTTGGTGAAGAGGGAGATGTCCCCAAACCAGAAGCTGAAATTCCGGGAGTTCGTGTATAACGTGGCATACCAACTCCTGGAGAAGTATGGCACCACCACTCACAGACGTACGGCATGGCGTGGGGATCACGTTCCTGACAGAATCCAGCTGGGTGTCGAAAGACACTACGCAACCAACACCGAGCTGATTGGCACTCGTCACAGGCAGGTGCAGTGCCACGTCTGCAGCTCCAGTGTGAGAAAACCCCACGTCACCAAAAGAGTCACCTCAATGTGCGCGGAGTGCAAAGTTGCACTCTGCTTGGGTGACTGCTTCAGGGACTACCACACCTTCAAGAACTACTGAGTGTCGCCCCCTGCCCTGCCCTGCCCTGGACTCGCCCCGTGCCCTGCCCTGGACTCGCCCCCTGCCCTGCCCTGCCCTGGACTCGCGCCCTACCTTACCTGACCTGACCTAATTGATCACGCTACCTCATAATGTAACATATATATTATATAATGTATAAGTTCCAAAGATGTCCCTGTGATATAACTTTTACATTATATAATTGTATGTTTCATTATTTAGTTTATAAGTTTCAAAGATTTACATGTAATATGCCTTCTTTTTTTAGTATATCAATATATATGTTTGTTATAGCCTAAGTAATGTGTAAATATTTTCTTACCTCAAATGAATTGTACAAAAATAAATATGTTTCAATAAATCCTGTCAAACCTACTAAGATAATAAAATAAAACAATAAAAAAAACAAAAAAAAACAAGGTCATGTCATTGTATTCTTACAATATGATATATTCTATGAATATTTCATATTGTTTGAATACAATGGCATGATCTTGTAAACAAAATGTTTATCAAAATTGTTCTAAACAGTATAAAACCTTCCCCATAACCCCCTCCTGGATTCGATCCCACTACCCTACAACACTTTGAGTTTTCCAGTCTGCGACCTTACCAACCATGCCACAGGAGCTCATACCAAATATCACTCAAAACTTCGTGTCTACAATCGAAATAACAATATAAAAAAAACAATGAATTATCCCACCAATTTACATTTGTAAATTGATGGGATTATCAATTATATCATGCAAAGATTTATAAAAGTTTGTCTCTGTCAAAAATTAGTAATTATATAACTTTATTCTGTCAAAAATTGCCCAAACACTCAGCAAAATTGCCCCTCTCATTATCACACGGTCAAGCGGTCACCTGGTGACCCTTGCCGCTCCTTGCTGCTCCAGCCACAGCAGCTCTGTCTGGGAACAAAATTTGTATAAATACAATAATGCATAAAATACTCTTCACAAATACATTTGTATTGTATAATATTGTAAATAAAAATGAATAATAACTGTGTGGGTGTCGAAAATTGCTCAACCATCTTTCTTATGTCTCGCCTACGCGTGTATATTGGATTATACATAGTCATGACTGTCATACAAAATTAATACTTGCAGTAGGTCTCGAATATACATTTAGATTGCATATTACTTGGAAATAAATAAATATAAGTTTCTCTGGTGGCAATCTACCCTTTCGCAAGTGTAAGGAGACACCAGTCTATATTTAGCTCTCTATAAAAAAAGGCAATATGCCTATGTTTACTGACCACCCTCGTTGCTGGTCTATAATATAGTACTTTATTTACAGTCAATGGCCTACATGTTTCTGTGGTACTTCACATGTGTCTAAAATGCAATGTCTGCTTGCATAAAAATGCAATTCTGAAGTCCATTTATACGTACGACATACATACGCATGTCTCGCTTTCTCTCTCTCTCCATTCCTGACTCATGTTATTATAGACCTCTTGGTGGCAACGAACACCAGACACCTGCTAGACATAAGGTTCAAAATCCCAAGACATTCATACGCCTGGGGCGCCTCCACAATTATCACACAGCTGCATATGTTTCCTGCTAGATCTCCCTGCCTTCACTCTCTCCACGACTCACTCCCTCCCACCCAACCACCCACCCCCACCCACCCTTTTAGGCTTCCGTCTGCTAGAAACTCATTTATAATGTGCGTAAATATCGCATGAATTGGTCTATATGCGGTATATATTGATATATGGCACGTCTACATACGTACAAGTCTGTATTATAGCATGACAGTGCTCTAAGTACAAGATATAAGTGATATTTATGGCGTAACACACCCTCTCCCCCTTTCATTCCCAGCACAACTCAATCACACCTTGGTTCACGCATAGAAACTCATTGATAATGTGCGTAAATATCGCATGAATTGGTCTATATGCGGTATATATATTGATATATGGCACGTCTACATACGTACAAGTCTGTATTATAGCATGAGAGTGCTCTAAGTACAAGATATAAGTGATATTTATGGCGTAACACACCCTCTCCCCCTTTCATTCCCAGCACAACTCAATCACACCTTGGTTCACGCATAGAAACTCATTGATAATGTGCGTAAATATCGCATTAATTGCTCTATATGCGGTATATATATGATATATGGCACGTCTACATACGTACAAGTCTGTATTATAGCATGACAGTGCTCTAAGTACGAGATATACGTGATATTATAGCGCAAACCACACTCTCATCTCATAAATTGCCGCCAAACCTCCAACCCATCTTCGTTCCCTCCTAAAAATTCTTTGATAATTCCCTTATATATTGCAATTTTTGGTCACTATGAGGCATATTCGTTGTTATATGGGTGGCCTACACACGTATACGTACTCTACATAGCCTAAAAGGGATCACAAAAGGAGATATACGTGATAATACGCGGTAACCCACCCCCTCCTCCCTCTGGTTCTATCCCCTGGGCGCATGAAAATTCGGCAGGGAAATCTCGCTGCTCGATGACAATCTAGCCGGGCGGTGCCATTCGCTCCACATTTTTCAACTACGGACCGTTCCCCCACCCCACCCCCAGACATTTTTTGGGGGTCAAATATATATGGGCCGATGCACGCAAACATTCTCTACACGCCGATGTACTTTTTATCAAAATTGGCAATGGGTCCCAAAATCATCATACATGCGCACAGTATGACCCTGTAAAAAAAAAACTGTGCGCCGCGGAGAGGTTAATTGCGTACTGTGTTAATCCTTCTGAACCTTACCTAAAGTCCTTGCTAGATCTGTGCCCAAGACCTAGCTCTCACACTTAATTCATCTTCTCTAGAACGTCCTACGCATACGTTATATAATTGTGTTAAACAATTTACATCGCCACGCACTCACAGATTTTCCTAATATATGTATTCTGTTATGTATGTTGCAAGTTGAGGTCGAAGTGTATGTCGTGTTATAATTCCCCTTCTTAATTCATCACTGATTACCTAGAACCTACGCTCATTTTCATAATTAATTTACCTCAGTCTCCTCGTTGAGAAGTGTTGTTATTCTATCAACATATTTGCTTCCCGAGTTCCCTAATTTATATTCCATTAATTAACCGCCATTGTAATTATTTTATGAATTAGTATTTACGTTCATTTGATTACTGATGTAAGTAATTCTGATTCTTCATGCCTAGGGATTCTAGCATTGCATAGTTTCTATTACTTAAATATTCATCATAAACCATACACCCCGTATTACGGTGTATATTTCTTAAGACTCTGTTAACTCGTTCAGACATCTTTGTTATACTGTTTTGAGTATTTCCTTAGCACATCTTTGTCGTGTGCATTACCTTCTTTTCATAATTAATGTTGTATTAATTATCACTTTACGCTATCAATTTACAAGCATTTCCAGAGCACTCATTGTCTAAGTTTATTTAGTCAATTATAATCTGTTCTTAAATACAATTAGTAGATATTATTCTATAAGTTGATTCATAATTGTATGCTAAATTTACATCTGAATTCCTCGACTCGTTTCATTATTATTACATACGATCGTTTGAAGTGAATATAAGATTCCCATCATAAATTACATAAATTGCGTTTCGTTGATAATAAATTGTGCAAATAACTAATTAATATACTGCCACCAATTCCATAAGAATATTATTGAAACTAAATTCATAGTTGAACAAACTCGAAACTAAATTTCCAACCCCGCAGTAAAAATATATGACCTGACTCCCCCTAGTTAATGAGAAGGTCACCTTAGTAAACGCGACTACCTGGCTAGCGCGCACCCACCTACCGTGTGACTCACCCACCATACCTGTGTGCTTATTTACCCTCTCAACTCACCCAGATTCTCTTGTATTGAGATTGTGTTCTAGTATCTTTCCTTGTTGATTTATTAACGGAAGACACTCGACACGCATTATTATTATTATTAAGGGTTGATTCTATAAGTCACGTGTTATGATTTAGTTGCATATTATTCACCTTGTTTATAACCACAGTTGAAGAGAAATTGCCCTCCATTCATGATCTACTATTTATATGTATTCTATACCCTGCCTGATAGTTCTGATAATTATCAAGGTAATGCTGCATCCTGAATTTCAGATATAAATATTCTTGAATAAACTTGTGTATAATTGCTATGCGTGTTGTTATTGAGTTCTGTAATACCTAGTTGAATACCTATATGTGAGATTAAGAACGTGTTCGGTGTGACCCTGTTGGGTTTATTTACGGTCTATAAGTCCAGATCTGGATTTCAGTAAAGACTATATCACGAGCTATAAATAGTATAGCCCGACATAACACAAACTATCCAGCCATTCTCATACTAAATATTTCTATGCTGTCTATCTTTCCCCTAACTCTACCGACTTTCCCAAATTCTTTGACTATCTAAACTCTAAAGTGGAACAAATTCTATCCATCTCTCCCTTCTCTGAAATCTCCATCTTAGGAGATTTCAACGTTCACCACCGCCAATCGCTCTCCTCTCACACTACTGACCAACCTGGTGAACAAGCCTACGCCTTTTCTATCATAATTGACCTAGAGCAACTGGTCCAGCAACCCACCTGTATCCCGGATCGCTTCGGAGATCGGCCCAACATTCTTGACTTATTTCTGACTTCTAACCCATCTTCTTATACTGTCAATCTTTTCTCTCCTTTGGGCTCCTCCGACCATAAACTTATCTCCGTCACCTGTCCTATCTCTTCAGTACCCGATCCTCCCAGCTGGTGGCACTTGTGGCACTTTGGCGCTGCCGACTTGGAGGCTTTCCGGCAGTACTTCTTTGATTTCCCATGGAATGACTTCTGTTTCTATGGCCGAGGACTCTCGGAGAGTGCTGAACGCATTACAGACGTAATCCTCTCGGGCATGGAAGCGTACATTCCATTTAATTTCTCTCAGTCTAATGCCAAAAAATCTTGGTTTACTCATGCTGGTTCTACTGCTGCCCACAATAAGGAGGAAGCATTCAAACAGTACCGACTCCTTAAAACCCAGGAATCTCATTCTTCCTATGTTTCTGTTCAGAATCAAGGCAAATCTGTTCTTCGACTTGCCAAGCACTTTTTCATCAATAATAAATGCACTGAACTATCCAACTCTAGCTCTTCCCAAGCTTTCTGGCATCTAGCCAAAAACCTCTCCAACAATTTTTTTTCCTTGTCTATCCCTCCCCTTTTCCACTCTGATGGCACAACCATCACTTCTTCCTCTGATAAAGCTAAACTCTTCGCTCAAACTTTTCCTAGAAACTCCACCTTGGATGATTCCTGTGCTATTCCTCCCTCTCCACCCCCCTCCTACTTTTGCCTATTATCATAATCTCTTCTAAAGATGTACTTTCTACCCTCCCTTGGCTTAATAATAAGAAGGCATACGATCCGGACAGTGTTCCTCCTGTTGTACACAAAAACTGTGCTTCCATGCTGACCCCCTGCCTAGGCAAACTCTTTCGTCTCTGTCTCTCCTCTAACGTCTTTCCTTCTTTCTGGAAGTTTGCTCTCATTCAACCTGTCCCAAAGAAGGGTGACCGCTCTCAACCCTCTAACTATTGTCCAATTGCTCTCATCTCTTGTATCTCTAAAGTTTTTAAAACTATTCTTGCTCCCAAATTTCATAAGCATTTCTCTTCAGATAATCTGCTCTCAGATCGCCAGTAAGGCTTCCTTAAAGGTCACTCTACTTGTGATCTTCTTTCATATCTTAATAATTCTTGGTCATCCTCCTTTCGGGACTTCGGCGAGACTTTTTCTGTTGCACAAGACATATATCGAAGGCCTTCGATAGAGTCTGGCACAAATCTTTCATTTATAAACTACCCTCCTTCGGTTTCTATCCCTCCATCTGTGCCTTTGTCCCTAATTTCCTTTCCGGCCGTTCCATAGCTGCGGTTGAGGACGGCCATCGCTCACTTCCTCATCCTATCAACTCCGGTGTTCCTCATGGTTCTGTCCTATCTCCTATTCTCTTTCTAATTTTCATAAATAATGTTCTCAACTGTACATCCAGTCCCATCCATTCATATGCAGATGACTCTACTTTACACTACTCAATTAGTTTTCCAGAACGCCCCAGCCAGCAGTCCCTCAAAAACAAACGTAATGAAGCCATAGAACACTTATCTTCTGATTTAGCTACTATTTCCAATTGGGGTAGAGAAAACATTGTTGCATTTAATGCTTCCAAGACCCAATTTCTCCATCTTACTACCCATTCGGAAACCTCCAGAGGACTATCCCTTATTTTTCAACAATACAAAAATCAATCCTTAATTTTTTCTTAATATTCTTGGTGTCTCTTTTTCTTCTGCTCTCACTTAGAAGAACCATATTACCAGTCTTGTTAAGACAGCCTCACAGAAGCTGGGTGTGCTCAACCGCCTCAAGGGGTTCTTTATCCCTGCGCACCTTCTTGCTCTATACAGGAGCACACTGCGTCCTTATATTGAGTATTGTTCACATGTGTGGGGAGGATCCTCTCACACTGCACTACTAGACAAAGTAGATAGGAAAGCCTTTCGTATCATTAATTCCTGTCCACTCACCAATTCTCTGCAATCTCTCTCTCTCTTCGCCGCAATGTTGCATCTCTCTCGCTATTCTATCGCTACTACAATAATCAGTATTCCTCGGAGCTTTCCCAGTGTATACCACCTCCTCTACATAGGGTATGTAGTACCCACCTTGCAACACAATCCCACCCCTACTCTGTGCAACTCTTCAACCCATGAGTGAAATGCTATTCTCAGACTTTCTTCTATTCCACTGCTGAGCTCTGGAACTCTCTCCCAGAATCAGTCTTTCCCTCTTCCTATGACTTAAATTGCTTCAAACTCCGTGTGTCCAGGCATTTTAGCTCGAACATCCCTTGATTTTGGCCCTGTCACTCTTTCAACCCTGAGGGAGGCACTCGCTGCAAGCAGTTATGCCTTTTGTCTCCTTCATTCACATTGAAAACAAAAAAACACATATATATATATATATATATATTATTGAAGTCGTTTTCGTTATTGTACACATGCAGAAGTTAACCTTTCCTAAATCTAATTAAGCATTTTTTCTGTTTTCTGGCTGTTATTAAATTATATTTATTCAGATTATGAAAGGTATATGGAAGTCAGAGGGTTAATTGAGATAGTCTTTACCCTTACAATTTCCACAGATCCTTCATAAACTGTATAAACTCTTCTAATGATAGCCGGCATAATCTGTCAAACTGCGTCATAATCTTCAAAGGGTTCAAATATATCCACGCTTATACCACCAGAACGATATATTCCCGTACTGCCACATACCCTCCACTACCAACATGACCACCACTACCAACATGACCACCACTACCAACATAACCTCAAATTCAAATTCATTTTTTTTTTGTATTTTCCTATAATAATTACAATAGTAGTGTATAATACAATAACATGCAAACAGTACATAACAGGCTGAGCTCATGAAATTAATAATTTGTTATGAGCTCCATAAATATATATATATATATATATATATTTTTTTGTCTTACTTATCTAACAGAGAACACACACTAGGCAATACATATTTTACTGATACGTATAGGTTTTACGTTTTTGTTATAAAAAAGTAGGCAATAAAACCACAACACACACTACATAATACATAACACGTTTTGCATATGCCAATAATACAATTCAAAGAATAGCTAGTTAGGTCATAGAAAATGTGTATGATATATATTATTGCTCCTCAACATAGGAACGTGATGTAAGTTGTATTAGTATCTATTTATGATGTATGTTTTAATGTTTATTTTAAACATTATGTGATTGGTGATCGATTTTAATTAATCTGGTAGTTCATTCCACACCAAACAACCAGAATATGCTACAAATTGTTTAGTTAGTTCAGTACGTGGCTTAGGGGGTCTTAATAAGTTATTATTTCGTAAATTATGAGAATGAAAAGTTCATACCTGCCGATAGTTGATGGCAGTAGGTAAGTGTAGTTGACTGTATACACATTTTACTTGTTCTTATTAATATAAATCTTGCACTTTTAGTATTCCTAAACGTATAAAGAGAGGATCTGTATGTTCTCTCTGCCTCACTCCTGAGATAATGTGCACAATTTTGTTCTGAAGTAAATGTAATTGGTGTATCGAGGACTTTATTGCAAATCCCCAAGCATTATTACAATATTGTAAATAAGTGTATAGGACACTATAATATAATATGCTACCTCCACTACCAACATAACATAACTACCAACATAACACCACTACCAACATAACACCACTACCAACATAACACCACTGCCAACATAACCACCACTGCCAACATACCTCCACTGCCAACATACCTCCACTGCCAACATAACACCACTACCAACATAACCACCACTACCAACATAACACCACTACCAACATAACACCACTACCAGCATACCTCCACTGCCAACATAACACCACTGCCAACATACTTCCACTGCCAACATACTTCCACTGCGAACATAACACCACTACCAACATAACCACCACTACCAACATAACACCGCTACCAACATAACACCACTACCAGCATGCCTCCACTAGCAACATAACACCACTACCAACATAACCACCACTACCAACATAACACCACTACCAACATAACACCACTACCAACATACCTCACCTGCCAACATAACACCACTACCAACATAACACCACAACCAACATACCTCCACTGCCAACATACCTCCACTGCCAACATAACACCACTACCAACATACCTCCACTGCCAACATAACACCACTACCAACATACCTCCACTGCCAACATACCTCCACTGCCAACATACCTCCACTACCAACATACCTCCACTGTCAACATAACACCACTACCAACAAAACACCACTACCAACATACCTCCACTGCCAACATACCTCCACTGCCAACATAACACCACTACCAACATACCTCTACTGCCAACATAACACCACTACCAACATACCTCCACTGCCAACATACCTCCACTGCCAACATACCTCTACTACCAACATACCTCCACTGCCAACATAACCACCATTACCATCATAACCACCACTACCAACATACCTCCACTGCCAACATAACCACCACTACCAACATAACCACCACTACCAATAGAACACCACTACCAACATAACCACCACTACCAACATAACCACCACTACCAACATAACACCACTACCAACATAACCACCACTACCAACATACCTCCACTAGCAACATACCTCCACTGCCAACATAACACCCACTACCAACATAACCACCACTACCAACATAACACCACTACCAACATACCTCCACTGCCAATATAACCACCAGTACCAACATAACCACCACTACCACCATACCAACATAACACCACTACCAACATAACCACCACTACCAACATAACACCACTGCCAACATAACCACCACTACCAACATAACCACCACTACCAACATAACCACCACTACCAACATAACCACCACTACCACCATAATACCACTACCAACATGACCACCACTTCCAACATAACCACCACTACCACCATAACACCACTACCAACATAACCACCACTACCAACATAACCACCACTACCACCATAACACCACTACCAACATGACTACCACTACCAACATGACCACCACTACCAACATAACCACCACTACCACCATAACACCACTACCAACATAACCACCACTACCAACATAACCACCACTACCAACATAACCACCACTACCAACATAACCTCCACTACCAACATAACCACCACTACCACCATAATACCACTATCAACATGACCACCACTACCAACATAACTACCACTACCAACATACACCACTACCAACATAACCACCACTACCAACATAACACCACTACCAACATAACCACCACTACCAACATACATCACTACCAACATAACCACCACTACCAACATAACACCACTACCAACATAACCACCACTACCAACATAACACCACTACCAACATAACCACCACTACCAACATGACCACCACTACCAACATATCCACCACTACAAACATAACCAGCACTACCAACATAACACCACTACCAACATAACACCACTACCAACTTAACACCACTACCAACATAACACCACTGCCAACATGACCACCACTGCCAACATACTACTACTACCAACATACTACCACTACCAACATAACACCATTACCAACATGACCACCACTGCCAACATACTACCACTACCAACATACCACCACTGCCAACATAATGTTTACTACTGTGGTGTAACTCTTGGGTTTTACCGCCCCCATAAACAAGGAACACTGCCAATAAATACGGAATATCGCCTTCAACTTGCGTTCAGGGAAAGACAGATAAACATTAAGCCCCGAAAACAGGTATTGTGGAACGATGGTGGTGGTGGTGGTGGGGATATATGTAATTTGTGGTGGAGAGCAAAATATGATGATGGTGAAAATGAAGGAATTAGATGATATGATGACAGAGAATTTACCCTTTCATTACCGGTGACGTAATTTATATTTGATTTCAGCTACATTTAGACGCTTTTAGAAAGCTTAGACAAGATACAAGGACATCAATTGGTCGTTGTCCTTCCTAATCTGAATAAAGTCGTCTAATGGTTGCCAGAAAATAATGAGAATGATGTCACCGTTACTGAATGGGTTAAATAAAGGTTCAATAAAACATCTGCTGGGGCAATAAGAGTGATTGAGACTCTCACCTCATCTCTCGCGAGATATATGCAGCGCTGCCAAAGGTAAATTTTGCGCGACATTGCACATTATTAACGAATATTGCCGATGTCTGTGGTAGCGCTGCAGGTGAACCCTGCGCGCTAAAGCTCGGTTCACACATGCACGAATTAACGTCCCGTCCGTCCCCGACCCTTAATTCGCTGTGCCTGAGCGGCGTCCTTTTTATGCATGCATAAAATGGTCCGTATGGGTCGGGGCAACTGCCAGAATTTTGTTTATGTCGGGGACACCCAGGGGACACACACGGACACACACGGGAGCAATCGTCGTCTAGGCGCAGCCTGGCGGCGTCTAGACGACGATTATAACAGGATGAGAACGGCGGCAAAAAAACGTTGGAACAGTTGGAACGGAACATGAGGCCTCCAGATTGATGCCGTCCTGCCTATTTTCTTGGTCGGGGACGGAGGTGACGTTAATTCGTGCATGTGTGAACCGAGCTTAAGAAGCTCTTTCTGGTGTAGTTTTGTAGCTATTTTCTTCTAGTTTTTTGCTGTAACAAATTACTTTCATTCAGGTACACCCATCCATAAAAGAAAGGTACCCCCCTGATCGAGAGATCTGAAGCCTCATGCTATTTAGTTGTGGTAACACTGGCCCTGAACCATCGACGTCAAGACAGTGGGTGGTGGGTGATTGTGGGAGGGAGTAGGGAGCTGATCTGAACGAAGCAATGTTTCACTTCGCATTGAAAATCGTGTTGCTACTTCTCTCTCTCTCACTCTCTTTCGGAAAGGACGCGCTTCCTAGAGTCTTTGAAGTATTCTTAAAAATAGATCTGACATAGGACGTCCATCTGAAATTGGCATACTCCAAGGATATCACTATTCGAAAAAAATGCCAAATTGTTATTATTGAAAATTATGTAGGATTCAGATGGGATATATCTATTAGAAAACTGATTGTAATTCGTTTATAGAAAGATAGACAGACATAGATAGATGTAGATATATAGATATATATGTGGGTATGAGAGAGAGAGAGCGAGAGAGAGAGAGAGAGAGAGAGAGAGAGAGAGAGAAAATTGGCAAAACGATTTTCAATGCGAAGTGAAGCATTGCTTCGTTCAGATCAGCTCCCTACTCCCTCCCACAATACACAATCACCACCCACTTACGTCAGTTCAGTGCCGTCGATGGTTCAGTGCCAGTGTTACCACAACTAAATAGCATGAGGCTTCACATCTCTCGGGTAGGGGGGGTACCTTTCTTTTATGGATGGGTGTACTTGATTCAGCAATCAGAAGTTTCTGAATGAGCCCTATTATCGCGGAAATAAGCCCGTAGCGTAAGTGTTACGAGTCTTACGACATTCGCCCCATTAGTTGTGCGATTTTAAGACCTTTCGCCCCATTTCCGTTAATGTTAAGAGCTTTTGTGCCATTTACAGTAAGTATTGATTTTTTACTGACGAGTGACAGTGAACCTGTATTTTAGGAGGAACCAGCCTTCGGCCTTGACATTTTTCTACCGAAAAATGTACACATATATCTCAAAGGGGCTCTTGGGGATATTTTTGAAAATAAGCTTGGGTGCATAGTAATTACCTCCCATGTAATATAAGCCGACATATTCTGTTCTGTGAGATGGTGACGATGTAGAGGATATTTTCTTCAAATATAGGAGGGTTGGGATCATTACAAAAAAGGCGGGGGGGAGGGGGGGGGGGGGGTCCGTGGTCCCCAATTCCCAGTTATCTATTCTGCAGACTGCCACACTGTCCCAAGTTTATAGCAGGGTTGCATCAATATTCCAACATCACACACACACACACGCACACACACCATCTAAGACGACGATGACAATAGTAACATCAACATTAGGAGAGACAATCTTGTTACCTTAACTATTAGGAATTTAATTAACGGTGTATACACAGACTCTTATCACTGTTTTGATCATTGGAGGGAGAGAGAGAGAGAGCGAGAGAAAGTACAAAGGAGTACAAAGGAAATCAAGCAATAACAGGTCCACCACCCCCTCTAGGCTGCTTGCCCTCCAAAACATTGATGGTCATGTGTCCAAACAGTAGTTTAGAGTGGGTAAGGGATAAATGGAGAGGGAAGACTGCCCTGGGACAAATGTCCGTGGCTGAATTAGATGTTAGTAGGGGATAGTTGTTAGTAATATAATAGAGGGGGAAATAAAAAACACACTTGACTCATTTACAAATGCAGCCAGTTGTGGATTTAAGGCAAGGTGTTTGTCTAAGCGATTTTTTAAAAAATCAATGGTGCTGCAGTCTATGACATCTCGGGGAATCCCATTCCACAAGTTGACAACTCGATTGAAGAAAATATTCTTAGACTTGTGTGAGTTAAAAGATTTACCAATAATTTTGCAAACGTTCCCCGCATGTAATTTGATTGGTCGATAGTGAAATATCTATTACAGTTCATATTGTCCATGCTTTTGATTATTTTGAACACTTGAATTAAGTTGCCTCCTAACCCTCTGAGTTCTGAGGAGTAAGTTGCCATGGACAGGCGACACACTATTTGGGGCTGCTAACGGTTTTTCATTGTTCCCGTTCACCCAGCCTACCCAGCTATCAATTTTTGCCAGATACCTCCACATATGGACTAGTAAACCAGATATGTCGAGTCCTAAATGGATGCAATGGCGTTTTTCGTGTGGTTTTACTGAATTTCGTGCAGGGCTTAAGGACGCCATGGCGTCCATACGTGTGCCAGGGCAAAATGAAATCAGGGCGCCATGGCGTCCATACGTGCGCCAAAGGGTTAATCTGTGCTGGGTTAAAGGAAATTAATTTAATTCTCTAAGACACTCCTCGTATGGTTTGGTTTTTAAGCAAGGTATCATTATGGGAACTCTACGTTGAACTCGTTCTAGCTTGTCTATATCTTTTTGTTAGTAAGGGCACCAGGATTCAACGCAATATTCCAGTAGAGGGCGGACTGAACATAGTTGACTCGGTTTTAGGTTACTCGATATTGTTGCTCCTAAATCAGTTTCTCTGTCTACACTCTTAAGCTGGGTGCCATATATTGAATAGTTCGCTTTCTCATTTCGGTTTCCAATATGGAGTACAAAGGAGTACAAAGGAGTACAAAGGAGTACAAAGGAAATCAAGCAACAACAGATATAGTGACCCTTCTAGGTTGCTTGTCCTCCAAAACACTGAGGATCAAGTGTCCAAACAGTGGTTTAGAGTGGGTAAGGGAACATTGGAAGGGGAATTACTGCCCTGGAACTAATGTCCGTGGCAGGATTAGGAAGTTAGTAGGGGACAGCTGGGTTAGTAACTGAGGGGGGGATAAAATAAAGTTATTCATTTACAAACGCAGTCAGTCGCGGGTTTGATGCGAGATATTTGTCTAGGCGGAGTTTAAATGAATCAACGGTGATGCAGTCTATAACGTTTCGGGGAAGCCCATTCCACAAGTTGACAACTCGATTGAAGAAGAAATTCTTAGATTCGTGTGAGTTAAAAGATTTACCAATAATTTTGCAACCGTTTCCCCGCGTGTAATTAGATTGGTCGATAGTGAAGTACTTACTACAGTTCATATTGTCGATGCCTTTGATGATTTTGAACACTTGAATTAAGTCACCTCTTAATCTGCGCTGGGTTAAAGGAAATAGATTTAATTCTCTAAGACGCTCTTCGTATGGTTTGTTCTTTAGGCTAGGTATCATTTTGGTAACTCTACGTTGAACTCGTTCTAGCTTGTTTATATCTTTTTGGTAATAAGGGCACCAGGATTGAACGCAGTATTCCAGAAGAGGGCGGACTAATGAATTGTAAAGGGTTAGGATAACTTCTTTGGATTTATGCTCAAATGACCTGCCTATAAAGCCAATTATTTTGTTTGCCTTCTTAACAACTTCTGAACATTGTTGACTCGGTTTTAGGTTACTCGATATTGTTACTCCCAGATCGGTTTCTCTGTTTACATTCTTAAGCTGAGTGCCATTCATCGAATAGTTTGCTTTCTCATTTAGGTATCCGATATGTAGTACTTTACATTTATCCGCATTGAAACTCATTTGCCAAATTTGGGCCCAACATGACAATTTATCTAGATTGTGTTGCATATCGTCAACTTGTTCTTTTGAGAGTACGCTATTTGCAATTTTTGTATCGTCAGCAAATTTTGAGATTGTACAGGTGAGACCCTCATCTATGTCGTTGATGTAAATTAGAAAGAGAATTGGTCCTAGTACCGATCCCTGGGGTACCCCGCTACTTACATTGGTCCATTTTGATGCCTTACCGTTTATGACTACTCTTTGCTTTCTGTCGCTGAGCCAATTTTCTATCCATTTCAACACACCGTCTTGTATTCCATGCGCTTTTAGTTTTAGCAGTAAACGTTTGTGCGGAACTTTGTCAAAGGCCTTTTGAAAATCAAGGTATAAAATATCTACAGCTTTACTCTCATCGTAGAGGTTGAGGATATCGTGGAAGAAGTCTAAGAGGTTTGTTAAACAGGAACGTTTTTTACGAAAGCCGTGTTGAGTATCTTTAAGTATGTTATTTTCCTCTAAGTGATTTACGAGTCTGTCTCGTATGACCGTTTCTAGCATTTTACATACAACTGAGGTTAAGCTAATTGGACGATAGTTACTGGGTAGGGATTTGCTGCCTTTTTTGAATATCGGTGTTACGTTGGCTAGCTTCCACTGATCGGGCATAGTTCCAGACTGCAAGGATTTATTGAATAGTAATGTCAGTGGTTTAGAGAGCTCATCCTTAGCTTCCTTTAGAACTCTAGGCGAGATTGTATCAGGTCCAGGCGTTTTATTTACCTTGAGTTTATCTAAACAATTCAATACTTCTCTCTCTGTAACGGTGATATTGCTTAGAACATCTGAATTATCAATCTGAATCGGCGATGGTGTAGGGATATCACTGAGGTCTTCTGTTGTAAAAACTGATGCAAAGAAGGTATTGAGGGCATTACTCATTTGTTCTTCGTCTTTGGTGTATTCTCCATTTTCATCGACTAACGGTCCAACAGTTGAAGTAACTACTTTTTTCTTTCTGATATAACTATAGAATTCTTTCGGGTTTGTTTTACTTTGATTCGCAATATGTAACTCTAAGGTCTTTTTACTTTGCTTAATTAACTTTTTGGCTTTGCGTCGTAGCTCTACAAATTTCAGCCGTTACTTAACATTTATCTGCATTGAAACACATTTGCCAAATTTGTGCCCAATGTGACAACTTATCTAGATTATTTCGCACATCTTCA
Organism: Paralithodes platypus; assembly: GCA_032716605.1. Lineage (NCBI taxonomy): Eukaryota > Metazoa > Arthropoda > Malacostraca > Decapoda > Lithodidae > Paralithodes > Paralithodes platypus. The sequence continues at coordinate 23,317,336 of CM064573.1, read as the reverse complement.
ACATGTTCATTTGAGAATACTCTATTTGCAATTTTTGTATCGTCAGCAAACTTTGAGATTGTACAGGTGGGACCCTCATTTATGTCGTTAATGTAAACTAGGAAGAGAACTGGCCCCAGTACCGATCCCTGGGGTACCCCACTACTTACATTGCTCCGTTTGGATGCTTTACCATTTATGACTACTCTTTGCTTTCTGTCACTGAGCCAATATTCTTTCCATTTCAACACACCATCTTGTATTCCATGTGATTTTAGTTTTATCAATAAACGTTTGTGGGGAACTTTGTCAAAGGCCTTTTGAAAATTAAGGTATATAATATCTACAGCTTTACTCTCATCATAGAGGCTGAGGATATCATGGAAGAAGTCTAAGAGGTTTGTTAAGCAGGAGCGTTTATTGCGAAAACCGTGTTGAGTATCTTTAAGTATGTTGTTTTCCTCTAAGTGATTTAGGACTTTATATCTTAAAGGTGGGTGTGCATGCTATTATTTTCCTCCACAATCATTACCGGCAGTGTGCACTATAACTTTTGGTGCAATATTTTCTGCTACAATGGCTTAATTATTTATATAATGGCCAAAATAGGATATGGGTGACACTTTTCTGGATTCGGAGTTTAAGCGCTCTGATGACGTATGCCCAGCAACACAACAAGGTCTTCTGACAGGTGGAAATGGAGGATAGTGACAGTAGTTCCGATTTGTTTGGCAATACTGAGGGTGATAACCATGATTATGGCGAAGAACCTCAAGTGATGAATATTGGTGGTGTCCAGGCTTATATGTATGAACCTGTAGGACGAGATCCAGCAGCAGGAGAGGAGGGAGAAGCAGCTGCAGCTGTACTTGTACCTGAGATGGCACCAAATCAACAGCGTCTGAATATGCAGGCATGAATGGTAAGTATAAACCTCTATTATATAATTGTGTGGTCCCACGTCATAGACTGTGATTAAAGAAGTGTTTTCCCGATTTTTATAGCATATAGATTAGGCTTTAGCCTACCGGGTATAGCCTAATATATTTATCAGTGTTTACTTTATGACAACAATTTGTTGGAATCTGTAATATTTAGGACAATCACAGCTTTTGGTGATATTTATTTACTCTTAGAAACATTCACTGACACGAATGTAGGCCTAGCCTATTATTAATTGTCATATCCAACGTCACTATTGAGGCCTTGGGTCATATTGGTAATTATAGGGAATAGGCTCACACACTTATTTTTCATGTTATATCCTCCAGATTTTGATAAATGAGTGTTTTCATGGTTTTAGTTATAATTCCAATGTGGGATACAAGATGGGTTGAGGGGAGGCCTCAACCCCCCCCCCCCCACTCCACATGCCTTAGTTGAAATAATCATCTATGTTGTCAGCAGGGGGTAAATATCGATTATACTGCATAAAGAAGGCGTTTGAAAACAGTAAGGATGTCCGAAGGAGCTCTGAGACTCGAGTGATTAGACTAAGCGTTCTTTCTATTAATATCGGGTTTTATAATTATTATCAAAATTATTCTCCCACAGTGGATTATACATGAGTACAGTAAAAGGATTCTACAGACCTATATTGTCCCTAATAAAGTATGTATAATAAGGCGCCTAGCCTATTCCTTATAATTCTCCTATTTTTCAGTAAAGATAGCTTAGTTAACCCACTCACTACGGGAGACGTTCTGGAACGTCCTAGCAATTTACAGGCTTTTAAAGCCGTAGAATTGAGTTACAGTGGGCGGGAGCACGACAGACCACCCGTCCGCCTCCCAGCCCTCAGGCCGCGGCACTGAGACATCTACCCCGTCCTCTAGAGGACTCTGCAGCGCTGCCAAAATGTGAATATAGCGCGCCGCTATTCAGATTTAGCAAATATTTGCCAATGTCTATGGGAGCGCTGCAGATGAGTCCCGTGTGCTACGAAGCTCGTTCTGGTATCAAACAAATAATGATAAACAAAACCATTCTTAGAACAAAAGTAAAAATTGTCAATTACAGTACCGTACTTACAGAAGAAATCACCCTTGTTGGTATATGAAAGAAAACAAGGAATTTATTACCGAAACTACCACTAATTTTCCCATGGTTTTTCTTTTCGGTTTTAGGTAATTTTCAACATTATAAAGTAGTTAAAATTAGTTACAATCCCCGGCTAAAGTGTTTTCCCCATTTACCAACGATCTTAAAATACTCAGATGTATGTCATTTTCAGAGTAAAATAACAATAATGTTTTGCCTTTGGATACAGGATTGAGGGGGAGCTTTGCCCCCCTCACCCCCCCCCCCATGAATTATTGAAATTAGCATCTATTTTGACAGTAAGGGGCATAAATAAGAGTTTTACTGCCAATCAATAGGGAGAATTTTTCTGTTTTTACAGTGCTTTATATAGTGCACATAAAATGTTTCTCCGGTGGTTAAAACAAATTTTAATATAATCTTTGCAACATCCTTATCCTATAATAGCCTTCAAATATTGAGAAAAAATTAGTGGTAGTTTCGGTAATAATTACCGAAAACAAAATATTTTATATCATGCAATATTGTATCTTATCAGCTAAGAAACAAAGTTATGTTAGGTTATATCTATATATCTAGGCTATTGCCAGGCACCTTGATCCCCAAAGTGGTGGCCACAAATGAATCACCTCCATGCATCTCTGTCAACCAGCACCCTCATCCCACCCAGCACCACTCACTCATATACTTGTCAACTCCATCTTTCCACCTCACTCTCGGTCTGCCTCTTCCTATCATCTGCCCTTCCACCTCACTCTTGTACACTCTCTTAAGTCATTATCTCACTCACTGTACGTTGCACATGACCAAATCACCTCAAGGTTGTTTCTTTTCACACTCCAGCACTTCCACACCACACCGCTCTCGCTCTCGTACTTCCTCATTCGTCCATCTATCTCTCCTTGCAACTCCACATGCACTTCTCAAGTTACTGATTTCCACCCTCTCACTCTTGATCTATATCTCTCCATCTCCAACAACGTCCAGGCTTATCTCCCGTACGTCAATGTCGGGATTACCACACTATCATGCATTGACTTCTTTACTTCCATGCTCATCACCCTCTTCCTTGTCACTGCTTTCAGCGTTCTTACAACCCTCTTCCCCTATTGTACCCTCTCCTGCACTTCATCCTCTATACTCCCATCTTTACTTGTCACACTGCCCAAATTATTAAATGAGCTGATATTCTCCATAACCTGACCGTTTAATCCCACCTCACACTCTGTGACTGCATCCCTTTCACAAAGACCATAACCTTACTCTTCACCACATTTATCTCAGATTCCGTTTCTCACACGCAGTTCCAAACTTATATACCAGACCCTGCAACTCCCATTCATTGTTACTCACCAGAATTGTATTACAGTGAACCCTCTAACTACGCGTGGGATGCGTACTGTGCTGTCGGCGCGTACGTTCGTTTGCGCGTACATGGGAGTTAAATATAAATGGGGAAAATAGGTATTGGTCTGGGTCCGACCGAAAGTTGTACTATTTCTACCTTTCATCACCTAAAATCCACAAATATATAACATATTACTGTACAAATATGTTTTCATAACCTAATCTACCACACAAAATACATTTAATGTATACAAATAAGACACAAACGTAAATTAACTCACATTGGTAGTGGTTGAGCAATGCCGGATCTGCGCCATCGATCGATAGCACTGCGCCCGAAACGGATCGACCGAAATAATAGGCCTAGCCACCTAGGCTTACTGGTAAAGTTTTGAGTCGAAAAGTAATACACCCTATATAGCCTATAGTTTCATATAGCCTACATAATGTCAAGTGAGATAGTCAATAGCTCATATACATAATATTAAAGAATTGGCTTCACATCATTTAGCCAGGGGAGAGCAGTGGGCTTTGAAGCGACTTTCGAAAGAAGTGTAAACAATCTCGCCTCCAACTACCGAACAGAAACAGATTTTCCATTTCCGATTTTGTTAGCTCAATAAATGATACATGCAATGTAAAACGAAGAACAGTCTTTTAATAGATTCATAATATCCTGTTGTGCTTTATAGATACATAATCGTTTGGTACGGGAGATGTGTCTCTCTCCACAGTCAACAGTGACGACGTTGGAGGGCTTGGCGTCATGTCAATATGGCCGCCCGAAACTCTCCAACAGATACGAATCGACTCCTGCTCGAACGCTCGGCGCGTACATTCGAATAATTGAGCGTACTTTTCGATTTGTTGCCTCAATTGTGGTTCAAGCGTAGTTTTATTTTGCGTAGATAAATTGCGCGTAATTTGAGGGTTCACTGTACAGTATAAGCAAACAGCAGCACTGACAACTTCCACTCTTTTCTCTCCCTTATCAGGGGCACAACAACATCCACTGCACTTCCTTGTATTTGTTTCATGACTCCATCCATATAATCATGAACAACCATGGGGACATCACATACCCTTGCCATAAACCAAAAATCAGATCAAAGAACTCGCTCTGTTCATTGTCCACATACACTGCTGCTCTTGCATCCTCATACATGCTCTTTACTGCTTTCAGCAACTTACCAGCTACCCCGTATATTCTCAGTACTGTACTTTCCACAAACCTTCTCTATCAACTCTGTCATAGTCTTTCTCCAAGTCTATAAAGGCAGCATACAACTTTTGTCCCTTCTCCAAATGCTTCTCAACAACATAATTATCTCGAGGAGAAAATCTGGTATACAAACCCCCTTCCCTTCCTTAACCCACCCTGTTCCTCACCTAGGGAACCGGTACAGTATCCATTTTTCCATTCTCACTTTTTTCCCGATGCTGAGACATATTCCCCCATGATTACTACACAGTCCTCTCTCCCATTTACAACTGTAAAGTGGGACAATTATGCTTAATTTCCAGTCTTCTGGCACATTTTCCTTCTCCCATGCTAGTCTACGCATTATTCATACCCATGCAATCACTATCTCACCACCATATTTCAGCATCCCGCCACACACTTCATCTATCTCAGATGCTTTAACCATCCTCAACCTCAATGGACACAGCCATCTTGGCCCAATAGACTACAGACATTCGAATATTTTAGTTGAATTACCAAAGTTTAGGTTTTGCTTGTTAAGTCTGTTTACCGAAATATTCTACTACCCATTAACTTATCTCTATTGCTATTTGCAGGTGCCGATGTGGAAACTGTGCTACAATGGACACAGAAGATGAATGCAAGTGTTGTCAGGAAATTATCAAGGTTAGTATGAGTGTTGCAACATATCTTTATTTGTAACTCCTGCTTCACTTACCTCATAAACCACTGAACTAGGAGTAACTGTAAACACAATCTTTCAACCACTTGCATACAGTAAATGATTGATGAACTGCTGCAGAAGTAGCACAATAATTGTCTCACAGCAAAACATGAAAGATATCAGAAGTGCGGCTGCGAGTCAAGAATGGTGGTGGTGGATGGCAGCAAGAGTAGTGCTTGTAAAATGAAATCATTACTTTCAGCCTCTCGATGGCCACTTGCACTTGGTGTTGGTCTGCTCCTTGGTGGAGCCGTATTTGAAATAATGCGTAATGGTTGGTAGCCTATACAGTCCTATTTAATTATAAATAATTTATGTGGCCCAGGTCTTGCAATAACAATGTTCAATTAATTCCCACAATAAGTTGTGGTTGTGTAGTCTTTTTACATTCAATACCAATCACTTATCTGCAAATAGGAACAACCATTCATATTATATCTTCTATGAAGGATGCTACCAAAATGGATAGCATCTAGTTGCCTGATCTCTCCCAAGATTAAGATCTATGGATAGGCCTACAGTCAGTGGTTGCCACAGTTTAGAAAGAATGTGTCCTGGGTTATCCCGCTTTTCACAATAAGCAGAGCACATTTACACAAAGTTCATTTTCTTTCCTGTTAGCTACCACTCCTTCAGATCTCCAAACAACACATTGCACCTCCTAGGGGTATCGGTTAGAGCTTTCTCATGTAACTTTAGCATATTGTAAGAAGTGACTAAAATTGGCGAGTTAAACACATTTGTTAACCATAATCTACCTCACTACAGAAAGACAAACTATGATGGATTTAAAAAATCATCAATGGTCAGTTTTAACAAACCATATGATAGTAAGTAAAATATTATTTATGTATGTATATACTCAGTCACATACCCCTTTGCTGGAGGTGGCCGACTAGAGACAGAACCCGAACAGAAACCTGTAAGTTCCTAATTCTTAGGAGACCACTTTTGCGTTCCCTCGCCACTTTCTCTGTCTCGTTGAGTAGGAGAATTTTACAAGGGTAGGATCATTCATAGCCTCCTGCCCCCATGGTGAAGTACATAGTTAGTAAATTGACAGATAACTGGAATTTTCTCTACATTGTTAGAAGATGAACTGTTATCAGATAGGCTTATTGCACTGATTCATAAAACTAAATAATTATTTGTTCTGCAATCTCTGTTTTTTTCTCAATAGGTTGAAGAGAAATGTCGAGAAGCTGAACCAGTTCCCAGTTGCATGATAGAACACCCAGGCTTCCATTCAATAGCACTGTGCCCGTGGAATCTCCAGGCTGTCTACTTTGGATACAGACAGCTGTATGGACGGATGCAAAGAGCTGGCATACATGAGTATGTATTTATTATGTATTATTGTTATAATGTATTCTGCAATGGTTATATTTATTTTACATAAATTGAATAAAAAATACAAAAATCATTTATATATTTTATTACAAAACCAAAACATTCTTTGATTATTTAGTGACAAATGTGTAGGCTACAGTTTGCATGACTATATCATCACTTTCTATTTCTAATCCATGTGGCACCCAAACCCCACTCCCTTCAACCACGTTATCACTCATTTATTCAGTTCACAAGCATTCTTCATTCATACCTATTCATTACCATTTATCTTGCCTGTTCTTCAATAATCTCTCTATCTTCCAATGCATCACACCACCACTGCTCCAATCACTGCCTCTTTTCCGTCTCTTACATTTAGCGAAGACTCAAAATACAGTACCCTTCTAACCACATCTTTTCCTCATTTACACACCTTCAACTAATAACTCTCCATTTGCATCTTTCACCGACCCTTCCCTATTTTGTTCTCCTTTCCTTACTCATTTACCTCCTTCCAGAACATCTTCTTACGTCCCTCAAAATTCCTTCACAATCTTTGACCCCACCTTTCATTTACTTGCATCACCCATTTTCTCATAAAAGCTAAATAATTTGAAAATAAGAACTGACACTTTATACAACTGTTATAGAAAGGACTAGCGGTACAGTACTGCACTGCAAAAGGTACTGTTAATAATATTTTCTGATACATACTCTGAAGTTTCATAAAAATCGCTGTCTGATACAGGAGGATGGTAAGTGGTATCAGATGGATCCTCGATGTAAGATAGGTCTTCAAGCTTAGGCCGCTTCGCTTCAAAGGAGAGGTCCTCTAGTCTGCGCCTCTTCATAGACGTAGACGTTCTCTGAAGCCGAATGAACTTACGCTGACATTGAACTTCAACATCTCTTGTGGCAGGACCTGAGAGAGAAATCACAGGACCGTTACTGTTAGTGTGAATTAGAATTATTACATACAATACTGAGTTCCTCATAATGGGACAAGTGATGCAGGTGCAGTTTATTGATGTGCACTTCCTACAGATGGGGATACACTATGACCTTGCAAAACATTTAGCCGAGCAAGGAAGCAGGGCATGAAACAAGATAATATTCCTTTCTTTTTTCTTTTCTAAATAAACAGTTATATATGCCTCACAGTTCTTATTATGTCCTTTGATATATAAAAATGTCCCAAACAATGCAAATTCATGTAAATCTACCTCTATTTTCTCTCATTCATTCCAATCTTCAAACAAAATAATTACAGTTTGACACTGCAAGGAACTTTGCAGTTACCACAAATAATTACAGTTTGACACTCTGCAAGGAACTTTGCAGTTACCACAAATCACTAGACTGAGATGCCCTACTCTATTGCATGGGATTGAGTTAACAACCATCAGTCAACAGACACTCATTCAATTAACCTCGTCACAGCTCATGGCAATGACTAATAGCCTGTTCATTAAATAAAGTGGACACATTTTCTGTAGACAGTGCAGCATCTCATGATATTGTACTACTATAATTAGAATATCATAAATCAAAGAAATAAGTGCGAAAGTACTGTATTCCTTTTCCAATGTACAGTAGTTGCATATTATTTTAAATGGTAAGCAAAAATACTTTTCATACAGTACATTGATTCTTAAGTACATGCAACAAAATTACAATAAATCTTTGAATGTAGCCTAATGATGATGTATAATGGTGCCCTATAAGGCTTCAACCCAGGACAGACAATTCACCATACCTCTATCTATCTATTGCTGGATGACTTACTCACCTTTATGAGGGTGGCCATACGTAAAACGACCCCAAGCGGACATGCACCCCGTGAGAAAGATGCCTATGCCAGTTTATTCAAGGACTTGCAGGATTGACCACTCAACATAGGGTGTGTCCGAATCTGAGGCCCTCTATGCATTTTTTAGCTCTATTATTCAACAGTGGTGGGTGGCTAGTCCAACCTGCTTCACCCTTAGGTGAGCAGTAAAGCTTTTGTTAGGTTTACTCACACAGACTGGTGCCGACCAAGGATGACTTGTCCCATCCACCCAGATGTACAAACTATTTTGCTACTGTGAAGACCATAAACAGTACAGTATAGCCTATTTTAAACTGTAACAAGACCATAAACAGTATATTTTACGCTGCAACAGTACAAACCTTTTGGTGTTTGAGTGGTGACATTTTTACTAATTAATTCAGGAGGATCCCACTGTGTGCCAACATCCTTTGTCAGAGGTACCAGTATCTGTGGCATAACTGGTAGCAATTCCAGTTCTGCAAATGATCCCTTTGCCTCTTCATCTGGTATCGGTACCTCACCTACAGATGGAAGTGTATCAGCAGCATTCAGGATCTGAATTGATGAGAGAAACATAATCCTCCCTATTAGCAAGTTGATTTCAATCAGCAATTTTACAGTATTGGATAGCTGTACAGTACAGTACTCTAATAGTAACACAAGCTTTCATGTTTTCTTTGGTGTGATTAAGATGGACGTCAGAAGGCACCGGTATATAGTTTCTGATGTGGCTAATGATGCAAACTGTAGCTAAACTTTACTAAGACACAGGTACTGTACATATTATACCGTTACGCTAAGTAATTTCAACATACAGTAGACCCTCTCCATAAACATCGGAATGTTTTCGCTAATCACGAATAGCGGCCCGCTACCTTCACCACTGGTAGCGTTGCTCTGGCCTCGAGAGGACGTGGGATATGACTCAGTGCGACAGGCTGAGGCCTGGGAGACGAACGTGTGGCCTGGTGAGTGATAGCGAGCTTGCAATTTAGAAGGCCGGGACAGTTTTCGGTGGCAAGTTTTGTCAAAAGGATGTAGTGTCCGGGCATACGGTCGTCATGTTTACATAGGTTGATTTCCGCGGTTAAGTTCCCGTCTATTTTGACGCCGAGTGTTTTTTGATTTGCCCCCTGCTGGAAATATATATGATTATGACAATAAGTCATGGGGGGGTGCCCCTCCCTCAACCCATTATGTATCCAAAGGCAGTCAAAATAGATGGGAATATGATTGCGAGCGTCCACCGCCACTCCGTGCAGTGTAAACAAGGCGGGCGGTACGCCCGAACACTACATCCTTTCCAAAGTTGGCTTAGAGTGTTTATGAATTTAAAAAAAAAAAAAAAATATATAATGTTAATTTAAAATTTTATCAGAAATTGGCTCGGATTTTTAGACTTTTCAGGGGAAAAAAACACACAGAAACATCATTTTGGAATTTGGCTCGGGTAACCTAACCTGGGGTAGGAACCTTGGCTAGGGTAGGAAAGGAGCCTGTTGAGGGAGTCATCGGTAGTTTTGGTGTGGAGGGTGTAAATGAGAGTGGAGAAAGATTGATAAATGTATGTGGAGAGTGCAGAATGAGTGTAAGTAATATGTTCTTAACCTCTGAAGTGCGATGGGGGTAATTAGACACCTCTGCCTGTGCGCATGTATTTGAGCTGTTTCCATCACTAAAATATTCATTTTACCATAAATAGCATTAATACTTATCCATATGCGCCTATTATAGGTTGATTATAAAGGTATTAACCTGTTACAACAATAAAACAAGTGAAAACAGCGTTTGGATGGTCAAAATCGGCGATACAGGGCGGGAGTTACATAATGTATGGGTGAGGCAACCTCCTTTCCCGCCAATTTCCCCCAAGGCTGGAGAGACACTGTCGATCGATACTCTCTCTCTCTCTCTTGCACTCGCTTGCTAACAGTGATGACAATGCCCTGCTTGCAACTCGCTAATGTTAGCACGAAAATATACCTCAGAATAAGGGAATAACAGGGAAAATAGGTGATAACTGAAGGAGGGGAAGAAAGTGGGGAAGGAGGAGAGGTAGAGGAGTGATATTTTGCATGGCCCAGGGGCAAAAAAAAAAAAAAAATTGATGTTTAAAGTTGATTTTGTTTTTCTCTGACTCTTAAGAGTCTTCCCACAGTCCGCCGGGGGAACTCTTAAGAGTCTTCCCGCAGTTCCCGGGTTAAAAAAAAAGGCGTATACACAAGTACACATGGCATACACATGTGGATGGAAGGATTGTAGAGAGGGCATTGATGTATTATGTGCTGGTGACAAGGGAAAGATTGTGTAGACTGCTGGATGTGAATGTGCTGAGAGGTGAGGCGGAGGATATATCGGATCATTACCTGGTAGAGGGAAAGCTAAGAGTTAGGAGTTACAGGAGAATGCGAGACAAGCATGAAGTACGGGGTATTTCCATATTCTTCATAGGAAGCCCTTACCACTATCGGAGTATCGACTATCGGGGCCATGTTTTTAGATCGTTGGATAATTGGTAAATACTAATGTCCAATAATAATAATTATAAGCTAGAAAGCTTATAAAAACAAATAACCATTCAGAAAAATGTTAAAACTTGAAAATAGGCTAGCTGTGGTCCGTCTCCTTAACATTGTCCCATTTGTCTACCGAAAAAAGTAGCCTACAGGGTACAAATTTATCTCGAAGGACTCGGAAGGTGTCGGGATAGATGAAGTGTCTGGGCGTACGATCTTCATGGTTATATACGTCGATTGCCGCGGGTAAGTTCCCGTCTATTTTGACGGCGATTTTTTTTGTTATTTGCCCCGTTGGCAATATATATGATGATGATCCCCCCCTCAACCCATTACTGTATCCAAAGGCAGTCAAAATAGATGGGAACATGATCGCCGGTGTCCGCCGCCACTGCGCGTAATGTAACCAAGGCGGGCGGTACGCCCGAACTTAACATCCTTGCCGGAGAGTCATGGGGGTGTTTATTTAATTAAGCTTGATGGAGGTCTTGGGAGCAACAAATAATAAAAATGGAGAAAAAACAAACACATCTCCCCTTAAACAATTTGGCAAGGATGTAGTGTTTGGGCGTACCGTGATTACCGCCCGCCTTGTTTACACAACTCGGAGCCGCGGCGGACGCTAGCGATCATGTCCCCGTCTATTTTGACTGCATTTGGATACAATAATGAAAGCCCGCCCCTCACGCCTCCATGACTTATTGTCATCATCATATACATTGCCAACAGGGTGCAAATAACAGAAAAAATCGCCGTAAAAATAGACGGGAACTTAACCGCGGCGATCGACTTATGTAAACATTTGACCTTACGCCTGGTCACTACATATCCTTCCCAACAATGTTTGCGCCACTCACTGTTTTTTTTTTTTTTTTTGTTAGCCTAGTTGCTAGTAGTTGAATTTCAGCCAATACATTTCTTTAGCCTAGGTTAGGCATATATCCATCGACGCTGACTGTATAATTTGGGCTAGGCTTAAGTTAGCCCATATTATCCACTCTCCTGACTCCTGAAATTGGCAAGCACTTAGGCCTAGACTAGGGCCTACCGGCCTACATGCAAATTTTCCTTAATTTCTGATCTTACTAGCCTAGGCTAATTCTATTTCTGTCACTAAGCTAGTTAGCTAGGCTATCTAAAATATCATAATTCGCTAATGCCCGGTAGCCTACCGTACTTTATGGAAAGATGTACCCAATGCTGTACAGGGAAATTTCCCCACCCCAAAAAACTATCACTCGCTTCTTGGACTTGACGCTTCCTTGCAGCTGGTCTCTGTTCTGATGACACTGTATGAACACTTGTAGCACATGTACCTGCAGGGTAAATTGTGGGTATGGCATCAGCTTTTAGGTATAAGCATCTAGCCATAGCCATACTCCACCGCACTATATTGTCAAAACATTCATCACGAAAATGTCCATTGCATATGAAGCTTGTTTTGGGCTTTGCCTCCCACACTCTGGTTCTTTGTATAAACTTCACCCATTTGTTACAATGGTATGGATCACTTGGAAACTTGTGTAGTGCTATGTTTGGTCCAGGGATGTTGCTACATCCGAAAACAGCACACCTATTCACCATTGTTGCTATACTTGTTGATGTTTACTTCCCAAATGTTGACCTGGGCCTACGTCACATCCTCACGTGAGTACTAGTTGCAAGGGGTCGCAATTCAATATCTATTTTTGATTTGTTCTCTAATATTGAAGATTAGTTTTGACAAAGGAATAGTCAGGTTGATTACTGCAGATCTAAACATCTCTTTAAATACATTATAAATTAATGTTAATTTCGTATGCCCCACCACCTTTAAGTGTTTCTAGCATTTTACATACAACTGAAGTTAAGCTAATTGGATGATAGTTATTAGGTAAGGATTTGCTGCCTTTTATTTGATATCGGTGTTACATTGGCGAGCTTCCACTGATCAAGCATAGTTCCAGACTAAGGATTTATTGAAGAGCAATATCAGTGGCTTGGAGGCTCATACTTAGCTTCCTTTAGAACTCTCAGCGAGATCGTATCAGGTCCAGGCGATTTATTTACCTTGAGTATATCTAAACATTTCAAAACTTCCTCTCTGTAATGCTGATATTGCTTAGAACGTCATACTTATCTATCTGAACCGGCGATGCTGTAGGAATATTACTATAGTTTTCTGTTGCAAAAACTGATGCAAAGAAGGTGTTGAGAGCGTTACTCATTATTGCTTCATCTTTAGTGTAATCTCCTTTCTCTTCAACTAACGGTCCAATCGTTGAAGTCACTACATTCTTCTTCCTGATGCAACTAGACAATTATTTCGGGTTTGTTTTACTTTTATTTGCAACATGTAATTCTAGCGTGTTTTGACTTTGTTTGATTAACCTTTTGGCTTTGCGTCGTAGATCTACAAATATCACTAAATGTTTATGGGTGTCAGAGATTTTATATTTATCATGAACATTCAATTTAGCAAGCAGACAATCTGCAATGTCTTTATTCCACCACTTAGGCCTGTTGTTATGTACTGATCTTCGGGTTATTAATGCTATACACTCAGACACTGCATTCGAATAAGTGGAGCTGAAAAATCTCCATGATTGGTTTAGATCATCATTGTAAATCATAGAACTCCAGTCTATTTCCTTGAGTATTGATCTAAGTTTACGGAAGTTTGCTCTCTTAAAATTTGGGACCTTTTCTTTGCTGGTATTGCGTTCGTTGCTATTGAATTTTAAATGGAAAGTGATCGTACGATGGTCACTATTACTGAATTAATCACCGACATTCAAGAGAGAGACAGAGAGAGAGATGGTACTGCTTAACAATATTTGGTCCGACATCATGTGGGCTATCACGATAAGTTGTTTAATTATTTTTTTGAAGATCTTGCTTGCTCTTGCCATGTCCAAGCATTGCATTATTAGTCGGCCCCCTAGGCTAACACAAACGACTTCCGAGACTTCCTTGAAGCTAAAAACATACACAACTAGAACCTCTTTAAGCTAAATTTGCATGTTTCTCGATAGCAAAATGGCTCTTGAGTTTGTAGATGGTTACTACTCATTCCCGTAATACTGGGGCCATATTTGTGACCCCTTTAAGCCAAGCTGGGGGCCGGGGTGTTGTGTTGAACTCAACGGATGGAGGCACCATAATGGGACCAGCTGGAACGAACATTTCTCCTCGTGTTATGGCGACAACAGAGCCTTCACTAGTTGACGACATTTTTGATCTTAAGACTCCCTCCCGTGACCCTCCACCTTCTGTTGTGGTGACAATGAAGCATGTCCAGACTGATAGCACACAAAGGCCCACATCCAGTGGGTCATTTGTTGTTGTGGTGTCATGTGTCAAATTAATCAATCAATTCAATTCAATTCACCCCCTACCCCCCACTCCCGTGATATGGTCAAAGTCATATTTCTACATGGCAAAACACAAACACAATGTTTTTAGGTCAAGCATCCGGGTTTATTGTTTATGTGCATGTTTTATATATGTATTCATATTTTCAATTGGCGATACAGTGTGGCATTCTGCAGTGGGGGAATTGTTATTGGACTATTTATAACTCTCTTTTTGCATACTAATTCCTGCGAGGCATGTGTGTGTATTGTATACCAAGAACCCAAAGGTTCATCAACAACTTTATTTAAAACTGCGTAAAGCAATGTTTAGTTATCTTTATTTGATATGATACTATTACTAATTATCCGCTGCATGTCTGCCTGCCGAGATCGGAACCTCTCCTGGTGGTCAGGGGCCGGGGGAGTGCTGGAGCGACCTTGGTAACCCTGGTCTCTGGGTCTTCTCCTGGGTGACCTGGATGTGTGAGAGTTTGTGTTTTTTATCTGTGTTTATTTTTTGTTTTATGTTGTTTTTGTGTTTTCCCTGTTCTTGCTCTGTCTTGAGTCGGCTACCCCCAAAATGGGGATTGGGCCTGAGCATATAGATAGATAGATAGACTAATTATCGTATATACTGTATATATATATATATATATATATATATATATATATATATATATCCTCTATTTAATGTACAATCGGATGCCATAGCCTCTCGCCCACTCATAAGTATTCGTGGTCCACACCTACAGTATTCGTGGTCCACACCTACAGTATTCGTGGTCCACACCTACAGTATTCGTGGTCCACACCTACAGTATTCGTGGTCCACACCTACAGTATTCGTGGTCCACACCTACAGTATTTATAATTAGGGGTTATCTGGAAACTAATTTATGAACACAATTCTCTCAGCATCAACTACAAAACTATAATACTATTTATTGAACAAACAATTATATCCATAAATCAATCCAGGTATCTATAATTGCATACAGAAGCATAGGGGTCCAGAACTTCTTATGATTGGGCTACAGACTAAGGCATCCGCGTGTGCACCTCTTATCACCATGCTTAGCGACCAACTTTTAAATGCACAGTACATTTTTACCCTTTTAAGATTATGACGCACTTCAACAATCTAATATGACTATCATTATACGATTATGACGCACTTCAACAATCTAATATGACTATCATTATACGATTATGACGCACTTCAACAATCTAATATGACTATCATTATACGATTATGACGCACTTCAACAATCTAATATGACGATCATTATACGATTATGACGCACTTCAACAATCTAATATGACTATCATTATACGATTATGACGCACTTCAACAATCTAATATGACTATCATTATACGATTATGACGCACTTCAACAATCTAATATGACTATCATTATACGATTATGACGCACTTCAACAATCTAATATGACTATCATTATACGATTATGACGCACTTCAACAATCAATACTATCATTATACGATTATGACTATTCATCTAATACGATTATGACGCACTTCAACAATCTAATATGACTCATTACATTATACGATTATGACGCACTTCAACAATCTAATATGACTATCATTATACGATTATGACGCACTTCAACAATCTAATATGACTATCATTATACGATTATGACGCACTTCAACAATGACTAACACTTCAACAATCTAATATGACTATCATTATACGATTATGACGCACTTCAACAATCTAATATGACTATCATTATACGATTTATGACGCACTTCAACAATCTAATATGACTATCATTATACGATTTATGACGCTTAGGAAGGATAAAGGGGTAAAGGCTATCTCAATTACCTCTGATTGCCATATGCTTTTCCTAATCTGAATAAAATTGTCTAATGATAGCCAGAAAACAGAAAAGAAATGTGGAATCGGATCTTGAAAGGGTCAAAGAAATAGTGGTTTACAAAGGGATTGGTGTCTTAACCATATGAACAAATTTGGATGACGTCACACAGGTTATTGAAAGTTGGGTGGCATCTATTTTTTAGGACCTCTGTAATTAAACATAGATAGAGGGTTGAAGGGTTGCAGTTGTATTGTACTGGCAATGTATTATAGTATTTATTATCACATTTGGTTACACAATACTTCATAAATTAAGCAGTACGAACACAGGAACAATAATAATAAACAATGTTAAATTGTGATGTGTGTGTCTGTGTGTGTATTTGTGTTTGTTCTTGTTTTCCAGCCATGTTGTGAACGTGTTTCCTTCTTCTAGCCTTCATTTCTATTGCAATATCAGTATCATACGGATCTTGATTGCGAGAGGGTGTGTGTCCTTAAAGAGGTGATTTAGAGGCTGAAATTCAGGTGTGAACCGGTCTACTACCATGTGTATTTGTGATAGCTACAAACCAGGTATAAATGTGAGGTTTAGTTCATTAAACAGGCCACAACTCATACTGTCTAACAAACACCATAATTGATTCCGTAAATATTTATTTCATCTAGTTATTGCTAGTGAGGAAGAAAAGGGATGGAATAATACATTTGTTCCAGGGTCAACCGCACAAGCTGAAAACAGAGCATTGTCAACACCACTGTGAAGGATACATAAGCGAATGAACTAGACTGTTATAAAGAGAGTTTTAGCTGAATTATTCAACGAGTACTGTCTCGTTCTGATCGATCCCATACTTATTGCACTAGGGGGAGTTATAGGTAGCACAAATTAGCTAAAGCATCCCTCAGTAGAGGTGCATTCCAGCCAGATGAGGTGGCTATTTCTATTGTCTACCGAATCCATAATCTGAGTGGCTGGTATTTTGAAGTGTTTGATAATACAGTATGTTTGTGAAACCCTATTTTCCATACACCCTATACACAAACATTATTCCTTTGTAATGACAGGATAACAGTACTACAGTATATGTTCCTTATAACTGTAATTCTCTCTCTCTCTCTCTCTGTTCAGTTCTTACACATATTTCTCCCACACAGCGAATACTACACACTGAGATGCAAGGATGATAATGTGAATATATACACAATACAGTAACTTGGAGAAATCCCCAGGAATGGCCGCAGATACAAACCAACAGTCTATGAGTGAGTGTAAACAAATGAGAAACTGTGAATATAAAGTGTTTCGTCTGGAAGTTACAATTAAGATTGTTGCAGAAGCTTTGAAGCGTGTGTACCAGAACATTTTATATAAGAGAGAGAGAGAGAGAGAGAGAGAGAGAGAGAGAGAGAGAGAGAGAGAGAGAACAAAACAAGAGAGTGTGTTAATAAACAATAGCGGGCCAACGCACTTATTATTATTTAGCTCCATGCTGAGTGGGGATATGCTGATACTGTTTGTGTATGTAGTCAAGTTGCCAAAATGTTGACCCTGCAATGTTAATTACTGTAAACTTTTTTTGAGGAAATGTATTATATATGGTTAGGAGAGCAAAATTAGCTTGGTTGCTACTTGTGCAACCTTTAGCATTTCTCAGAATTCAAGATGGCGCCCTCTGCCATCTTAAATTTCGGCCAGTTTTCACCTTTGGATCTTGATGACATAGAGGGTCGTGTAATACCTCTGTTTAGGGGTTTTCCAGGACGGGGAGTCCATTTCCGGGGTTAATTTGTGGATATAGGGTGAGTATCAAGGTCAAACCAGAGGTCAGAGATCAAATTTTTCCTAAAATCTGGAAAATCACCAATATTGACCGATTGTATGTGGTTCATTGTCTTTCTATTCCAGCATTTTACTAGGTTGGGTAGGTAGGTAGATATAATATGTTTGTTATGTCTACATGTAGGTATATCCCGGGAATCATTATATATTTTGTATTAAATTTTGTTTAGGAGGTTGAGCAATGGGTCAGAGTTCATTGAACACCAATATTCACCATGCATGCACTCCCAACGCTGTGCGATCAGTGGTTTAACAACTTTCTTCTCATTTCAGATTGTAACAAACCAGTGTAATCAGCATTGATACCCCCAGGCTGTCACACTCATCATGTCTGCTGGAGGGGAGAAGTGCCTGTTTAGTCCATGTAATGCCAGTGGAGCGCTGCAAACATTCAAGACCGTCGCTGTGCAGAAGATCATCGCTACAAGCAAAGTGAAGCAGGATGAAC
Source organism: Paralithodes platypus (assembly GCA_032716605.1). Classification (NCBI taxonomy): domain Eukaryota; kingdom Metazoa; phylum Arthropoda; class Malacostraca; order Decapoda; family Lithodidae; genus Paralithodes; species Paralithodes platypus. Next base: position 23,298,907 of record CM064573.1, on the reverse strand, counting down.
TGTACAGAACTCTCTCTGGAAGTAATATTCTAGCTCACAAGTCATGTTACTGTAGCTATACTTCAAGAAGTAGAAACAATGAACAGCCGAAGAGAAAGTCTACACTAATTGACAATGGTGTTTCCAAAAGATTGTTGAAGTCTCAATGTAGTGACTTTGTTTTCAAGCGAGACTGTTTGCTGTGTGGGAAAGAGTGTAAGCCAAAAGACAGCAAGAACCCACACAGCTGGGTGCAGGTCAGACAGTGTAAAACTTTAGATAGAAGTGGTGATATCACGTTCAAGCAACACTTGGAGGACATCTATGATGAGAGACAGGACCAGTGGGCTAATGAGGTAGTTGTTCGACTCAGTGGGGTCATTGATCTGCATGCTTCTGACGCACAATACCATGTCTGCTGTTATGATAAATTTCGAGTTGTCCCAATGTCCTGCCCCTCCATGACGGCGCCTGTGGAAGAGGCGCTGAGGTCCGTGGTCACGACGATGGCTGAAAATATGACAGAGACGTGGACGACAGCGGAGCTGTACTCCATGTACATCGCTGCTTCGGGCACTGTGACAAGAAGACAGTTTGTGTCCAACATCACAGATTACTTCGGCGCCAAGCTGCTTGTACTCCACATCGAGGGTTGTGAAAGCGTAGTTGGATTTAAAGCCAGCCTCGGACAGTTTATCAAAATTGCCAAGAAAAGCAGCAGCGACGATGACGAGCTGGAGAAGATGGTGAGGAAGATTCGTGGCGAGGTCAGGGCGACACATAGGCCTGGAGACTACAACCTCAGTGACTATGTTCGTCACAAGATCGTTGAAAACACCAGTGCTAACTCTTCTTAAACTAGTATCCAGCCTTGTATCTGGAGGCAACATCACAAAGCCATCCCTGACCCTAGCTCAGTGCATTCAACAGCACATTTGCGGTGCCGGCAGAAACCAGACTACACTCGGGCTCGCTGTGAAACTACATCACAAGCATGGTAGTTCAGAGCTCATCAAGACTCTCAATGAGCGTGGTATCACAATCACATATGATGAAGTGCTGCGCTTCCGCAAGTCAGTGGCCAAGTTCGTGTTGGACAACAAATCAGATTACCACAAGAAACTTGGCTTAAGCACAGAGATCGGCCCTATCTTCAGCTGGGCTGACAACTACGATTTGTACATTGCGAGCCCAAATGGAATGAAGAGCACCCACGCCATGGTCATGGAGTTCACTCGGCATCCTGCTGGTATCATCAACACAGGAAACATTGGAGTGATGCAGCTGACTATTCCTCGACTCAAGAAACATGACATGTCCTCTGTGCGATTCACCCACCAGAGTATACAGCTGGAGCACTATAAGGGGCCTTCCAAGGTGAATCCACCCCTGCTTCCGATGAAAGCTCTGTCCGCTGAAGAGTTGCAGGTTCAGTCCGCATCAGTCATGTTCAGTCAGGAGCGAGATGTGGCATGGTTGTCACAAGTCCACGGGAACGATAAGCCAGTTGAGTGGGCAGGCTTCAATGCTCAGCAAGACCGATTGGTGGCAGGTTCTGCCCAGAAGCCCAAGACACTGGTCGTGTTCGGACTGATGATTGACTCACCGCCTGCTCACCCCGACACTGTAATAACTACGCTTGTTTATCTTGAGAGGACTCTCAATAGTTTTGGGATGCAGTACACTCACCTCACAGTTGACCTCCAACTGTATCAGACTGCATGCCTAGTTCAATGGAACGACCCTCTGCGCTGGACCGGCGTCATACTTCACCCAGGTACTCTCATGAGTTTCCTGGGCTGTATAGGAAATCTGATGAAGGCATCTGGTGTGGACATTCTCATCAGTGCAGTGTTTGCTGGCATCACCAGCATTGTCAACGGAAAGGCCTGGACCAATGCTCTACAGGCATACCGTCTCATCATTGCCGTGTTGCTGCAGAGTTTCTTCTCGAATGGCGCCAAGACTTATGAGGAGCAGAGTGTCTACCTGGAGTCAGTCAGACAACACCCGACCGGGAGGCTATGGGTGGACTGCCTTGTCAAACCGACATTGTTGTCGCTTATGTTCCTGCGCGGAGAGAGGAACGGTGAATTCCTACTCCAACAGCATTGTCTCAAGGAGGTGCTGCCCTACTTCTTCGCAGCAGGTCATCAGAACTATGCCCGATATCTGAGCTGGTATGTGCGACAGATGGAGAACCTTCCCCAGCATGCCAAAGAGGACCTACTGGCAGGTGCACACGTGTGTCGGCACTCAGATGGCGGAACCGCAGTGCCTGCAGATCAGTTCGGAGAGCAGACATACATCAAACGAGGGAAGGGTTCTGGAGGTATGAAGGGCATTTCAACGAGCGCTGAGCAAGTGGCTGTGTGGGTGCATAGTTTCAGTGTGTGCACCCACCTTGACATTGCCAATGAACATATGTACGATGAATCTGAGGAGGAACAGAAGCCACACGGTGGAGTAGATGGGGAAGAGAAGAGTAAGCACAAGGAGGAAGGAGAGAGAAGAAGGAGACTGGACGAGGCCGATCGGAGGAAGATCGCGGTGGAGCTGGAGAAGTACAGTCACCCTTTCAATGACCAGGAACCAGGTCTTTATAACATATGCAATGGACAAGTGGCAACAGACACAGTGAATGTTCAGAACGCATTGGCCATCGGGAGTGAGCAGAGCAGGTACTTCTCTGCTTCGCTGAGCAGTGAATTCCACAAGACAATAAAGAAGAAGGTCAAAACAATGGAGCCTCTCAAGAAGGCTGTCACTATCAAAGGGAAGGCCGTCTACGACATCGAAACTCTGTTCAGTCGGCTGTTAGTCGTGGGGCAGCAGCGCAGCATTGATGTAGCCACTGTCTTCCAGTTTGAACTGAGTCCAGTCCCTCCAGCCCTTATCGACGAGTACGGCTGCTTGAGGAAGGATGACAAGGCAGTACTCGTCAAATCTCTTGGCGTCTTTGTCACGACTCGATCTGCTCCAGATGTGGTGCTGGTTGATGGCGGTCAGCTTCTGTACCATGTTGTATGGCCAGTCTCCGGGACTACAGGAGACCTGGCTGCAAGTTTCGGCACTAGACTGGCCCACTACTCTCCTGTCTCCAAGAAAATAGTTCTGTTCGACAGATATGACCAAGAAGCTCCCAGTGCAAAGGACCACGAGCGAACAAGAAGAGGAAGAGCCAAGGAAGTTCGGCTAACCGCAAATACTCCCCTTCCAAGTCGAGAAGCTATTCTTCACAATTCCAAGAACAAGAATCTGCTCAACAACATTCTATGCGGCTATCAACTTCCACACAATATTCAACTCATTAACAAGCTGGAATGTGTCGTTACCCATGACGAGGCAGACATAACCTTCTGCAGCTACATGCTGAAAGCAGTGGAAGAAGGCGCCAAGACCATCCGCATCCTCAGTGATGACACTGATGTCTTTGTTGTCTTGGTGTACTGGACATCGAGGATGCGAGTTTCCGCCAAGATTGAAATGGAAAAATGGAATGGGGATGTCTTGGACATCAACGAAACTGTTTGGCGGTTAGGCCCGAGAAAGTGCAGCCAACTTCTTGGTGTCCATGCACTGTCAGGCTGCGATACAGTATCATACCCCTTTGGAAAGGGAAAGCTGTCAGCACTCAAACTCCTAGAGATAGATATACCAGGTCTCGATGAAGTGCTCGGACAGCCAAGCGTGACCCACACTCAGTTGCAGGAGACAGAATGAACCTTCTTCTTACCACTCTACGGATAGAAGAGCTGTACAACAATGAATGACACACGTGCTCACTTCTACCGTGCCCGTAAGAAGCCTCCAGCACTGAAGAAACTGCCACCGACTGATGCGAACCTGCAGCTGCACGTGCTCCGAGCTCATCTTCAGATGCTACTGTGGAAGGCAGCGGACCAACGTGATCCACCTGTAGAAGCTAGAAATATTGCCAACTTTGGTTGGAACATCGAAAGCTCCACCATCACACCGGCCGTCTCAACAGCGCCAGTTGCTTCCCAAGCAATCCTGGATGTAGTTAGCTGTAGCTGCACTGCAGAGGGCAAGGCTTGCAGTGGCACACGATGCAGCTGCAGCAGTGCAGGCCTTTCATGCACGGACTACTGTAAGTGCGATGGAGGAGGCATTTGCTGTAGTCCTTTCACCAGGAAGCACATGGATATAGAAGACGAAGAAGGGGAGCTAGATGTGGATAATGAATAAACAAACATATGATTCACTTCTTTTAGATATATATATATATTTGCATATTGTAGTGGCTGACAAATAAATTCATATTCTAACCACATAAATGTGATTTTTCCAGATTTTAGGCAAAATTTGATCTTTGACCTCTGGTTTGACCTTGATACTCACCCTATATCCACAAATTAACCCCAGAAATGGACTCCCCGTCCTGGAAAACCCCTAAAAAGAGGTATTACACGACCCTCTATGTCATAAAGATCAAAAGTTGAAAATTGGCCAAAATTCAAGATGTCGGAGGGCGCCATCTTGAATTCTGAGAAATGCTAAAGGTTTCACAACATAGCAACCAAGCTAATTTTGCTCTCCTAACCATATATAATACATTTCCACAATTTTTGTTTACAGTAATTAACATTGCAGGGTTTACTATAGGAAGTATAGGGGCGGCAACTAGACTAATGTATGAAGAGTTATACAGAGTAACGCAGATACTCAGACCACTCAGCCTTTTTGGTCCCTACTAGGTGGTCCGGCCTTAATAATGCTAGCAACTGGGATAGTTTTTAATAGAAGAATAGGAGAGCAAAGTAGAAGGCTCTCTCCCCACCCACCTACTAAAAGGCTGTACCGGAAGTACGAGAAAGTTTAACCTAATGGATCAGGAAATGCCCACAAGGAAAGCATTACTATAGGATACAGATACATTTGTCTGAAAGGAAAATGACACGTACATACCTTCTGATTTTACTTGTATTCTTTCACACTAATCCAATCTCAATCAGATGATGGTACAGTCTCTTCTTAAACATATCAATTGTATTACTATCGACCACCTCACTTGGTAAACTATTCTACTCTTTGACCACTCTGCATGTGAAGACATTATGTGTGGCATCCAGGCATGCCTTCTTTTATATAATTTCATTCCATTACCTCGGGTTGCAACATTGTTATGTATTCTGATTAGTTTATTCATATCTACTCTGCTTAATCCTTTCAATATCTTAAAACACAATATAAGCTGGCCTTGTAAACAGTTTTCCTCAGTGAGAACACATTTAGTTTCTGTAATCTTTCATAATTTGATTTGCTTCTCAAAGAGGGAATTCGCTTTGTGTCTCTACGCTGCATGGATTCAAGTTTTCCAATGTATTTGTTGAGATACGGGAACCAGAACTGAACACCATATTAAATATGGGGTCTTACAATGCTTTTCAATAACTGCACAATCATGTTCTTGCGTAGGAGAGAGAGAGAGAGAGAGAGAGAGAAAGAGAGCATAATATATACCGTATTGACACATATACCATAAATAATGTACAGTTGGCCACATAAGTTATTTTCCTCTCCGTGAACTTGCACATGAAAATATAATGCGCATGATTAAATGACGGGTGTAGTATCTTTATGCAGTGGTTAACTCATCTGAATAGTCAAGTAATCATTACAAATGACCACACTCGCAATTATTCCACACTAATTTTACTTTCACACATAAGATCACTACGAGGAACAAAACTTATTTGAGCAACTGTACATTACGCGGTCGAACCTCTAACTTTCTCCCTATTTTTTCAGGGACTCTTTTCAACTCCCTCCACTATTCACCAGGTCCTCATCAATCATCTTATCAATCATTCTTTGGCTCTATTGATCAACGTTTTTTCAATTACAATTCCTTTATGCACAGTAAGTAAAGCGTGTCCCGATCTTAACCCTTTCAATATCTGTTAACGCATTTATTTTCGGATATCTATCTATTAGTAGACTATTTTATTCAGATTAGGAAGGGCATACGGAAGTCAGAGGGTTATTTGAGATAGTTTTTACCTCTATAATTCTCACATATCCTTCCCAAACTGCATAACATCGTAAAATATCAGCCAGGATAAACTATTAAAATGCGTCACAATCTTTAAAGGGCTAACTTTAAATTTAGTTACCTCTTTGTCAAAGAAATAATCATCATCAACGAAGCTGGATAAATTTCGAGCATATATATATATATATATATATATATATATATATATATATATATATATATATATATACTGTATAATTATATTGTTATGTCACCCGGGTATAACCACCAATCAGCTAAGACCCCAGAAGACGCACAGCGCTATGAACACCAAACTCTTAACATAACCATAATATCAATGAAAATTCAGCACCAAGCAGAGAAGGCAATATGGTATTAAAGTAGACCATCTCTTAAGTTACTCTATTGTAAGTCAAGGAATAATAGTGAGAAGTAAAAACTATACTTAAAAGACAAAAGTTATTTATCATAAACTTAATCCACCACCAAACCCTTCAATCTCCAAACCCACACCATGCACCCAATCCAATATACAATAAATTGAGTACTTCTTAACACTCATTTAATTTACTATAACCGAGACACTCTCCCAATTATTATCCCACTAGTTCCTCAGCCAATGAACACTTCACAACCCCATAATCACAAAGCAATAACAATAGTTAAGGAACCCACGCAGTTGAATAATAAAAATAAGAGTTACCTCACCCCACTAGTTAAGTACACAAAGATAACCCCATTAGGCTCATACCTAATGAACACTCCACAACACCATATTTCAAAACAATAACTATTTGAGGAACCCACCCAGTTGAATAAATAAAGGAAGTGTTACCTCACACCGCTAATTATGTACACATACTCAGCTATCCCATCGAGTCTTGACACACCATCCCAGGCCCCCTTACATAGAATTATGGCCACCTCCACTCTTCACACAGAACCTCGTCTCGCCGTCTCCAAAACACACTGCCCTCTCTCGCTTTCATAAGCCGAAGGAAGACAGGGAAAGGGGTGGGGGGTCAAGAGCGGGAGGCCTGCTTCACCAAAACCGCCACACCTGGGAAATGGGGATTGGGGGGGGGGGGGTCGTTAGTTTAAACAAGGAGGGGACGGTGGTGGTAGCTCCCCTACTGCCTCCGTCCACAACCACCATGTACAGTCGTTTCCAGAAGTCCGGGCACAGTCTCATTCATAGATGGTGTAGAGCTGCATCCATAAAAAAAAAAAAAAAAATATATATATATATATATATATATATATATATATATATATATATATATACCTGTATATATATATATGAGATGACGGTGTTGGAAGAAGATGAGCCAAGACATCCCCAGAACCAGCTCCTGTATGTCAATGAGCCACCAACATCACCATGCAGAATTGCCTCCATAAAATGCAGGAGAAAAGAAATGGATAAGTTCCCCCAACATCAGAAGAAAGGTATAAAAAAGTTTCCCCTACACCAGCAAAAAGGTAAACAAGGCCCCACTAACTGTGTAGGCCAAAACGTGCCGCTCCCTCGCGCTAATCCCCACCAACCTAAACATAAAAAATGGCCGCTCCCACCAGAGGTGAGAATTCCCTACCCGAACCAGACCTGGACTACGACGAGGCCATGTTTACGCAATTAAGACCTCAACCTCCTTAATTTCCACATATCCACCCAGAAGGAAATAACTACAACTACAACTACTACGGGAACCAACAACTACAATATAATTATTCGCCCTCACAATAAAGGCATTACATATAACATACTAAATGTTTAGGAACATCCAAAACTGTAAACTAATTATCATCCATACATCAAAGCTTTCTCATACATACCTTTAATATAAATAAATAAAGAATGTAATTACCTATGTAACCCTATATGTATTGTAATTTAAAGAACCTTAATAACCGCAACAATAATCCAAAACTATAATTCAAATGCCTCTCATATTTCAAAACGCACTACCCGGACACCAAATTAAAAATGGAATATTAACTGCCCGAGCCAAAAATTTGGTAGGCAAAGTTAATTCCATTTTCGGGTACCTCTCCTCTCGGGGCGAACGTGCTTAATAGCTGGTAATCAACTCGGAATATACTTCTATAGGGGTTAGCCTAAATCCCCTTAAAAAGTATCTACAAGCTGCTGTGTGTGTGAAGTGGCCCAGAAGAAGTGGTGTAGGCGAGCTAGAAGTGACCATTCTAGTTAGTGCGCGTGAGGAAGACAGGAAGTGGACAACGTACTCAGTCGCCACGTGTGACCAGATCTCTCATGGGCTCCTACTTCTATACTTCAACCAAATTAAGTGCCTCTTGTTCGATACTATATTTTGATGATTATTGGGAAGGTTATATAAGATATGCTAAGTGTTCAAATTAACGTCATCTTAAGAGATTATTAATTCTCTCCTTCTAGCAATCGTCACTCGTGTTGAGAGAACAAAACAAATTCTATAAGTGGGATTGATATATCTATACTTCCTGGGATATAGTTTCCTATATTCCGTAAAGAGTTATATATATATTCATTCGGGAAATATTCATGCACACTATACGTAAATACCAGTGAACACGCTATCAGATCTTGTTCTATATGTTGTTATTAGCTGGGTACACGATTGCATTATACTGTAAGTGTTCACAGAGAGTGTTTATTTATCAGTCTCTTAGTTAGACTATTGTAATATTTGTGCTTCCTGACTTCAAACTCAGGTTAAGCCTTTTTTCGAGTTCAATATAAACTCCTGTCGATATCACGCCTCGTTAACTTCTCCACAGCGAGATTTTCAGCCCTACACATAGGCTAATATAATTTATTATTACTTGCTCACTGAATTTATATTCATTATTGTAACTCTATGAGTTGATTTAAAATTATCTTATTTTATGTTGAATTAATGTCAAGGTATTCACTGCTCAACTGATATCTTAATTTACATATAACCTTATCACTGTGTGTGTGTCTCCGCAGTATTATCCACTTACCACGTTTCACTCGCTACCTCGCGTTTGCTATTTTCTCAGAATATCAGTTATTGTGATTTAAGATTAAGCACTCTGTGTGTATTTATACTATAATTATATAGTTATCCTTTTATGTTTCATTGATATTATTGTGCAATTGCATATTATTTATTTCCTGTTATTATATGAACCAGGAATATTGTACATATTGAATTTATATTATTTATTCTATTGAGCTTATTCTACTATAGATAAGACCCTTATACATTGTTGTGCTTTGTACCCTAGCTGATTAAGAAATAAAACTTGTGTACCAAAACTGTGTATTCTGTGACATTGGTGGAGATTGATTGATATGAGATTTATATGTTAAGGTGAGCTGTGTTCCCGTTGAGTGTTATAGTTCTGAGCTTTCCTATGGTGGAAATAACGAACTGGTATAAAGCGTGCTAAATTATAGCGTCGCATAATACTGGCGGCAGCGGTGTCTCTACACGGCATAGCGACTTTGATTCGTAAACTTACTCAATCTACCCCAATACACAAAGCATCATGGCTGGTAAATCGCTTGACATTATTTCTTTTAAGCAAGAGGATTACGATATTGCTACATATCTTGAAATTGTGAAACCTGTCCTTGACATTGTATTTAAGGATAATGATAATTCTGAAATTCACACTGTAATAATGAAGTTAGGCAGGCATATGTCCCTCGTGTCGGGTTATGTGCGTGACACTCCACAATTGACCTGGGCTCAATTTGAAAGCTATACCAAGGCAGCCATTAACCCTCTCTCGGGAAAATAATACCAAATCAACAGTTTCATAGTATAAAGTCTTCAGGAAGTTTAGATCACTCTATTAGCCAGTTGAATCAACTGTTAGTGACAGCATTCCCCACTGATACTGCTGCTAAAAGGAAAGAAAGTGTGCTTAGTGCGCTGCTAAGAATATTACCCACGTCAGTGCGAAATCACTCCGCAATTTCAGAACCTAAGGGTTATGACGAGGACATGCCAGTAATTTGGCGTATCTTGGCCTTGAGGAAGACTCAGGAAAGTAATAAGATCGCCGTAATAAGCCAAGCTACTACTCAACCTCAACCTTCTGCAACATCTACAAATACCGCATCTATCCGTCCAGTAGACAAAATGGAGGAATGGGCTAGAGTCCGACTGGAAACCATGCAATTCCATGTGTCCTCTAGTTTTTCTAAAAAAATCATTTGGAGAATTAGTCAAGCGTCGACCCAAGCTTCCTCAATTCTGGGGTCAGATTCCGTGGGTTAAGCCCAGACGCGTGGCCACAATCAATGAAGACGGGACTGCAGGGATAGAAGAAAATGAAGAAGAGGAATTCCCAGAAGAAACCGAGGTAGTAGAAGAAACGACAGAACTTCAAGATAACCCGGATTTTTAATCCACCCCCGTCCACAGATCGTCAAGCTGGCGGGGGCTCGTGATGGGACAATCACAGACAAACCTCCCATTTACAATCACCTCACCATAAATGGGGTAAAAGCTAGACTTCTCATTGACACAGGAGCTTCCCGTTCCTGTCTCTTCGCTTCTTTCTTCAAACAAAACCAAACCTCTTTTGGCCCCCTCCAACCCTCCACCATAATTTTAATAGCAGCAAATGATGACATCATTCCAAATTGTGATGAAACTGCTTCGCTTTATGTTAGCACCCCCATTCATGATCACAGAGAACATTATTCGTTTATGATATTATCCTCCCAAGAAACCAAGTATGCTGGATACTTAGGTTTTGACTTACTTACTTCCCTTCATGCCACCATTGACTGTAAACAAAGAGTCATCAAATTTGTACCTCCAACCAAACCCCCCCAAAAAAAACCACAAGTCTAACGTCAAATCAGCCATCAACCCCAAGACTAACATAGAACAAGACGTAATTTCAGATATCAATCATGATAGTAAACCCAAACAGGCCATCCGCACCATAAAAACTACTCTAGCTGTCACTGCAAAATCTGTTACACTACCCCCACGAACAGTGGATACCTATCCTACCTACATTACCTGGTGACGTCATCATCACCCCGAACCTCCAAAGCCCTTTCGATAGAAATTGCCTGACCGCTCCTCCAGCCATTATCCCTCATATACTTAATTGCATCAAAATTGTGAATATCTCTGATCAACCTCTTACATTACCAAAAGGATTAGCTATTGGAGAGCTAGACAATCATGAAGAGGAAATATCCTTACCTAATGATCAAGAAACCTCCCCCCTTCCTAAATTTCCTGACATTCCATCACATTTAACTCCTCAACAACAACTTGACCTACAAGACTTGATGACTTCCTTCCAAGACATCTTCGCCACATCCAGCCGAGACGTAGGTAAAACCAACGTGCTTCACCACCAAATTCATACTGTAGGACAGCCCATTAGACAGCCTATTCGCAGAAAAAATCCTGTCCAGAGGCAAGAGGAAGAATCTCAAGTAAAAGAAATGCTACAAACGGGAGTAATTAAAGCATCCACCAGCCCTTGGTCCTCACCCGTAGTATTAGTCAGAAAAAAAGACGGCTCTACTAGATTCTGTATAGATTACAGACAGTTAAATGACGTAACCATCAAAGACGCGACCCCACTACCTCGCATTGACGATTCATTAGACTCTTTACTTGGCGCAAAATGGTTCACCACCCTAGATCTTCAAGCCGGATATTAGCAAGTGCCCGTACTTCCGGAATACCAACCGAAAACGGCTTTCGCTAGAAGTCAAGGGAGACTGTGAGTGTACCGTACTGCCTTTTGGCCTCTGTAACGGTCCTGCCACCTACTCTAAACTCATGGAATCTGTATTGCAAGGATTAACCTGGGAAACCTGCTTAGCATACCTAGATGACATCATTGTTTTTGGTAAAACTTGGGCCGAACACATCCAACACCTACGCCAAGTATTCCAACGGATCCAAGAAGCCAAGTTAAAACTCAAGCCCTCCAAGTGCGCTTTAGCACAGAAAGAAGTACAATTCCTCGGCCGCATAGTCTCCGTGTAAAGTCAGTGAAAATAGGTTAGCCTAAAACAGACCGGATGCGGAAATAACTTGAGCCGACCTTGCCAAGTGAGATATCTTTCTTGGTGACACTGGTAGAGTGTTCGCCTCATAGCCCAAGGGTCCCGAGTTCAATCACAGGCCTTGGCATATTTTCGTGAGGCTATTCCCGCATCTAACGAAGTTTAGGTGTATTGGTAAAATTGTTCAGATGGTTGAGAGTAAGATGGGAGCTCCATAAATCCTCTTTCGGGTATGGTGTAAAATCCTATTCCTACAGGCCAAGAAAGGGGATACGAGAGAACAGGGAGTGTTGTGAGACTCGCTTGGGATGGGTTGTGGAGTTGCCGGACGCTCAAGCGAGTTGCCAACTGGGCCGTTAGTGTGCCTGTGTAGCACAAGGTGCCTTGTGTGTGCGCCGCTCAGTGAAGTTAACTCACCATTCCCGTTCGTCTCTCTGACGGACTCGCGGTCGTTTCGGCTCAGGCTTGTTCCTCTCTGTTCGGAGCCTTCGCTTCCCGGACGGTGAAGTAGTGTAAAGTCAGTGAAAATAGGTTAGTCTAAAACAGACCGGATGCGGAAATAACTTGAGCCGACCATGCCAAGTGAGATATCTTTCTTGGTGACACTGGTAGAGTGTTCGCCTCATAGCCCAAGGGTCCCGAGTTCAATCCCAGTCCCTGGCATATTTTCGTGAGGTTATTAATGCATCTAACGAAGTTTAGGTGTATTGGTAAAAATTCAGATGGTTGAGAGTAAGATCGGAGCTCCATAAATCCTCTTTCGGGTATGGTGTAAAATCCTATTCCTACATCCGAAGAAGAAATCTCCCCAGATCCAGAAAAATTCAAGGCAATAAGTGCCATAACCCCTCCCACCAATGTCAAAGGAGTCAGAGCATTTTTTGGATTAGCCTCTTACTATCGTCGCTTCGTAAAATGCTTTGCCACTATTGCCAAACCCCTTCACTATTTAACTAGAAAAGAAGAACCATTCCTGTGGACAACTCAACGTATTCAAGCCTTCAACTCCCTTAAAGATCTCTTAATAGCTTCCCAGTCGTTTCATTTCCCGACTACAACAAGCCCTTCCGTCTTTATACCGATGTATCACAATTCGGTATTGGAGCAGTTCTCGGCCAAACCAGAGATGGGCGCGAGCATATTATTGCATGCGCCAGACGAACACTCAATCCAGCAGAAACTAACTATCCAGTTACCAAGAGAGAATGTTTAAGAATAATTTGGGCCCTTCAATATTTTAAAGCATATCTAGCGGAGTCAAAGTCACTATAATAACAGATCACTACGCCCTCTGATGGCTCCGAAAATCAGACTCAAAGAACGCCTTAACAGTCAGATGGCGCGAGTCCCTTGAAGAGTTCAACTTTGAGATAGCGTACAGACCTGGAAAACAACACACACATGCTGTTGCTCTCTCCAGGCTTCCTCTAAATTCAACAGTCACTAGCCCCAACACAGAAAATGAACCCAGCCCCATTCTAGCCATTCACCATCAAGATTCTACCGATCAAGATCAACAACACCTCCTGCAACAATTTCAACGACAGCAACAACCTGATTGGACCCCCAGACACCTTTTCTCACAACTCCTAAGAAGGGGAGATAATCTATACACCCCGGACGGTAAAATTGTCATCAGCCCGAGCGCCGCCCTACCAACCATGCAATCCCTACATTCACATAATGGCATTCATCTAGCTCAAAGAAAATTAGCCTCGACTTTTCAGCAAGTTTACTGGACACCTTCAACCTACATCACCGCCAAGAAAGTCACTGAAGTATGTCAAGCGTGTGCCCTGGGTAAAGATCGAACACGCACCCCAGGACCTTCAGGCAAACTAGTAGCCTCAAAACCATGGCAATTACTGGCCGTTGACGTCATGGGACCCATGGAAGGTGTCAAAGGTTTTAAACACATCATCACCTTTGTAGATACCTATTCTAAATATGTAATAGCCTGCCCCGCAAAAGACCACTCTGCTTTTTCAGTAGCAGAAGCCATGATACAGCACGTATTTCCATTTTTTGGTCTTCCTGAAGCCATTCACTCACTGAATTAATATTCATTATTGTAACTCTATGAGTTGATTTAGAATTATCTTATTTTATGTTGAATTAACGTCAAGGTATTCACTGCTCAACTGATATCTTAATTTACATATAAACTTATCACTGTGTGTGTGTCTCCGCAGTATTATCCACTTACCACGTTTCACTCGCTACCTCGCGTTTGCTATTTTCTCAGAATATCAGTTATTGTGATTTAAGATTAAGCACTCTGTGTGTATTTATAATATATTTATATAGTTATCCTTTTATGTGTCATTGATACTATTGTGCAATTGCATATTATTTATTTCCTGTTATTATATGAACCAGGAATATTGTACATATTGAATTTATATTATTTATTCTATTGAGCTTATTCTACTATAGATAAGACCCTTATACATTGTTGTGCTTTGTACCCTAGCTGATTAAGAAATAAAACTTGTGTACCAAAACTGTGTATTCTGTGCCATTGGTGGAGATTGATTGATATGAGATTTATATGTTAAGGTCAGCTGTGTTCCCGTTGAGTGTTATAGTTCTGAGCTTTCCTATGGTGGAAATAACGAACTGATATAAAACGTGCTAAAATATAGCGTCGTATAACAATATATATACAGTATATATATATATATATATATATATATATATATATATATATATATATATATATATATATATTTATATATATATATATATACTATATATATATATATATATATATATATATATATATATATATATATATATATATATATATATATACAGTATATACAGTATATACTGTATATGGCCACCCTCATTAACCCATACATTACCAGGGACGTCCTTTTTATCATATTCTGGCGACTATTAAACCATCTTATTCAGCTTAGGAAGGACCTCTACCAGTAATAGGGCTTCAAACTAACTCAGCCAACCCTTTTACCTACCACAGATCCTTCCTAAGCTGCATAATGTCGTCTAAATATAGCTAGAATAATATATAACACACGTCGCTGGTACTCAAAGGGTTAAGGGGAGTAAGGCGTCTGGCAATATATATATATATATATATATATATATATATATATATATATATATATATATATATATATATATATATATATAACAAAAATGTTTTTGGTAATGGCGGTGTCACACAAATTTGTTTCCCGTCAATCTTTGTGGGAATTGTAGTCTGGCAAATTCAAATTTATGTTTCATCAGACATCAGGCACCTAACATAATCTGCCTTCGGTCTACTCTCAGATTGAAATGTGAAAGAGCCTCATAATATTATGAAACATATTGCTTATGGAAAATTGTTGGAAAAAACACTCGTGTGACACTGGCTTACAGTAAATCTCTTAAAGTATGCATTACCTGATAAATACACACCTTCGGATATTGGAAAGTGTTTACCCTTTCAATACCGGTGAAATGGATATGTTTTGGTTCATTTATATATATCATTATTTATTATGTAGTTTATGTTTTGGTTCATTTATATATATCATTATTTATTATGTAGTTTATGTTTTGGTTCATTTATATATATCATTATTTATTATGTAGTTTATGTTTTGGTTCATTTATATATATCATTATTTATTATGTAGTTTATGTTTTGGTTCATTTATATATATCATTATTTATTATGTAGTTTATGTTTGGGTTCATTTATATATATCATTATTAATTTTATTATGTAGTTTAATCGCTAGACCTCCATCAAGCTTGAAAAAAATCACCCCTTAGACCCCCCTTCAAGAACAACTTGTACATTTTTCGGTAGGAAAATATCCCTGCCTTAGGCCGGTTCTTCCTAGAATTACAGACTCGCTAATGCTCGCCAGGACAAAAATTGACACTTAAATAGCACGAAAGGTCTTTATATTGACAAAGAAATGGAGCGAAAAGTCTTAAAATAGCTAAACTAATGGAACAAACTTCTGAAAATCTCAAAGCAAATGGGACTAAACACGAGTAAATAAAAGCAACTACGGTACCTCCTCGTGATTTCAGCTACATTTAGAACATTTTATGATGCTTACGAAACATAGATGGAAACTAAAAGGATTATCTGAGATAGTCTGTAACCTTTTAACCCCTTCTGTAACGGCGACGTCTTTTTCATTCTATTCCAGCTATATTTAGACGATTTAATGTAGTTTAAGAAGGATCTGTGGTAGTAAAAAGCGTTAAGTGAGATAGTTCGAAGCTCTTTAATGGCTGGAACTTTTTTAGACTGAATAAAATCGTCTAATAGTTGCCAAAATATAATAAATAAGACGTCCCCAGTACAGAGGGGGTTAATGGGTAGACCTCTTTCCTAAACTGAATACAATCTTCAAATAATTTCCGGAATGTAATGAAAAGGATGTCACCGGTACTAAATGGTTTAAGGGGAGATGGTCTGTTTTTCTTGACACCTTTCTCCCTTATGCTTATCCCCTTGTTTTCAGATTTTTAGATGTTCGGCTCATTGGTTTTGCGAATTTAAGACCTTTCGCCCCTTTCTTTGTCAATATTCAGACCTTTCGTGCCATTTAGATGTCGATTATTTTCCTGGCGAGCGATAACGAGCCTGTAATTTAGGAGGAACCGGCTTTTGGCCTGGACATTTTTCTACCGAAATTGTTTACAAATATATATTTGAAAGGGAATCCTGAGTTTTGTTTTTAAAGTTTGATGAAGGTCTAGGGAGGAAACTAGACAAATACTAAATAAATTTAAAAAATCGACCAGAAAAAACGATCTATCTCCCCTTAAGCGTGGCTTTTGAAGTGTTTTGGAAGTTTTGACAGTGTATTCTGGCTATGATTAGCCGATGTTATATAATTAGGAGGGATCTGTGGGAATTATAAGTGTAAAGACTATCTCAAGTAACCCTCTGCCTTTCATATGTCCTTCCTAATATTAATAAAGTCGTCTAATAATAGCCAGAAACCAGAAGAGAAATGCATCATCTTATAATTTACAGGAAAACCCTTTCATTATTCGAGGACGCGCTTCTTTCTGTTTTTGTGCCTGTAACTAGAAGATTTGCTTTCAGTTTAGGATGGAATTTTGAAAGTCAGAGGGTTAATTAGGAGAGTTTTTACCGCTCAGGTTCCTAGAGATCCTTCCTAAACTCCATGAAATTGTCTCATAATACCCAGAATATAATAAAGAAACGCGTCATCATATCCTGAAGGGGTTACTAATTTGTTCCACCATTCTCTGACGTTTATCTATTAACTTTTACATGATGTTAAGTGTCAAGAAATATCATTCTAGTTACCCAGTAAGCTTCGGAACTCTCCCTCAATCTGTCTTTCCCTCATCCTATGACTTAATCTGCTTCAAGCTCCGTGTGTTCAGACGTTTTGCATCTATTGTACCTTGAAATTGGCTTTCTGTCACTCTTTCGACTTTGAGGAAGACACTTAGTACAGCCAGCTTTCCTTTTGTCTCCTTCATACACATAGAAAACAGAAAAAACAAATTATCATCTCCGACGCCTTGTTTCCTCCTCGGAAACCACCGGTTTAGGATGACCATGACTGAAATGCCTCCAGGCAACTTTGTCCAGGCATGCGTCCTTTGCCTGTGTCACAATGCCCCTTTCAATACTTGCAAATTGTTCTCCAATGTATAATTATATCCACTCTCTTCCCCCATACCTCATGCCCCCATGTTCTCATTCAGATATTGAACATGACCCACCCTGCTCAGCCACTCAAGGAAAGAACTCAGGTGATCAGAGATGGACTTGGGTTATTTTAGCGCGGAAGCCGGCGGCTTCTTTGATAGTGTCACCTGACGTTTAGAGGCATGCAGCCCAGGTGGCGTGACATCATTGGGGGTGGGGCGTAACGTCATGCAGGGTGGGATTACTGGTCGTCTGGAGAATGATGATAGAGGGTAAACTACTTTCATGTCTGGCTTTTTGGTGGCTGCCTTTTCCTTTCTTGCTATAAGTGCGGGTGGCTTCTTGTTTGCCTATTTCGTTGATTTCGTTGCAGCTCTTGGTCTTCGTTGCAGTGGTTGTTTTGTTTGCTGGAGGTGATGCTTGCCTGGTTATTGTCTGCAGTGTAGAGCTGGTCCCCATATATAATTAGTTTCGATGGTAGACTATCCTATTCACTTCTATGGGTACTGGTATTGCTATTGATGCAATCCTGAGTGGTGTGGGAAATGTGGGTGATGTTATAATATGTTTCCACCCACACATGGAAGGTATTTAATATCTAGACCCAGAAAATCGCCTCTGCACTCCATCCACCCACCCACTTAACACTATCTGGTCCAACGTCTTGTAGTAGATTATTGTGGTATTATGTTTAATAATGATTGAGGATTTTGCTTGTTTTTACCATTTCGAATATTGCATTTTTAGCTTGTACCCTAGGTTAACTAAAACGGCTTTCCGGACATCCTTCAAGCTAACAAATACCCACCCAGATCCCCTGTATGCTACTTGGTGGTGTAATGGTTAGAGTGTTTAAAGTATCTATGTGGTATCCCATGTTCAAAGCCTGGGAGGATCGCATGCTTTTATTAATTTCATTAGGAGGTGTTTGTGGTTGAGAGTGAAATAAATTAAATTTATTATATATGTATATTATTTGATATATAAATTTTCCCGGCTGAAGGCCGATTTCTATAAATTTCTGGTTCACTTTGGGCTGAATCGCCTTAATATCGCTAAATTAATGGGGTGAAACTTATAAAAATCTCCACAAAATCTCCCTCGAACCCAATAGGGTTAATACGTGCAGTTCCCAAACTCTCTTAGCTCGTTAAGATGAAGAGTGGGTGGGAAGCTGTCACGCTTAATGGTCAAACTAAATTGATTGCTTTATTTTTATGCAAGATAAACCGAAAATATTTATTTTTCCTTCCGGCTGGCTGTAAGAGGTGTGGGAGGTCTTCATCTTTACTTTAACCCTTCAAGATCCGATTATGGATCTGGCTATTATTGAACGACTTCGTTCAGATTAGGAAGAGTATATAGCAGTCAGAAGGTTTATTGAGAAAGTCTTTACCCCCATATTTTCTACAGATCTTGCTTAAACTGTAACAAATGTCTAATCATAGCCAAAATATACTTTTAGAGTGCGTCACAATCTTCAAACGTTTGTTACTTATTGTTAAATTTTTTATTTTAGCCATTATATATAATTGTCTAGGTTTATGGTTCCAAATAGCCGGTAATCGCTGTAATGGGTGAGGAGGCAACAACTGTATCAAAAGGCAGGACAGTACCATACTCTACCCTGTTCCAAGTAGGTAGCCCAGAAATCATGACCACTATCCTCTGTAATTAAAAAAAAGGCTAAAACAAATAGGATGTAAATGTTTGTATACTCTTGTTATACTTTTCTTCCTGGCTGTAAATGTCCGCAACTATTCCCTGGTTGACTTTTCCCAAATGGTAAAACTATTAATTCGATTACTCTAGTCGCTTCTGAGGTATAGAGGTTAATGTTCAAGAATGTTGACACATTTACTTGCACAAATATATAGGAAGTTGCAGAGATGAAGCAAAAGAGTTTAGTCTAGAAATTAGATTGTGTTTGAACACTATAAACAAACCTGTTGTTTTGACTAGGTAATTCTCCAATATATATATATTAGATTTCAACAATACCAAAAGCAACCCTTCATCTTCTCTCAGTATTCTCGGTGTCTCTTTTTCCTCTGCCCTCTCTTGGAAGGACCATATTACCAGTCTTGCTAAGGCGGCCTCCCAGAAACTGGGTGCGCTCAACTGCCTCAAGAGGTGTTTTACTCCTACCCAGCTTCTTGCTCTATACAGGGGCACAGTGCGTCCTTGTATTGAGTATTTTTCACATGTGTGGGGAGGATCATTTCACACAGCACTTCTAGACAAAGTAGAAAGGAAAGCCTTTTGTATCATTAACTCCCGTCCACTCGCCGACTCTCTGCAATCTCTCTCTCTTTGCCGCAATGTTGCATATCTCTCGTTTTTCTATCGCTAATACAATAATCAGTGTTCCTCAGAGTTCTCCCAGTGTATACCACCTCCTCTACGTAGGGTATGTAGTACCTGTCTTGCAACACAATCCCACCCCTACTCTATGTAACTCTCCAACTCAAGAGTGAAATGATACTCCCAATCTTTCTTTGATTCAACAGCTGAGCTCTGAAACTCTCTCCCTGAATTCATCTTTCCCTCATCGTATGACTTAAATTGCTTCAAGCTCCGTGTGTACAGGCATTTTTTGCTCAAACGTCCCTTGATGTTGGCCCTGTCACTCTTACAACTCTGGGGGAGGCACTCGTCACAGGCAGTTTTGCCGTTTTTCTCCTTCATCCACATAGAACATTTTTTGTTTAAATATATATATATATATACAGGGTGTTTTAAAACAACACTGCCAGACCTCATCTGCTAATTAGTAAATACAATAACGAAGAAGATTATCTAAGGACAAAATGCAAAATAATATACCATTAATGATTTAAACCGCATAGAGTAAAATAATTAGTGACACCCAGGTATGAGCTATAATCCGAACACGGGCTAGTGTTCCCCCCCCCCCCCCCCCAAATAGCCTACCTCTTGCCTCCCGTCCCAGTTCGAGTTTTGCTTCAAAGCTTTGGAGTCATAACGAATCTTCTCATGTGTTTAATCATCTGGTCGGCCATGGTGCTATCTTCTTCTGTCATGGTGATTTTATTTACCTTATAATATCACATAAATATGGATTGTCGTTATTTAGGTGTGTCTCTGCCTTTGTTATTCTATACTCGTTAAGACCAAGTGACGTAAATTGTTTGTTTTGGGTACCATTAGATGATTTTAAATATTCATTAGTGAACACCGTATACTTGTATGTCTACAGCTACGTAAAATCGTCAAACTTCAACCATAAAACTGATAGACATATTTCGTTAGTACTCTGTGATAATAGTAACGTAATGAGGTATTTGTATTGAATCAGTAAATTGCACAGGATTTTTTTTTTTTCCCATTCAAACAGTTTCACGAACAATTAAATTACCTATTAGCAGTGTTCGGATACCTGACCCAGACTTGAGATTCATTATTTTACCTCTTGGCCATCGTTACAAATGGTGCATATCTTTTTACGCTACTTGGATTATAATACTTAGCAGTTTTCTTCTAATTGCAAAATATCATTACCAATTTTATGTTACTTTGATTTTGTAATAATTCATATGTGATTAGGTCATTAGATATCTCCTCTTTACCTTTTTTACTTGGTAATCATTCATTTTATGTATCATATGTTTTGTGCTGAGCTCAGAACCCTGTTTTGCTACATTTCTAAATAACCATTTATCTCCGTTACAATATAGTTTGGTAAAAATAGAATAGAAATATGTGTATTATATATTTTTATCAATGTGGTCGTCATACTCTGGCAGTGTTGTTTTAAAACACCCTGTATATATATATATATATATATATATATATATATTGCAAAGTTTCTTGTCAATCTTTTCTCTTTTTCTGAGGGCATTCTTGATTTTCACAGGAAGTTGTCTTAAGGTGTCTCCGTATTTCATTTTTGTTAGTACTTGTGGTTGAGCTCACATATAGTACATTGCCAAAACGCGTTTTCACTCCTCCTGGAGTTTATTCAGTGGTTGTGAAGTGAATGAGGACTTGATCAATGGCTTGAGTAAAGTATGAAAACTATTGTTATGTATGTTAGGGATATGGGACGGGCGTAGAAGAAGTTTGTTTTTTGTGGGTTTTTTTATTTATTTATTTTTTGTGGGGGGGGGGTTTATTTGGAGGGTATTTGGGATTGGCTAAATAGTGCAAGAAAAGCAAAGAAGTGAGAAGTACAGTACGAGATTAAAGAACCTGGGCTCAACCAGGTAGCTCCATTTCTTTTGTTAGCATTTCATAGATATACAGTACATTGACAGACTCCGGAGACACCCAGGTGTCTCCGGAGTCTGTCGTTCTAATTTCGCAAAAAACAAAGAAAACATATCACATTTCTGCTGATACCGAAATTGGCAGACTCTGTTTCTTCACCCTCAGCAACAATATTCACTGATATAGGCAGACTCCAGAGCCACCACGGTGCCTCCTGAGTCTGTCACTCCAACCCCAGCAACAATATTCACTGATATAGGCAGACTCCAGAGCCACCACGGTGCCTCGGAAGCCTGTCACTCTAATTTGATAAAAACCAGTATATATATTTCATAGCTATGCTGATCTTGGCAGAACTCGGAGACACCATGATGTCCCCAGAATCTGCCACTCCACCCTAAGCAACAACATACACTCTCTCCACTGGCATGCCTGTTAGCAGGCTCTGAAGACATAACAGTGTCCTCAGAGTCTGCTCTTTCTCTTGAGTGATTTGATTCAGCTTAGGACTATAAGGAATGGGTTCATCTTACAGGACAGACCCCCAAGTTCTGAATGCTCGTTGCTCTGTTGAGGCTGACACTTGCCCTAATGCCAGTCATCTAAGTTTGCAGTTGTCATGGTCATATTTGTCATGAGATACATTGAGAGTTGAGTCGCCTAGCTTAATCTTAACCCTTTCACGCATATGATGCGATTTTGAGCCGATTGGGGATACTTTAAAGCATTTGTTACCATCAGGGGTATTTAGAAACCTTTAGTTTAGTTACTTCAACCTCTGCAGTTGTCTTTGAGTTAGCTGTGGGCAGAAAACTAATTTTTGGAGAGGTAATTATAAGAGTGAGAGAACTCTATTTCTTATTGCTAATCTGGCAACCTCTGTGTCATAAATGCGGGAAAGGGTAAAGCAGAGCCCCGGGGATTGAAAGTGGTAGACAATCTAGGGGATGCAGGGAATGGGCTCATCCTGCAAGGCGTTCCCCTTAACTGGCTTTTTGCAATCTAAAATGCCAATACTACTCAACGGTCACAACCAAAAATGCCACTCTTTAAAGGTCATACTCCTTAACGGTCACAACCAAAAATGCCACTCTTTAAAGGTCATAGTATTTATTACTCCTTAACGGTCACAACCAAAACGGTTACACTCCTTAACAACAACACACTAAACAGCCACACTCCTTAATGGACAAAACCAAAGGGGTCACATCCCTTAACTCCTTCAATGCAGGCATAATTGCCTGAAATTACCTTCATTTCATGCTCCTTTCAAATGACACCTGAATCATCCCTGTACTACATCTGGTTATTTTTCCACAACCTTGCAAACAAAGGCAAAAATTGGTAAAAATTAGCCTTTATGCTGTTTTTGCTAGGTGTGACGCTGCACATGTTAGAGCAAGCCTTCTCTCAGAGCTCAGTGTGTGTCCGTCGCTCCCTGCAACAGCTGGCCTCTCTCTCAGGGCTCATAATAGCCTCAAAATGGCGCCCATCATATGACAGGCACCGTACAGAAGGGGTTAATGGCTCATAATGGCTGCACTTATAGATAGCCACAACCAAAAAGGCCACAAACCTGATTAATTAGCCACAACTGAAATGGCCAAATATTTCACATTCACTCTTCATCATTAACTTGCCTTAACTTATCTACACCTAAGCCATAAAATAGTTATACCAATGCATCACCTTCATATAATTATACAATATCTGTGTTATATACTTTACGTAAATTTAAGAGCTTTTCAATATGTAGTAATGCTCAAATTATACAACTTCTTAACCCTCAATTCGCGGCAACCGTCATAATGACCGGAGAGAAAAAATTGGCCTATCCTGCAGCACCCATCATATGATGGGCGCAATTGTGAGGCTATTATGAGCGCTGAGAGAGAGACCGGGCGTTGGAGGGTGCATAGACGGGCTCCAACCACTCGCCACAGCCGCGCCGTATACAGTGAAGCCCCACACATGGCTCTCTCACTCATGTGCTCTCTCTAACACACCAAAAACAGCCAAATTGCCACTATTTTACCGATTTTGCCCTTCGGTTGCACGATTGTTGCAAGACAACCAGATGTCATACAAGGATGATTCAGGTGTCATTGGAAAGCTCTATCATCGTCATTACACGGATATATTATTGTATTATGCTCTGGCTCTTGCTTATGCATGACAAAGAGCATGGAATGAAGGTCATTTTCGGCAAATATACCCGACTGGCGCTAAGGTGATAGACACACTACATCCTGTTCCACAAGAGTCAAATATACATACAGTACTAATAGTTCTACATCTAGGCTATAATATAGCTATTCCTAGCCCGATAATATATCTATAGGAGTGAATTATCTCCATGTCAGCTTATTTCTAAGACTTCTCCTAGATAATCAAACAATATCTAGGTTACTTTAGGTAAAAAGTACTTTGCATTATGTAGGTTTATTTTTGTATGTGTATTAAGGAGACAAAAGACAGATTGCTTGTACCGATTGTCTCCCCCAAAGCAAACATAGTGAAAGAGACAAATTCAAGGGAGGTTGGGATTAAATTGCCTGGAGACACACAGTTTTAAGCAGTTTAAGTCATAAGATGAAGAAAAGATTGATTGAGGGAGAGAGTTCCAGAGATCATTTGTTGATGAGCGGTACTTAAAAAGTACACAAAATGGATAAAAAACACCATCTGAGGAAGAGCACTTTATTGACAACGTTTCGCAGATAGCTTCATCAGGTCACTAACAAATACTGATATCTATCTCCTCTTTCCCATTAATATTGTATATTCCTCTACACTTAACAGTTCCTACTACCCTCGCCGTCGCACTCTTTTGACTCAATATATTTGTCTTCCAAGACTCTTTATAAGCCCCAGTTCACACCTACAGTAGATGCCATCCACCCTAACCCTCCCCTGTCCATTCAGATACCGCCAATGCCATAATAATAATACTTCGCCCCCGACTTAATTAACCTCCCCCCTCTCTCTCTCTCTCTATCTCTCCTTCCACCATATTTTTTGTTTGTTTTTGTTTTATTGCTAGTACCACTATAAATTATATTAGCACTATCATCACTGTTTTTATCATTTTAATGGTTACGATTAATATTATCATTATTTGTATTATTATTATTAATATTAATATTAGTATTAATATTAATATTATTATTATTATTATTTTGTACTAGTAGAGTTGTTACTCTGTATGATTTTGCTTGTGCCTACTGATGTATTTTACCCATGTCTTGTCTCCGCCTCCCCTCCCCCCATGCTTCTGCCCCCTCCCTGTCCTGCCTCCTTCCTTCCTCCCTCCCAGCCCCCCCATCCCCACCCCTCCACCGCCACCTGTCATGACGGATATTTAAGGCCTCCTAGGTATCAGTATTTGTTAGTGACCTGATGAAGCTATCTGTGAAACGTTGTCAATAAAGTGCTCTTCCTCAGGTGGTGTTTTTTATCCATCACTTGTTGAGTAGAAGACAGACTGAGAACATTTGCCAAATTTTGGGTTAAAGATCTGGACAGCCTAGGAGTGGGGCTTTGTTCAAAGCCGGGTGCCTAGCACTCGCCGCAAAGAAATGTCTGAAGAACACTGATTCTTGTAATAGGGATGATAGAGATGAAGCATTTCGGCGTGTAGAAAGCTATTATAGGGAACTAGTAAGAGGAAGTCTGTTGATGAGGCAAAATGCTTTTGAATCTACTCTTTCGAGAAGTGCGGTATGGGTGGAACCTCCCCACACATGTAAACAATGCTCAATACAGGGGCGTAATGTGCTGCGATACTGAGCAAGAAGCTGTGTGGGGGTCAAGAACCCACCGAGACGATTGAGCACATCTAACTTTTGGGAAGTTGTTTTAGCAGAAGTGGTATTATGATCTTTCCAAGTAAAGCCAGATGAAAAAGATACACCTAGAATATTAACCTAAGAAGTGCGTAGGTATGGTATTTGAAACGTCCCACCAGGCGAAGGCAATTTGGTTCATTCCTGACTAAAATCGTTATTTTACCATTAATATTGTTATTACTTATTCATTTGCGCCTATTTTACGTTTAATATGAAGATAATAACATGTGACAACAATAAAACAAGTGGAGATAGTGTTTGGATGGTCAAAATCGCGAATTATTGCCGACTGGTCATTCATGAAGTGTGGAGCTGAGGCGAGCCACACCCTCCCCTCGCGAGGACTGAAGCCAGAATGACTCACTCCCTCACACTCTCTAATACACCACACACTCGCTAGTAACATGACCACGCCTTAGAACCGGTTTGGAGATATTGTCATGATAAATACACCAATAAATATGGGAATAAGAGGACAAATAGGTGATGATTGAAGGGGGGGGGGGGAAGGAGTGGATTTTGACACATGTGGAGGAGTGATATAGGTATGGAGGGGAATTATCTCACTTAAACACCATTTCTTTCTTTTTTAAGTGCTACTGGGGCCTTTTAAAAGGTTATTTTTAGGCCTTGGCTCATATGAGGACGCTCGCCTTCACTCACTACAGACTCAATTAAGGATGCTCACCGTTCATGGGTTAAGAGAAGATGAAGGGCTGATTTGTGTATGCTGAAAAATATTTGAAAGTTTTGTGGAAGACTGCGGCAGGTAGATAGCTGGGGAAATTGAGTCTTGGGGGCATTGAAAGTAGCACAATTTTATCTGCCCCATTCTGAAATATTTGACAGATCAGATGATAGGCGCTGTATGGCCTTGACACGTGAGTTTTGGAGTGAATGCAATCTGGGTTATTGTGAAAATCTAGTAGAATAGTGTAAGGTAGAGTCATTAGCATATGAGTGGATAGGACTAGTGGATAAGGCTAGAGGAGATCATTAATGAATATATTTGAAAGCAAAATGGAGACAGGACAAAACCCTGAGTTGATGGATTGAGGAAGTGAGCGGAGGGTGTCCACAACATCAGGTATGGAGCGGTCGGAAAGGAAATTTGACACAAAGGCACAGATAGAGGGATAGAAACCGAAGGAGGGTAGTTTAGAAATTAGAGATTTGTACCGGACTCTATCGAAGGCTTATTAATATGTCTAGCACAATAGAAAATGTCTCACTGAAGTCCCGAAAGGAGGATGACCAAGGGTTAGTAAGATAAGCAAGAAGATCACTAGTGGAGTGGCCCTTAAGGAAACCTTATTGGCAATCTGAAAGTAGATTATGGGAAGAAAAATGCTTAAGAAATTTTAAGTTGAGAATAGTTTAAAAAACTTTAGAGATACAAGAAATGAGAGCAATTGGACGATAATGGAAGATTGAAAGCGATCACCCTTCTTTGGGACAGGTTGAATAAGAACAAACTTCCAGCACAAAGGAAAGACGTTAGAGGAAATACAGAGACGAAAGAGTTTGCTTAGACTGGGAGTAATTACAGAACAATTTTTAAGTACAACAGGAGGAACATTATCTGGTCTGTACGCCTTATTTTACCCACTGTACCTACTGTACCGTAGGATACAGTAATAACAGTCCCTCCCAGTCCCAAGCAATGTGGCCAAAATGGCAAGATAGAACAACCTTCCACCTCAAGAGATGAAGGAAGACTGGCTCTCTCAGCCTTCAGAGGGTTGGATATAAGCTGAGAAGTGTTGCCATATCAAGAGCAGTGCTCAAACGGTTGTGGTTCCAGGCACAGCCTGAAACAGGCAGTTACAAGGAAAATACATTACTGACATGTCCACGCTGTTGCAGGGACAGGGGAGTAACTTATCTACTGACGGATGGTAGCCGTCGCTGGGATTGGATGGGTTAAGCCCAGAGAGGAATGAGAGTACATCCTTAGAAGAGATTATGATATTGGGCATAAGTAAGTGAGAGGGGATTGGAATCATCAAAGGTGGAGTTTTTAGCAAATGTTTGAGCGAAAAATTCAGCTTTGTCAGAGGAAGAGGTGACGGTGATACAGTCAGAATTGAAATGCGGAGAGAAAGCCGAGGAAGTGAAGTTGTTGGAAAGGTTTTTGGCCAGATGCCAAAAAGATTGGGAAGAGCTGAATTTGGAAAGATCAGAGCATTTGTTATTGATGAAATAGTGTTTGGTGAGTCGAAGGACATATTTGGCTTGATTTCGGGCAGAAACATATAAAGTACAGGATTCTTGAGTTTGAAGGTGACGGTACCGTTTGAATGCATCCTCCTTATTATGGACAGCAGTAGAACAAGCGTGAGTAAACTAAGATTTTTGCGAGTTAGTTTGAGAGAAACAGAATTTGATGTTTGCTTCCAGGTTCAAAAGGATTACCTTAGTAATGCGCTCGGCACTCTCCGAGGGTCTCCGGCCACGGAAGCAAAAATAATTTCATGGGAAATCAAAGAAGTACTGACATATAGCCTCCCATTCGGCAGCGCCAAAAGGCCACAAGCGTTGCCGGTTGGGGGGGTCAGAAGGCCGTACTGGAGAGATAGGACGGGTGACAGAGATGAGGTTATGATCGGAGGAGCCCAACGGAGCAAGAAGATTTACAGTGTAAGCAGAAAGATTATAGGTAAGAACTAAGTCAAGGATGTTGGGCCGATCTCCTGGGCGGTCCGGAATATGGGTTGGGTGCTGAACTAACTGCTCTAGGTCATTTAGGATAGAAAATATGTAGGCTTGTTCACCATGTTTTTTAGTGAAAAGAGAGGAGAGCCATTTGCTGTTGTAAACATTGAAATCTCCTTTGATGGAGATTTCAGAGAAGGGAGAAATGGATAGAATGTGTTCCACTTTAGAAGTAAGATAGTCAAAGAATTTTCAATAGTCAGTAGAATTAGGGGAGAGATAAACAGCACAGACATATTTAGTGAAAGAGTGACAAGATAGCTTAAGCCAGATAGTGAGAATTCAGAAGAATCAAGGTAGGGAACATGAGAGCAAGTAAGATTATTGCGTATGTACACGCAACATCCACCTTTGACTTTGAATTGAGGATAGAGATAGTAGGAGAAAAGGGTTTGCGGTCTGATGTCTTAGACAACTGAGTTTCGGTGAGGTAAAGAAAGTCAGGTTTGTTAGAAGAGAGATGGTGTTCTACAGTGAGGAAGTTAGAGGAAAGGCCACAAATGTTACAGAAATTGATAGATACAGCAGAATGTAGAGAGTCCAGACCAGGGAACAAACCGATGGGGGCACATATCCCCCCCCCCCCCCGCCTTTTGTGTACTCCGAGGCTAGGTGTATTTCCGTCATCATAAGTATCTTTTATTTTATTTTATTTTTGAAAATGTAGTGTAGAATGTAATATGTTTGTAGTATATTGTATTGCTAGGAAGAGGTGTTTTGGATGACAGACTGGGTTTGCTATCAATATTGATGAGGCACAAAAAGGATCAGCTAAGGAGGCCGGGTATTGAAAAAGGAGTTTCATTTGTACTTATCAACCACCTGTAGCTCTCCCCAAGAGTATCGCTGTGTTCGGCTGGTGCCTTAAGCCTCCTTCTTTAATCCACTCCGACATCTTAATGAAACTTATTTATCTGTTGACAGAGCCACACTATTTGGCACTATTTGGGTGAACTGTTATATGTGGTACTGCCTGGCTCGGTAGGAAGTTGCCAACTAGCTTCACATTTAGTGTTGCCCTTTACCAAGCACCTGTTAAAATGACATGCGATTATATACGCTCGCGTATATAATAACTTAGGTTAACACTAAGTTTCCCAATTTATATACTGTATGTGATCCGCGTGTAAATCGGTGCTTGGTCCAAACCACTTGTATACGCGATCACGTGCAAACTGTTTGAAGGGGTTTAAAACTCAAAACATAGAATATATTACAGTACGATATTGTATTTAGTAATGCAGTAGTAATAACCTTATTATATAAGGATAACACCATAAAGGCTGAAGCAAAAGTCAGAATGATAAAAATAAATATATCACAGCTTAACCCCTTCTGTACCAGTGACGGCAGGGAGCCGTCAGTAGATAAATCACTCCCCAGTCCCAGCACTGTAGGGAGATGTCAGTAATATCTTTTCCTTGTAATTGCCAGTATCAGGCAGTGTCTGGTACCAGGACCTTACGCTATGGTACAGTAGGGGTTAAATGGCCACACTCATACACGGCCAGAACCAAAAACAGCCACCCTCATAAATGGCCACAACCAAATGAGCTACACTCCTAATTGGCCACAGCCAAAATGTTGACAATCTGTTCCTTCTGTAGTTTCTCCATGCCTGATAAGTTAAATGTTACACAGCCTTTGTATCCAACACAATACCTTGCATGCAAACCTTGTTTAACCCCGGACAATGTTAATGCTTGCAAATTTAATTATTATTACTATTAATAATAATAATAATCATATTATTATTATTAATATTATTATACTTAGAATATACGGAGTAGATGGCAAGTTGCTGAAAGCAGTGAAGAGCATGTATGAGGGTGCAAAGGCGGCAGTACGTGTGGAGAATGAGCAGAGAGAGTTCTTTGACCTGAGTGTTGGGTTGAAACAGGGATGTGTGATGTCCCCATGGTTGTTTACTGTATAAATGGATGGAGTCATGAAAGAAATACTAGGAAGAGCAGTGGATGTTGGTGTATTGCTGAAAAGGGATAGACATGAGTGGAAGCTGCCTATACTGCTGTTTGCGGATGATACAGTTCTGATGAGCGATAATGAATGGGAGTTGCAGGGTCTGGTAAATGAGTTTGGAACAGTGTGCGAAAAACGGAATTTGAAGGTAAATGCGGGGAAGAGCAAGGTTATGGTCTTCGAAAGGGGTGAAGTCACAAAGTGTGAGGTGAAGTTGAACGGTCAGGCTATGGAGATTGTCAGCTCTTTTAAGTATCTGGGCAGTGTGTTGAGTAAAGATGGGACTATGGATGAAGAAGTGCAGGAGAGGGTGCAACAGGGGAAGAGGGTTGTAGGAAAGTTGAAAGCAGTAACAAGAAATAGAGTGGTCAGTATGGAAGTGAAGAAGTCCTTGCATGACAGTGTGGTAATCCCGACACTAACTTACGGAAGCGAAGCATGGACGTTCGGGAAGAGACTCAGACCAAGAGTGAGAGCGGTGGAAATTAGTTACTTGAGAAGTGCGTGCGGAGTTACATGGAGGGATAGACAGACGAATGAAGAAGTAAGAAGGAGGTGTGGTGTGGAGGTAGATGTGCTGGAAAGTGTGAAAAGGAACTTGAGATGGTTCGGCCATATGGAACATATGGAAAGCGAGAGATTGACTAAGAGGGTGTACGAGAGCGAGGTGGAAGGACAGAGAGGGAGAGGTGCACCGAGGGAGAGGTGGAAGGATGGAGTGAGGAAGTATATGAATGAAGGCGGTGCTAGTTGGGAGGAGGGGCGTCGACTGACTGGGGACAGAGGTGCATGGGGGTGGTTCGTTCGTGGCCACACCTTCGGGGATCACGGCGTCAGGCAAAATAATTAGATAGATAGATAGATAGATTATTATTATTAGGGGTTCGTCCCCTACGGGGAACCCCTATTGTAATCATTAAACCTGGGATTTCATCCAAATTCTTCTTATGCGCCGGGTTCGACGCAATAACTCCAGAACCGCTTTTTGGATCGGGATCAAACTTTCACAAGAGGTGCGTTTTTGTATTGGGCAACTTTTGATATGCTAAACATCCTGCATGGCGGCCAAACAGGTCCGTGGCAGCCGATTTCCCGAAAAACTTTACGCCTAAATACCGTCTCTCCCACTCACAGGAAACGACTGGGCTTTGGCATACGCACTCCCCTACTAATGCTCCGCAAATTTTATAGAGAAGGTTTTGCTTTTGCACGTGTTTTTTTTTTCCGGCAATCTTGAAAAAACCTCGAATTCCACTTAAAATTCCACATCTTGAAAACTACGCCGATGATCAAAGCCATGCTTGCGTAGTTGGGTGAGGCTCGCGATTCCGAACGTTTTGATACCAAAAAAATATAAATGGGTGGAATAGTTTGGCCGCAGCATTGAAACTGTCTATTCTTAAATTACTTTAAAACCGAATTCGCTACCCACACAAAGATTACCGTCTACAGTCTATAGGCTTCCACGCATCCCCCAGTTTTGCTTAATAACATAATCTCTTTATTATTCAGATCTCTATTTTTTTTTTATTTAACTCTCTCAAAACAGTTCGAGTCCCTACGAATTCCAGCAATTATTTAGCCAACCTACCTATACCTACCTACCCTACCAAATAATAATGATAAATTCAAATTTAGTTTTGGTGAATGACAGAGTATTGGCTAAGGTTTTTAACAATTCCTCCCTTTGCCAAATGCTTAGTTTAATAACAATGATATGGACCTTTAAAGTTTTGGCAATTGCCCGTGTGACTCGTATTTTAACCCTCCTAAAGTGTTACCACGAAATACCGCTAGATCCTTTCTCAAAAGTCGCTAGCATGTTGCTACATAGCCAAACAATGTTAGGATAATGCTGCAATTTCTAAAGAGTTTTGGTTTGTTTGTTTTGCAAATTTTACAATGTAGTATGACTAGAATGTCTGAAATTTTCAAATTATCCCTAGTAAATGTCTCTAGATATAAAAGAAATGGCTGCTAGATTGAAGTAAATAGCTCTACATTTAGCGGTAATATGTAGCTTTACAACTGGCAACTCTGCAACCACGACCTCCCTCCCACCCTCCCAGTATGTCTCCACAAAATACCACTTGACCCTTTCTCAAAAGTCGCTAGCATGTTGCTACATAGTCAAACAATGTTAGAATAATGCTGCAATTTCTAAAGAGTTTTGGTTTGTTTGTTTTGCAAATTTTACAATATAATATGACTAGAATGTCTGAAATTTTTAAATTATCCCTAGTAAATCTCTCTAGATATGAAAAAATGGCTGCTAAATTGAAGTAAATAGCTCTACATCTAGCGGTAATATGTTACGATACAACTGGCAACACTGCCTAGCCCTTCCTTCCTACCTCCCACCTCCCTCATATACCAAATGTATCAACTATCAGAGTGAGAACTGAGCGATCTCTGCCATACCCATAGCTTACTCTGACTGTTCCTTTTACTTATATATTTTCTAGATCTCAAGTGACGGCGTCTCTTCCGTGGATTGACCTCCCAATCTACCAAGATTGGAAGCCAAAGCGTCACATTTTTCCTTTGCCCCTCACCTTTCTCTTCATAATTGCTGAGGGGCACAGGGCCCTGTGTGGGGCTTTGGTTTCCCGGGCGTTTCTGCACCCTCCTCAGCTCCCCGCCATGAGTGGCTTCGGTCACCCAGGCTTTATTGTGGTCGGCGGGGAGGGTTCTGTGGGGCACTCGGTTATGGCCTTGACCTTGCTCGGGGCCTTGGGGCTGTTCGGCCAGGCAGCTTGGGGAAAAACAACAACAACAACAACAACCACTCTAGTGAACTTTCGGTATTTATTTTATTCAGCTTAATACTATTTATCCACATAAAATAGAAACCTATCACGATTGTTGTCTAATACAACCATAGATAATGCTATTACATATTATTTGAACATGATGTCGAATTTAGCAGTTGTTGTTTACCTTGAACAGTAATGAGAGTCTGTGACAGAACCGAAAGCTTCTCTTGCCGTGTAGTACTCAAAGAAAGCAGGGGTACTTAAGCCGGCCCATACCGAACTGTTATACCAAGTCAGAGATGCAGAGGTAACTTTCACAATGCATTATAACCCTAGACAGACACCAATATACCACTAAATCAGACAAATATCACTACAAAAGATGATAGGAAAATATTATATTAATGTCCTAGGTATTTGAAATTATGCAAATGAATAAAATCCATTATGATATAATGATAATGGGATTGATTAGTATCTGGCAACAGTGTTGGACTATAATTTTCTGAACGTATGCGAACTTCAGAGTATTTATCCCATTAATAGGTTAATATACAGGAGACGCAACAAAGTGTTTTTCAGGTATTTTTTTTGGTATTTGGATTTTGTTTTTGGTGTTTTAGTCGAATCTAGTGATGAAATTGAATGGGAATTAAGCATTTACCCATTATCCATCAATCTAAAGACACGCCCCCCTGATAGTGGGGCGGATAGTGTGAAGATCAGGGAAATTGAGGGGTAAAAAGCGTATAGAACACGATAATACACATTTGTAACCAAAATTTGGCTCGGGTTTTGTCAATTTCCAGACCCATAAAACCCGACTTTTTGAAAACTCGAGCCAAGTTTTGACGAACCTTGGCTCGGATTTAACTAATTTAAAAATGAAAATAACACAGTAACCTTATTAACATGTTGGCTCGGGTTTTGTAAATTTCCATACCCATATAACCCGACATTTTGAAAACACGAGCCAAGTTTTGACGAAACTTGGCTCGGATTTTACTAATGTTCATGTTAAAATTACACAGTAACCCTAATAAAATATTTGTTTGGGTTTTCATAAGGTTAACATTAGCCTAACCTAACGAAGTAAGAATGGGGTTAACATTAGCCTAACCTAACAACCTTACCTAACCTAACCTAGTAAGAATGGGGTTAACATTAGCCTAACCTAGCAACCTTACCTAACCTAACCTAGTAAGAATGGGGTTAACATTAGCCTAACCTAACAACCTTACCTAACCTAACCTAGTAAGAATGGGGTTAACATTAGCCTAACCTAACAACCTTACCTAACCTAACCTAGTAAGAATGGGGTTAACATTAGCCTAACCTAACAACCTTACCTAACCTAACCTAGTAAGAATGGGGTTAACATTAGCCTAACCTAACAACCTTACCTAACCTAACCTAGTATTATTGGTGGGGGCTGCCGCCCCCACACCCCCGCTGGTTGGGTACTGGCTGAAAAACTTATTGTTTTACAGTAGGCCTATGTATTTTATTTTATTTTTGTTCTCCCTTATAATACATTTCAGCTCTTAATGACATATATAGCAATGATGTATAGCCTATGCTCTACCGGACCTATTAGGCCTAAAAACATCGATGGGCATACTGTCGGTCCAAAACATCAGTATAACCAACTAGCCCTTGAATGCCAGTTTAATCCTATGCGAAAAAATCTTTTACTTTATGTTACTTTGCGATGACCCATTAAGATTCCCGAGCTAGCTGTGGTCCGGCTCCTTTATGTTGTCCCAACCAACCAACTAACCTTAATGAACAGAGGAGGTACTGGGCTGCCTGGCTGGCCGCTGGAGGCTCGATCACCACTCATCTTGGTCAACAGCTGGTGGATTTTTGTTTCGAATTTTTCCATGTAAAACAAGTGTATGTGCATTTCAAAACCAGCTGTATTTGGAACACTGGTTATTGCACTTTGGACAGTTTACACTTATTGGAAGGCGAAAAGGTCTTAAGCAGCCTCAGTGTTTTTAAAGACAGTGGAAAAAGCTTTGATCGGCTCACACCCTCTACACAAGCTGGCCAGAGTCAAACTGACAGCTTATATCCTGGGCCACCTGTTTTCCAAATCATGGCATCACCTGATTGGTCGATAGACATCACGTGTCAGTGAACTCGAGTACTCTTGGCATGAATTAGGTAGGGTGATTACTTTGGCCACGACGCCACCAGTATAGTTCATTGCATTCGCCACCAGATGTCTCAGTTGTTGACTGACAGTCACGCAAAAGAAGTCTCCCAGATGAAGACGAAAAAGAAGAAGTATAAACAAACCCTTAAAACGTAAATATCCATATAATATGTATTATGTTAGTTTCCTGGGAATGACACCTACATCAACAATTTGGAGAACAATCGCTTAATCACATGCTATTGAGCTTAATTTTTTACCAATATTGTAGCGCCTCCTGTATATTGACCCATTAATATACACATCTATCATTATTTAAATTTAATACAACCATACACAGTGCTATTACATATTATTTAATACAACCATACACAGTGCTATTACATATTATTTAATACAACCATACACAGTGCTATTACATATTATTTAATACAACCATACACAGTGCTATTACATATTATTTGAACATAATATAGGATGCTCTTTCCTTTAAACCATTTTCTATATCTATTCACGAAAAATATAGGCCTAGCCTAGGCAGCGCTACCGGTAGGTACGAATTTATCAGTTCGAATTTTGATTGAGAGTGGGATTAGGCCTAGGCCTAGCCTAGGGCTTAACATGGGATACTGTTTGGGGTTTGGGAATAGACTGAGGCTGCTTTAGGCCTAATTAGGTAAAAATAGTCAAATCGAAACAATTGCACAGCCAACATAGTCTAGGCCTAGGCCTATTATGCAAATATTTTACCAATCTACAATAGGCCTAGTCTATTCGCTGTAAGTAGGCAAGAAATCATGACCTAGGCTATAACCTCTGTAACTAAAAAACAACTAGGCCTAGAGTGATCAAGCTAATATGTCTACCATTTGGGAAGAGTCAGTCAAGGAATAGCCTAGATGTGGAAATTTGCAGCCAATTTGCTCTAGCCCTATTTGAGATACAGAGGTTAGAGGTCATTGTTGAGGCCCCCCCCCCTCATGACATATTGTTATCTTCTTATATATTGCCAGCAGGGGGCAAATAACCGAAAAAAATCGCCGTCAAAATAGACGCGAACTTAACCACGGCGATCGACACATGTAAACATGGCGGTGGCGGGGGAGGTGTCGGACGTTTGCAATAAAGTTCCTGTGTATTTTGAATGCCATTGGATACAATAATATGTTGAGGGGGGCTTTGCCACCCCCCCCCCCCCCCCATGACATAATATTTTCACCATCATATATATTGCCAGCAGGGAGCAAATAACCGAAAAAATTGCCGTCAAAATAGACACCTTTATGAATAGCTTAGCCTTTAGGCTAGGCCTATCGGCAAGAGTTGCGTTGTATCGGCTATCCTAGTGTTTACTAATTTATAGGCTACCCCTTTGAAAGGACATTAGCCGGGTAGGATGTAGTTACCGGGTGTATCACCAGCCTTGTTTACACTACGCGTACGCGTAGTGGCGTCGGACGCTTGCCATCCTTTTCCTGTCTATTTAGACTGCCTTTGGATACAATAATATGTCACCCACCCATGACATATTGTCATCATAATATATATTTCGAGCAGGGGGCATATAACCAAAATAAATCTCCGTCAAAATAGACACGAACTTAACAACGCCGATCGACAAATGTAAACATGACGGAGGCGGCGGACGTCTGCAATCATGTTCCCGTCTATTTTGAATGCCAATGGATACAATAATATGTTGAGGGTGCCAGCAGGGGTCAAAATAGACAAATACACCAAAACTTGGGTGTGGGGGCGGCAGCCCCAACCCATAATAGCCTACCGTACTATGATAGGTTAAGTAAGGTTGTTAGGTTAGGCTAGGCTAATGTCCTTTCAAAGGGGTATAGGCCTAGTAAACACTAGGATAGCCTATACCCGGTCAAAGGTAAGTCCTGCTGTAGTCTCCTTGAATGCTACCTTAAATTGTAATATTAGACTAGGTCTAGCCTATAGATAAAATAGCTTAGCCTATTCATTTATTGTAGCCTATAATATAGGCCTAGCCGGGCAGAATGTAGAGTTGGGCGTACCACCACCAATGTTTACACTACGCAGAGCGGCGACGAAAGCTTGCCATCATGTTCCCGTCCATTTTGAATGACGTTGGATACAATAATATGTTGAGGGGGGCAAACACCCCCATGACATATTGTCATCATCATATAATTTGCCAGCAGGGGGCAAATAGGCCTAACCAAACTGCGGCGATCGACCATGTAAACATGACGGCGGCGGCGGCGGTGGACGCTTGCGATCATGTTCCCGTCTATTTTGACTGCCATTGGATACAATAATATGTTGAGGGAAGGGCTTTGCGGCAATGTTTTTGGTTGTTTGCCCCCTACTGGCAATATAATAATTATATGATGATGATAACATGTCATGGGGGGGGGGAGGGGGGAGTGAGGGGGTGCTTTCAACATATTATTGTATCCAATGGCATTCACAATAGACGGGAACATTATCCCAAGCGTCCAACGCCGACACCGCCGCGGCTGCTGAAGAACAAGGAAGTTAGCAATAGGTTTCATTGTGAACTGGAGGAAATTAATAGAAATAAGGAAGCTAGGCCTAGCGATGTAAATAGTCAATGGAATTTCCTATAATGGAATGGAATGTATAAGGTGTTGATTTTCGGTGTGAGCATCCTGGGTTCGAGTCCCCGGACTGCCACATGTGTTTGTAAATTTCATTAATCGATTTTAGGAGTATGGTTGGTTGTTGGAAGGAACATAATAATGACAATTATATGTATAGGTATAAAGTAAAAACAATATATTTTACATAATTTATTGCATCTTACATATTTAAACAAATATATATTAAAAATAGTTTAACCACACCACTGAGTTCCCCCAAAATACTCTAATAGGGCTGGCCTGAAGAATTAGATCAAGATGGACAACCAATCAAGACATGATAGGTAGGGAAGAGCAGGTGAACAAATCTAGGACGGTGAAGATACGCAGACATTTCTCGCCATTTCACCAATTCAGCCGCACCACATGAGTTCCACAGCAGAACTCTTATAGGGTAGAGCCGAAAGATGAGGCACGAACTGCTACACTGCAGCACAGCACCAATTAAGAAGTGATCAAAAGCGAAGAATGAGAGATCAGGTCTATGGAAAAAATATATCGCACCGAAATGCACAAAAAATACACACACCGAGGGAAATCGAGTCGGCTCGACCGCATCAGCGACCGACACAAATCAGGTCAGGAGCTCATAACCTAGCCAGGCCAGGGTGGCATATGATATAGGCCGTCCGGAGGACAACCGAATGAGACAGAATAAGAACAGAAGGGGAAAAACATAGAAAGAGGAATGAAAAACTACGAAAATTTAGTCAAGCCGACGACGAAAGCTGAAGGGGAGAGGGAGTAAAATAAGCATATCCCTCCCCCATCAATCTCCAGTTGCCATCCCCCCCCCCCCCAACTGCTTTAGGGAGCATAATATTAGGGGGGAATTTTTACATAAAGTACACGGTATTACAATATCTAGATTAGTAGACAATTAATGCTCAAAACATAAAATATAGTACAGAACGGTATATATAGTATTTAGTATTGCTCAAGTAATCACCTTATTATGACAACACTACAAAGGCTAAAGAAGAAATCAGAATGCTCAATAATGCACTACATATAAAGATAATGGGTACCGGTAACCAAAAACATTGCAATATTTACAATAGCCTACTGTATATATTATGATTTTATAGGGATTAGATTAAAAATTACATGAGGGTCAATTCAAATTTCAATGGATATTCCCTCATGATAGCTGTAATATGTGGGAATAACTTTCACCTTCATATTTCCTAACCTCTTAGCATATACATGATCAATTAGCGTGCCATTTTCAGTTGTTGGTTGTGTTACATGTTGAGTGTATCCACGCTTTTCCATTAACTTTACAATAGAAGAGTTAGTTTGGATGTTTTCATTGAAGTCCCCCATCACAATGCAACCAATTGTGTATTTGTCTAGTTCATTTAGCAGTTTACTTCAATTTTCTCTAAAATAATTAAGTCTATATGAAACTGGTCTGTATATTACAACAGTTATTATATTCCATTCAGCAGAAAAACAGGCCAGATATTCTAAGTTAGCCACTGAAAAATGTATTATATCACACTTAAAATCTTTACGGTAATATCACCAACACCTCCATGAGATTCTAGTTTTAAATGAGCACAAGCTTTGTCTGATGAGTTGTAACATTCCTCTCTTGTTTTATGAAAAAAGGTAAATCCATTCAGCTCTGGCTTTCCTTGAGAGTCATTCTTAGTAAGCCAAGTTTCTGTCACACAAATTACATTAGCTACTAAGAACCGTATGTCTGATCTTATATCTTTAATATGGGGCAAGGGTCAAATAACCGAAAAAAATCGCCGTCAAAATAGACGCGAACTTAACCACGGCGATCGACACATGTAAACATGGCGGTGGCGGGGGAGGTGTCGGACGTTTGCAATAAAGTTCCTGTCTATTTTGAATGCCATTGGATACAATAATATGTTGAGGGGGGCTTTGCCCCCCCCCTCCCCCCCATGACATATTTTCACCATCATATATATCGCCAGCAGGGGGCAAATAATCGAAAAAATTGCCGTCAAAATAGACACCTTTATGAATAGGTTAGCCTTTAGGCTAGGCCTATCGGCAAGAGTTGCGTTGTATAGGCTATCCTAGTGTTTACTAATTTATAGGCCACCCCTTTGAAAGGACATTAGCCTGGTAGGATGTAGTTACCGGGTGTATCGCCAGCCTTGTTTACACTACGCGTACGCGTAGTAGCGTCGGACGCTTGCCATCCTTTTCATGTCTATTTAGACTGCCTTGGATACAATAAAATGTTGAGGTTGGGCTTTGCCCCCCTTCACCCACCCATGACATATTGTCATCATAATATATATTTCGAGCAGGGGGCAAATAACCAAAATAAATCTCCGTCAAAATAGACACAAACTTAACAACGCTGATCGACAAATGTAAACAAGACGGAGGCGGCGGACGTCTGCAATCATGTTCCCGTCTATTCTGAATGCCAATGGATACAATAATATGTTGAGGGTGCCAGCAGGGGGCAAAATAGACAAATACACCAAAACTTGGGTGTGGGGGCGGCAGCCCCAACCCTTAATAGCCTACCGTACTATGATAGGTTAAGTAAGGTTGTTAGGTTAGGCTAGGCTAATGTCCTTTCAAAGGGGTATAGGCCTAGTAAACACTAGGATAGCCTATACCCGGTCAAAGGTAAGTCCTGCTGTAGTCTCCTTGAATGCTACCTTAAATTGTAATATTAGACTAGGTCTAGCCTATAGATAAAATAGCTTAGCCTATTCATTTATTGTAGCCTATAATATAGGCCTAGCCGGGCAGAATGTAGAGTTCGGGCGTACCACCACCAATGTTTACACTACGCAGAGCGGCGACGAAAGCTTGCCATCATGTTCCCGTCCATTTTGAATGACGTTGGATACAATAATATGTTGAGGGGGGCAAACACCCCCATGACATATTGTCATCATCATATAATTTGCCAGCAGGGGGCAAATAGGCCTAACCAAACTGCGGCGATCGACCATGTAAACATGACGGCGGCGGCGGCGGTGGACGCTTGCGATCATGTTCCCGTCTATTTTGACTGCCATTGGATACAATAATATGTTGAGGGAAGGGCTTTGCGGCAAGTTAGAGATCGTTGGATACAATAATATGTTGAGGGGGTCAATCGCCCCCCATGACATATTGTCATCATCATATATATTGCCAGCAGGGGGCAAATAGCCCAGGCCTAGCCTAACTACAAAAAAAATCTCCGTCAAAATAGACGCGAACTTATATTAACTACGGCGATCGACCATTGCCCGCACCGGCCGTCCCCCGGTTATTGTTGAGGTCCTGAGGAACCGTATGACTTTGACGAGCTCTTCCCTCCGCAGTCTCCGCATCCCATGTATCGTCGTACGGTACCTCTTCCCCTCCACATCCTACATCTGGTCGTCCTACATATGCCTCCTAAGCCTCGCCTCGTCCCGTCACTGAGCATGTGGATGGGCGTCCCTTTCTGGCTTCAAAGATGGATTCCTTCCGACAGCTCCTACTGGATTGTCTGGGGTTGGTTGATAAGGGCACCTCGCTTCAAGACATTGCTCTGGCCCTAGTACCGCGGTTTGTAGGTTTCTGGTTCGCCACCTGATGACCTGCTATTGGGTTGTTGCCTTTACAGTGTTACGGTTCTACGAATGACCTAGAGTGAAAGTGACACGGTGGTGAATTTTAACCTTAACTATAAACTAATTTAATTGTGACATAGGATCTCCGCGACTACGGTAGGGCCGGAGCGGGCGAGTATTCGCCTGAAGTTGCCCTTAACCCCCAAGACAAGACAAGACAAAATTCTAGTGCTGGTTTTACTCAGATTTTGTGAGTTTTAATTTAGCCTAGCCTAGGCCTAAGAGTTCAGAAGATTTGCAAAATCCACCCCATACTAGCCTACCCATAGCCTAATAGGCCTAGTGATTCTTTTTTGGCAGACCACCCACAAATTTTCATATAGCCTAGGCCTAGGCTAGCCTAAGTTCTGGAATGCATGTTGGAATAGCCTTCCTATAAACTGTAGGCTAGGCTACTTCCTTTTAATTTAAGTTTGGTTCTTTGGAAAAATCTATTAGGCCTAGATTTCAAAAATTTGAAAAATAATGGCCACATTCCAGGGCACGTAAACAAAGAGTATGGACGAGTCTAACACGAGTCAACGCGATTGTTACACGGATCAACACGATTGTTATACGGATCAGCACGAAAGACAACGCGTTGACTCTCGTTGGATCTCTGTTGCACGTGTTGACTCGCGTTACATCCGTGTAAACTTGTGTAAACTCGTTGATTCGTCCTACATTTTTGAAATAACGGTATTTCAAATGACACTTGCTTTTTCGTGTTACACTCGTGTTTTTTTCTCAGTGGATCGTGGTTACTCTTGTTTACTCGTGTTTTCACTCGTGTTTGAATCGTGTAAACTCTGGCATCATGGGGGCACCAAATTTTGGCACTCACATTCGTGCTTTCTACTCTTGTTGATACGTGTTGCATGTGTGTTACATACGTGTTGTTGCGTGTAGACACGTGTTGCTTCGTCAACGTCGAAGTGATGACGAAAAGCGACGAATCACCAAAGA
The DNA here is from genome assembly GCA_032716605.1 of Paralithodes platypus. Classification (NCBI taxonomy): domain Eukaryota; kingdom Metazoa; phylum Arthropoda; class Malacostraca; order Decapoda; family Lithodidae; genus Paralithodes; species Paralithodes platypus. The sequence continues at coordinate 23,256,340 of CM064573.1, read as the reverse complement.
GTGTTACACGGGTTTACTTACAGTTTCTTACAGTAGATCCTCTGGAAAAAGGCAAACTATGCCTGTGTATCCAGCTCAGTGCCAGTACTTGCACTGCTGCGGTCGTTCACGGTGTTGGCGGCGGCGGTAGCAGACGCAACATTTTTACTATTCTGTATTTTTGTTTTATCAAACTTCAAATCTTGTCTTCCCCATGCTTTATCAAGATTACTTTCAAACTCCCTTATTGATTCGGAATCGACTACATACTGGGGCAGTGCGTTCCACTCATTTACCACTCTATCACAAAATGAGTTCTTTGCCTTCTCAAGCCTATTTCTTTCTTTGTAAATTTTCTTAGAGTGTCCTCTCGTTCTTGTTCCCTCCCGCATCAAGAAGTTACCTTCACACACATCCTCATCGTACTTTCCTGACACTATCTTAAAAGTCTCTATCATATCCCCTCTCTTTCTCCTATATGCCAGTGTCGGAAGCCCCAGTGTCCTCAACCTCTGCTCATAGCCCGCGTTCTTCAACGTTGGTACCAGCTTGCTAGCTCTCCTCTGCACTTTCTCCACTGCTTCTATATCCTTTACCATATATGGAGCCCACACCTGGTTTGCATATTCCAGGTGCGGCCTAACCAGGGCTGTATAGAGATTCCTGAAGATTTCTTCGTCAAGTGACACAAATGTCCTCCTTTTCAGCCCTACAATTCTATTGGCTTTGTTTATCTTTTCCGCTAAATGTTCTGAGAAATTTAACATATTGTCTATCACTACTCCTAAATCCTTTTCTGCATTCACTTCCTCCATCGCTTCATACATACTGTATCCTACCTTGTCTATCTTGCTGGTCCCAATCCACATGTACTTGCATTTTTTTGGATGAAAAGGCATTAACCAATGCTCAGACCATCCCTTCATGCCCTCCACATCTCCTTGAAGCAAACCCATATCTTCCTTACTCCTCACTCTTCTATACAGCTTAGTGTCATCCGCATACAGGTATACCTCACTTCCATTAGTTATAACTTCAGGTAAGTCGTTGATAAATATAACGAACAGCAGTGGTCCCAACACAGATCCCTGAGGTACCCCACTTGTAATTTCCCTCCACCCCGAGCCTATTCCATTCACCAGTACCCTCTGTCTCCGATCTTTCAAGAAGGCTTCTATCCATTTCACACATTTCTCCCCTATATTATAGCTTCTAACTTTCTCTATTAACCTTTTATGTGGGACCTTATCGAAGGCCTTCATAAAATCGCAATATACCACGTCTATTACATCACCATCTTCTAGAATTTGCATCCAATCATCTACCACCTTAATTAGCTGTAGTACCGTCGACCTACCCGGCAAGAATCCGAACTGTCTCCCACTGAAAAGTTGGTTTGACTTCATTTGATCCATTATTCCTTCTCTAATTACCGTTTCCATTAGTTTACACACAACACTTGTCAAACTGACTGGTCTATAATTCCCTGGGTCATTTCTCTTTCCCTTCTTAAATATAGCTGTTATGTTCGCCTCTCTCCAGTCCATCGGGATTTGTCCTGTATTAAACGATACCTCAAATAACTTTTTCAATGGCTCTACTAACATCTCCCCTTCTTCCTTTATGATTCTTGGGTGTATCCCATCCGGTCCCGGTGACTTACTTCTGTTCATTTTTTCTATAGCCCTTCTTATTCTAGCATGGGAAAACTCTATTAGTTCTAGTGCCGGTGCCTGTTTGATGGGAATAGTAGGCACTGCATCATCCGACTCCACTGTTAGTACCCCCCCAAAGTATTTCCCCAGCATCTCTGCTTTCTCCTTATCAGTCTCCGCTCTACTCCCATCATTCAACCCCCCTACCAGCTCTGGGATACCTACTCTTCTTGTTAACTTTTCCTGAATGTACTTCCAGAATATTTTTGGATTATCCTTCACATTTCTAGCTATCTCTCTCCCTCTCCTTCACCCCCCTCCTTGTTTTCCACCTTATTTTATTGTTTATTTGTCTGCGTTCCAGAACCACTTCTTTAGCTTCTATACTACACCCCCTGTTCTTTTTTAACAATTTTAATCTTTCCCACAATCGTTTCTTTCTTCTAATCAATATCCAAAGCTTTTTTTTCATTGGCAATTCTGGGTTAGTTCTTTTCCTCAATTTTGTTTTATCCTTATATTCCCTAACTGGTACACTTTTGGATACAGCATTCTCCAGTTTGACTCTAATTTTCCTCCACATTCCTTCAGCGTCTTCACCGTTCAAGTATTCCCCCCAGTCAATGTCCAAACACCGTCTCAGCAGCTCATAATCTGCTCTATCATACATGTATATTTTTCTATTGCTTCTATTATCCCTCTCTGATTTAATGTTACAACTAAAGCTTATACAGGCATGGTCACTACGACCTATAGGGCTATCCACATTAACATGTTCCACTATATCCTCTTCATTGCTAAAAATCAAATCAAGTACACTCCCCTGCGTCCCATCTCTATATCTTGTCATCTCTACAATATGTTGCGTTAAAAAACAATCTCTCACTTTCTCTATAAACTTATTTTCCAGGCTACCCTGTCCCGCTGGAGTAGTACATTTGCCCAGTTGATCCCTGGCAAATTGAATCTCCAATCAACATTTTATATTTGTTCTCTCTATTATCTATCTCCTCCATTGCTTTCAGTAGGTTATCATCCTCTCCTCTGCTATTATTTGGGCTATGTATAGAGGCAATTAGAATTGATCCTCTTGCACATTTTACTTCAATACACAAATACTCACAATACTGCTGTCTCATATCCACCTCATTAACCTTGAGCTCTTTTCTTACATAAATAAACAGTCCTCTTCCGACCTCTGCTCTAATAGCATTTCTCTCATATAACTCAAAACCCTCCAGACTATATTCCACCAGTTCCCTTTCACTTCTAACATTTTTTGGTCTTACTTCCTGTAGGGCTATGACATCAGGTTTTTCCTCTTCATCCTGCAACCTACATATCAGTTCTCTTTTCTTGTCCTGTGTAAACACATCCACATTACTAAACATAATCCTTAATCCATCTACCATTCCTTCAGCAATTACACCATCCCGCTCCTCCAGTCCGTACCCTACTCCCCCGTTAGCACTACTGGGTCTGCCTTTGTCTCCTGTCTCTCCCTGTGACACCTCCACCCCGTTCTCCTCCTCCGTCACAACCATCACATTCTCTTCCCTCCCTGATCTCCCCCTCCCTTCTACTCTTATAAACCACTTCCTCACTTTTCCGTTCCTCACTCTCCAGTAAAAAATTATCTTATCCTCCTCACCCAACTTTCCATTATTTTCATCAGCCTTTTCTTGTAATTCCTTAATTGTTTTCCTTTGTTCTATACTCAAATCCTTCTTTAGTCTTATGTGTTTCAGTTTATCATTTGTATTTAGCCTCCAACTAAAATTTGTCACAGTCTCTGTCACTACCCTAGTTTTAAACTGTACCCTTATAGGTCTCATCTCTCCCCTTTTATATCTACCTATCCTACTGACCTCCTCCACCTACCCTTCCCATCCATATTCGTCCTCATCCACACCTTTCATGACCTCCTTCACTGTCTCCATATCCCTCACTTTTCTCACTCCATTATCATGCATATGAGTCTCTATATCTCCATACAAGATTACACCCCTATCCCTGTCCATGGCCTCCCTCACGACACTCTCCTTGTTCTTCATGACCCCTACAACTGCACTCTCCAAACTTTTTTTGGTCATAATCATTTCTTCCTTTTGCTCTTTCATAATATCCTCCAAATCCTTGATTTTTTTTTAACTACCACCGTCCATGCAGTTGACTCCTTTACTTCCGTGAAACGTCCTTCGTATTCCTTCAGCTGCTCCTTCAATGCCATATTCTCTGCTCCCAGTTCATCTACCCTTTTCAATACCATTTCTAGGCTCTCATTAACTGCCAAAATAGGCCTGCATTCACTTCCTTCACTAGGCCTATTCCCTTCCCCACCTGTCACACCACACATTACACACAGTGCCTTAACTTTCTCACCAATATCCCCCTTCCATTTCTCCGTATCACTCATCCACTTTTCCAAATCCTTCACAACAATACTAACTTCTTCTAACTTCTTATCTGTGCTCTTAAATCCCCGAAAACGTTGTAACCTTCCTTCCGCCTCCGTCATACCCGAAATTCCCTCCGCCATGTTTGTTTACAAACTCAACAACTCACAACACTACCGCTGTCCCGTCACTACACACTCTTATTACACTATATATCACCCCTCCACCACACCAATATATCCTCCAAACACTTCACTAAATCCTTCCTCTTCTTGCTGGCCCCGTATGCACTCGATATTCCGTGAATTAATTGTCCATTCCCATAACATATGCCGGAGCCTCAAAACTTGCGTCCGCCTTCCGCCATTGTGTGCCGCCAGCCAAGTTGGCGAGTCAACACGAGTTAACACGAATAACGAAGAGTTATTCAGATTCAAACACGAGTTAACATGTATGCACACGAGTCTACACGTATTTAGGCCACACTCGTGGGTACTCGCCACGGGACCCAAAAATTTCATGTATGCATACATTTTTGGACCCCGTGGCGAGTACCCACGAGTGTGTCGAGTAAACAAAGAGTATACACTAGCGTAGCACGAGTCTATACGAGTGTTGAGGAGTATCGACGAGTCATTGCTGAATAGCAAAATTTCATCACTCGTGTTGGACTCGCGCACCGACTCGGCTATGTGTGAACCAGCCTTTAGTTCGCGTCTATTTTGAAGGCGTTTTTTCAGTTATTTGCCTCCTGCTGGCAATATATATGATGATGACAATATGTCATGGGGGGGTGACCCCCCTCAACCTATTATTGTATCCAAAAGCAGTCAAATAGACGGGAACATGATGGCCAGCGTCCGCCACCGCTCCGCGTAGTGTAAACAAGGCTGGCGGTACACCCGAACTCTACATTCTACCCCACTAATTTTCCAACTAGCATAACCGATGATTATCAATGATCAATCCCAGTCAGAAACATCCATGCTTCCCTCCCATAAGTCAATGTCGGGATTACCACACTGTCATGCAAGGACTTCTTTACTTCCATGCTGACCACCCTATTTCTTCTTACTGCTTTCAGAGTTCAACGCTCTTCCCCTGTTACACTTTCTCCCACACTTCTTCATCCATAGGCCTACTCACATCTTTACTCAACACACTGCCCAAATACTTAAATGAGCTGACATTCTTCATAGCCGTTCAACCTCACTTCACACTCTATGGTTGCACCCCTTTCAATGACCATAATATTGCTCTTCCTAGCATTTACCTCCAGATTCCGTTTATCACACACTGTTCCAAACATATTTACCTGACCCTGCAACTCTCATTCAGTATCGCTCATCAGAACTGTGTTGTCAGCATCAGTAGTACCGGTACTGTACTGTTGAGGCAACTTCCCCTGTTTCCTTCCCTTATCAGTGGTACACCAACATCCGCTGCTCTTCCTTGTATTTCTTTCATGACTCCATCCATATACTGTACCGGTATATATTGAACAACCATGGGGACATCACACACACCCTTGCTTTAACCCAACATTCAGATTAACCCTCCAGCCCCGGCTATGTATTATATATATATTCCTCGAAACCCGGGTGTTTTGGCCGAAAAACGTCTAGGCTAGGCTACCGTATATTCGTTAATCAGACTGCTTCCCGCATTCCCGCGCATCCCCAAGCGTAGCTGTGTTATTTACCTGTAGAATGGCATTAAGTAGAGCTCTCTAAGTCAACTGGTTGAGCTGTGATGATGATTTCATTGGAGATAACTTTATGGCCAAAACAGCCACTTTACACCACTTTTCGATACTTAACAACAACATACAGGCATACACGAACAACCGACGCTCTCCTTCTTGTGGCCGGAGATGCGGGGCGTCGGTCCAGCCGGCTGTTGTTTACATGCGTCGGACCGACGCCTCGCACACGAAGCACACAGGCTTTCAACCACTGGGCGTTCAAGAGGCCTTCCGGGAACCTGTTATATGCTTTTTTATGGGCGTTCAAGAGCCCTTCCGTGGTGAGAGGGTTAAAGAACTCGCTCTGTTAATTATCCACACGTACTGACACCTTTGCACCCTCATACATGCTCTTCAATGCTTTCAGCAACTTGCCATCTACTCCGTATATTCTCAGTACCGGTACTTTCCACATACCTTCTCTATCAATTCTGTCATAGGCCTTCTCCAACTCCATAAATGCAGCATACAACTTTTGTCGCTTCTCCAGATATTTCTCCACAACACATTTCCGGGCAAAAATCTGAGCTACACATCCTCTTCCCTTCCTAAGATGACTACAGTATGCTAACCGTTTCCCCAGCAATACTGACTGAAAATGCCCAAATATAATTGCATGTTCTCTTCAGATTTATCTAAAATATGTAAAATTACACCAAATACCACTACAGTAGCACTGAAATCAATAAAACTCACTAACAGGATAAATAAATGGAAGAAATACTCCAAAAGATTAATATGTTAACCCTTTACCCAGCAATACTGACTGAAAATGCCTAAATAGATTGCATGTGCTCTTCAGATTGATACATACATACGTACATAACATTTTAAGACTGAGTGCTCCACACAGATGTGCAGTTTCAGTCTCTTTTCCTAATGGCGGCGTTCCAGGCAACCCTGTTAAGGGATGCTTTACTTGTCAAGTTTTTGGATTTGAGATCGGCACATATTATAGTCCGATCCCAGGTCTTACTCGGTCCACCCCTTGGTGCAGCTCCCTCCACAATCGCAGACCTGCATCTTTTCACCCAATTTTGTTCATCCATTCTCTCCACATGTCCATACCATCCCAGTTTACTTGTACGCATCTCCTCGCTAATACTCTTTATACCTAAACGTCTCTTCAGCTCATCATTTGTTATTCTGTTGACATCCTTTATCTGAAATATGTAAAATTACACCAATTACCAACTACATTACCAAATTTTTTAATAAAGTACACTAACAGGATAAAGAAAATGTAATAAATAGCCCTAAAAATGAATTTATCTATCTATCTATTGACGGACGCCTTGATCCCCAAAGGATTGGCCACGAACGAAACACCCCTATGCACCTCTGTCCCCAGTCAGTCGATGCCCCTCCTCCCATCCAGCACCGCTTTCACGCATATACTTCTTAACTCCATTCTTCCACCGCTCTCGGTTTATTTCTCCCTCTGTTCTTCCACCTCACTCGTACACGCTCATAGTCATTCTCTCGCTTCCCATACGTTCCACATGGCCGAACCATCTCAAGGTGTTCTTTTTCGCACTTTCCAGTACATTCACACCACACCTCCCTCGTACTTCCTCATTCGTATGTCTATCCCTCCATGTAACTCTGCACACACTTCTCAAGTAAATCATTTCCATCCCTTTCACTCTTGGTTTGAATCTCTCCAACAACGTCCATGCTTCGCTTCCGTAAGTCAATGTCGGGATTACCACACTGTCATGCAATGACTTCTTCAGTTCCATGCTGACCACCCTATTTCATGTTACTGCTTTCAGCATTCCTACAACCCTCTTCCCCTGTTGCACCCTCTCCCACACTTCTTCATCCATACTCCCATCTTTACTCTGTACACTGCCAAGATACTTAAATGAGCTGACAATCTCCATAGCCTGACTGTTCAACTTCACCTCACACTCTGTGGCTTCACCCCTTTCGAAGACCATAACCTTGCTCTTCCCCGCATTTACCTTCAGATTCCATTTTTCGCACACTGTTCCAAACATATTTACCAGACCCTGCAACTCCCATTCATATCATCAGCAAACAGCAGTACACAAACATCCACTGCTCTTCCTTGTATTTCTTTTATGACTCCATCCATATACTGTATATATAGAACAACCATCGGGACATCACACACCCTTGCTTTACCAAACATTCAGATCAAAGAACTCCCTCTGTTCATTCTTCACACGTACTGATACCTTTGCACTCTCATACATACTCTTCACTGCTTTCAGCAACTTGCCATCTACTCCATATATTCTCAGTACTTTCCACATATCTTCTCTATCAACTCTGTCATTCCACTCGTTGCCTTCCCTTATTAGTGGTACAACAACATCCACTGCTCATCCTTGCATTTCTTTTATGACTCCATCCATATACAGTTCAGTATATATTGAACAACCACGGGGACATCACACACCCTTTCTTTAACCCAAAATTCAGATCAAAGAACTCGCTCTGTTCATTCTCAACACATACTGACACCTTTGCACCCTCATACATGCTTTTCACTGCTTTCAGCAACCTGCTATCTGCTCCGTATATTCCCAGTACTTTCTACATACCGGTATCTTCTCTATCAACTCTGTCATAGACCTTCTCCAAGTCCATGAAGGCAGCATACAACTTTTGTCCCTTCTCAAGATATTTCTCCACAACATATTTCAGGGCAAAGATCTGAGCTTCACATCCTCTTCCCTTCCTATGATGAATACTGTATGTTAACCGTTTCCCCAGCAATACTGACTGAAAATGCCCAAATATATTGCATGTGCTCTTCTGATTTATCTAAAATATGTAAAATTATACCAAATACCAACTACATTAGCACAAAACTCAATCAATCACAGAAACAGGATAAAAACATAGAATAAATACCCCAAAAGATGAATACGTTAACCCTTCCCCCAGCAATACTTACTGAACATGCACAAATAAATTGCACGTGCTCTTCAGATTTAGCTGAAATATGTAAAATTACACCAAATACTAACTACATTAGCACAAAAATCAATCAAGCACTTTAACAGGATAAATAAACTGGAAGAAATAGCCCAAAAATGAATATATCTATAGCCTACCGGTATATACTGCCGGACACCTTGATCCCCGAAGGGGTGACCATGAACTAAACGCCTGCGTATTTCAAGCTCGCTTGAGTTATCATTCGATCGTCTTTTAGAGCTTTTTGGCCCTGGGTAATTACCACACCATCGCGTCATAAGGAGTTTGAGGGGGTTAAATTGCTAGATACATAGACGAAGAGGAATGCCAAGTAAAGCTAAACAAAAATATATAAGATATTTTTAACATGAGGTTGCTTATAATAATTTGTACCTCTGCAGTTTCTCCATGGCTAACGAAAAAGTCACATTCCTAAGAGGCCCCAACCAAAAAGGCCAAGCTTCTGTACAGAAACAAATGCCACACCATTACCCTTATGGTGACCCTATCAAATAATCAAAACAACCACACTTCTTAACCCAATTCCCGCGGGGCCCCTCATATGACAGAGACAATTTTCCGGCTATTTTGTAGCCTGTGAGCCAGGCCAGCTTTTGCAAGCAGCACAGATGGACGTCAGCCAGAGCCTACAGGCCCCGCCACGACACTGAGGTTCGTGTGAGAGAGAGCTCACTTATGTGCAGCGTCACACATAGCGAAAACAGAAAATAATTGGTTTATTTTTAGCGATTTCGCCTATCGGATTTGGTAATTTTTAGCAATTTTGCCCTTCGTTTGCAAGATCCTTACAAGAAAACCAGACGTCGTACAGGGATGATTCAGGAGTAATTTGAAAGCTATTACCGTACTTTCACGAATACATAATTGTATTACGCTCTGGCTTTTGCTTATGCATGAAAATGAGCAGGGAATGAAGGCAATTTCGGGCAATTATGCCTACTCGTACAGGAGTCCTTGGAGCGGCTTCGGTCGCGCCGGGAATTTCCACACCTCTCACACCACACACACACATCACACAGTTTTTCCTACACCGAAAAATGACTCTCCGGCTGTCATTTCTCGAAGACTTCTTCTAGCCGGAGACATTGAGAGCAACCCAGGACCCACCTACACATACATATGTCCAACTTGCTCAAAACCCATCACTTCGAGTCGCCACACTAAGGGTTCAGTTCTCTGCAATTCATGCAGGAACTGGACCCACTTCACCTGCACAACACTTGCCTCCAAGAAACACTACACGAACACCTGGACCTGTTCCTCATGCCCATCCCTCTCCCAGTCAAATCCCTCGCCTAAAACCCGTCCACCTCTCCTCCCCAACCCACCTAACCTTCCCATATCATCCACTCCCCCCCCTAAAACCCGTCCACCTCTCCTCCCTAACCTTCCCATACCATCCACATCCTCAACTCAACACACCACACCCCATACTAATCCATTCCAACCCCCATCTCCTGCTCCCCAATCCACACCCCCACCTCACCCATTCCAACCCCCAGCCCCTCCCTCACCCCCACCCCCACCCCCTCCCTCACCCCCACCCCATCCTCGTGCAGCAGCACCCAACATACATCGTGCACATAACATTAACATTCTCCAATTGAACATCAACACAAAGAAACACGAACTCTCACACTTCATCAAACAGCACAACATACACATTGCCATCTTACAAGAAACAAAACTCCGCACAACACAAAAAACACCCACATTTCATGATTTCACCACCATCAGACAAGAGCGGGCTGTCGGCGGGGGCGGTGGACTCGTCACCCTGGTACACAAAGAAATATCATACATAGTTACCAGTATACAAACCAAATCCCTCCTCCCCCCAAATGATAACACAACAGAAATACAATCAATTAAAATACGCACTGGCAACAACTCCAACATAACCATCATAAACACATACATCCCCTACAGTACCAAATGAATACAGACCACACTTACAACACATCACAAACACCCCACACATCATCCTGGGTGGTGACTTCAACGCTAAGACGTCGGCCTGGTTTGTCGACAACCCCGACACAGACAGAGGGCTGGTACTACAAAACTAAACTGATAACCTCATCATCCTTAACGACATCCATCAACATACCCATATTCCTCACCAAGCCCTCTATAACCCATCATCTCCAGACATCACCTTTTGCTCCCCAGAACTCGCCCCCACAACATCCTGGAGGGTGTCAGAACCTTAGATTCTGACCACCTCCCGATCATTATCACCACCAAAACCAGACTCACCCCAGCTAGCCACAAACACACATACACCAATTATAAAAGAGCTAACTGGGAAGCATTCACAAATGAGACAGAACAACACTTCACAACTCTAAACAGTACACCCATCACTAACCTCAACAATTTTGTACACATACTCAATAAAACTATCCAAAACATTGACGAGAAACACATTCCAAGAGGTAACAGAAAAAGACACAACCCCAACTTCACACCAGAAATTCAAAAACCTCATCAGACAACGCGACATACTGAAACACTCCCCAGCACCACACACACAAGACATCACACAACAAATCCAAGCACTCAACACCCAAACTAACAACAAAAACTAAATTGGAATAACTTCCTACAAACACTTGATCACAAAACAAACCACAAAAAACTCTACAAAACACTAAACAGCATCACACTTTCCAACAGCAACACAACACAATCACATGCTGCAATCACAACAACAGACTCTACTCCTTCATGTAAACAACAAGCAAACACTCTCATCAATCACTTCTCACATGTCAGCCACCTAAAACCTCACAAAGACGACCGACATGTCATCCGACGTAAGAGACAATTCCCCACAGACCCTGACTATACACCCTTCACCAATCACCAGACAAAGCATATCATCAACAATCGCAAGCACTCACCCGCTTGTGGCCTAGACAATATAAGCAACATACACCTCAGACACCTGGGACCACAAGGCATACAAGCACTCACTAACATATCAAACTACAGTTATTCACACAACACAATACCAGACATTTGGAAGCATGGTCTCATCACCACATTCCCCAAACCCAACAAAGACCCCACGCTACCCTCCTCGCACCGCCCCATCACACTCCTTTGCTCCCCCTCCAAAGTCATGGAACGCCTAGTATTACAACTAATTACACCCGACCTACCCCTAGCTCCAACACAACATGGCTTTAGGCCACTGCACTCCACAAACACTCTTCTCACAGACCTTACACAAAGAGCTTTTGACGGCATCAACTCAGCTAGACCACCACAAAGATCAATATTAGCCACACTCGACATTAGTAAAGCCTTCGATGCCATCCCCCGCCACAACCTAACAAACAAAATCTACAACACAAAAAGGTGGCTGGCCAACTTCCTAGCAGGCAGATGTGCACACGTATCTTTTGCCAGTCAGTCATCTAAAATCAGAAACTTTCCAAACCGAGTCCCACAAGGATCCGTCCTATCGCCCGCACTCTTCAATCTGTACATGCACGATATAACTACACCCAATACGACCCAAATAAACTTAGCCTCCTATGCAGATGACATAACACTCACATGCACACACCATGACCCAAAAAGAGCAACAGATCTCCTTCAACCCTATCTCAACACACTACGTGGCTGGTGCACTACAAACAGACTTAATCTAGCCCCAGCCAAATCCACCGCAACCCTGCTCACAAGCTGGACAGGAGAACACGAATACATCCCTCAACTCACCATAAACAACACACCCCTAACACATACACACACACCCAAAATTTTAGGAGTAACATATGACATTCAAACAGCACACCACAAACATTAAAAAGAAACTGACACCCACACTTAACGCCCTCAGGTCACTTGCTCACACAAAATTTGGACACAACAAAGAAACTACCACCACAGTATATAAACAATACATAAGATCAGTGATGGAATATGCAAGCCCAGCCTGGGCTTCTAACCTAGCTGAAACACATCATAAGACCTTACAGACTATTCAAAACAAAGCCCTGAAGATCATTACAGGCTGCACAGCTACTGCACCCACAGATCACCTACATCAAGAAGCCAAAATCCTCAAAGTCAAAGACCATCTGGACATGAGAGGCACTCAATTCCTGGCAGCAGCCTCCACGAACCAAGACCACCCACTAAACTACATGGCAACACACCCACAGACACCAAGAAATATCAAAACAACACCCAACACATGGTATCACACACAATTACTGTCCTCTCTCCCTCCCTGCCCACCCCGAACCAACTTCCAGAAGCACATCCATACTCATATCTCTCGCCGATCCATCCACTCGCTCACAGACAACACGCAGCTGCAAGCACGACCTCCCGAAATCCATCCTTCCGAATCCTCCCTTCCTCGCGAGGACAGAGTCCACCTGGCCAGGCTGAGATGCGGACACCATCTAGCTCTCCTGAGCTATCAGAAGAGACTGGATGACTCCGTTGTCGACGCCTGCCCGGGATGTAACACAGCACCCCATACCATTAAACACATCATAGAAGACTGCATTTCACACAACCACTTACGCCAACAACACAATCTACACTCAATGAGAGCTCTGTGGGAAAGCCCGATCGTGGCCATGGCCTTCCTCAGGGGGACTCGGGGCTGTTCGGCCAGGCAGCTTAGGGAACAACAACAACAACAACAACTCGTACAGGATTAATAGCTTTAACCAAAATGGTCACACTCCTTAATGGTCTAAGTGGCCATAGCCAAAATGGCTACACTATATTCCTTCTGTACTTTCTCCATGCCCGATAAGATACATGATATTTTGATATATGTGGCACAGCCCTTGTATCCAACATAATACCCTGCGTGCAACCCCGCTCGAACCCCGCTCAACGTTGCCTGTTAGGATTTTCATTAACCCTTTGAAAATTATGATATATTTTGACAGTATATTCTGGCTATCATTAGGCGATTTTATTCAATTTAGGAAGGATTTGTGGGCATCATATGGGTAAAGACTATCTGAATACAATCGTCTAAGTATAGCCAGAAAACAGAAATGCAATGTTCCATCGTATCTTCTAAGGGTTAATTACAACTCTTTACATTCCCCCGGTTTGCCATTGTCGATCAATTTGGGTGAGACACTGTGTAAAGGCGTTGTCACACGAGCACTTTTCAGTCAATTTTTGAAGAGCAAGTCTTTGTTTGTAATATGTAGAGGTTCTTTCGCATTGGATTCAGCAACTAGACAATACAATATCGGTCACCGCGTATCCAATCTAATCTGGTAACTTTTTTACGATTTTATATAGCTTGGGAAAGACATTTACCAATTAATAGGCTGCAGCCATGTATCTTTCCTAATCTTCATAATATCGTTTGAATACCGTGGACATTAAATAACAGATATCACCGGTACTCTACGGGTTAAGGGTTAGATTATTATTAGGTGGCTGAGTTTTGACACTGATTACATTTAGAAGTTGCCAAACTACAATTGCTCGTAATAATTGATGGAAAAAACGTTTGTGTAACACTACCTTAACCCCTTATTGGCGGGGCCCGACTTAAGGCAGTCTAGAAAATAAAGGACTATGTGGCGGGAACCGACTTAAGGGGACTAATTACAAACTTCCAGGTCTTACTTTCAATTTAAATGAAATTTGGCACAGGTGTACAGTATATGATCATAAAATTAGATAAAAAAAAAATAAAAAAAATGTATTTTTGCTTTTTTCTTGCAATTTAGGTAAAACAAAATTGAAAACTGCAGAAAATGATAAACTCCTACAGAAATCCCCATAGCACATGTTTTATGTGATCAAACAACTCACAAAAGGTGTATCTGTAGTTTCTATAAAAAAACATTTTATATATTTTGTGTATTTGTTCGATTTAGGTGATTACGGATTCAGGCGAATACATTTATAGAAAATTACAAATTTGACGACATATTGTGAAAGAAATTAAATTACTAGAGTAAATTGGCTTGATAGGCCTTGTAGTGTTTTTAATTACCTTTCTAATGGTATATACACCATTCCTATAGGTCCAATAATAACTGTAGAATAATATCCGAAAGTGTGACAATATAGGTTCTGAGAAAAACAGGTGAAAGTCTAAGGTAATTAGGTGAAAAATTTTACTTTTGTTTTTTAGATTTACAATATTTTACGCAGGAACATGGCAAAGTAGAAGATAAAGCGTATGGGAGGTTGTAGAGTAGCTTACGCTCTTTCGATTTATATAGGTATACTCCTCGTACGACCAGTAGTTACTGAGCATGTTAATTTCAAAGTTCGCTATATAACGTTTTTAGAATTACAGGAAAAGTTTGGAATACATAAAAAAAAACTATTTCCAATGGGTTTTCACTAATAACATTTCACTGTCTTATGAAGGGATGTTGCCTCTTGTTGAGTAAACACCTATTGGTATTTTCAGGATTTCGAGTTTTTTAAGCCTAAATTAACCGGTCGGTCCCCTTAAGGCGGTGTGCAATTTTGAGCAATAATTGGCTCGGAGAGAGAGACGAGCGGTGGGAGAAGTGTAGGTCGGCTCTGACCGTTCGGCAACTGCTCTCCCCTCCACACTCACTACCTCGCTACACAGGGAATTATGTAAGGAAATTATCGTATTTTAGGGATTTTTCCTTCGTGTCGCACGATCGTTGCAAGAGAACGCTTGGTCGTAGAAGGATGGTTCTGGTGTCATTGGAAAGCTCAATTATCGCCCTTTCAGGGATACATAATTGTATTACGCTCTGGCTCTTGTTTATGCATGAAAAAGAGCACGGAAATATGCTCGTTTAGGGTAAAACCACCCGCTTGGCAGGTAGTAGAAGTTACCGACCTACCCGCTTGTGGAGTGTTAAGACAAGAGCTTTGATCCTTGTCAGATGACACGCAGAGGGAAGCTAATTGAATGTTGTCTGAAACGAAATGAACACAATAATCAAGTGCTTTACTTTCATTGGGGTATTACAACATTTCATATGACATTGTAAGTATAAACATTTATTTCAGAAGCCATGCCGTAAATATATGTTTCAGGTTGTGATTATTCTCACCGATGTTAGTGCACGGCTCGGAACAAACCCCAAGTGTTATTGAGGTGTTATTACCATTTATAGATAACTGGAGCCTCTACTACGGTAACAATAGCATGTACGCAAGGGACGGGATTCATTTAAGTAGGAAAGGGGTAGTGATGTTAGGAAGGCTAGTTGATAGAGTAGTTGAGGTGGGTTTTTAACTGGCCGAGTGTGCCAAAAACTCATATGACGCTAGTGCGTCATATGGACTTATCATCATGGCTCTCTAATAAGTTATATGACGCTAGTGCGTCATATGGAGCTCAGTAAGTCCGATAAGTTAGCTTACGATAAAACCGTTGGTGGCAACCTCAGCCACCTCCGACTATTCTAACGGCCGCAGTGTTGTTGTGAGTGTAGTGCGAGGCGGTGGCAAGAATACCGGGCTCCTGCCTCCGTAGACTTACTGGAACATAATATGTCTGAAGGAGTTAATATGGCAAACTCCCATGAAAAGAAAACAAAGGAAATTAGGCGATAGAAAAAAAAAATAGACAGGAAAGGAAATTAGGTGTTATAAATAACAGTAAAACAATAGTTAATAATGCAGTTAATAAGAGTGGTACAATTTCAACCACAGTACAAGATAATATCATAAGTAAAATAGTTACAAATAAAATAAATATATCGAGTGTATATTACGCAAATTGAAGAAGCTTATGTAACAAAATGGATCAGCTTAGAGCAATAGTTAGTAGGGATAATTTAGACATAATTGCGGTTACGGAAACATGGATAAATACAGACTCCAAACATTTCTTAGCAGAATTTAGTATTCCAGGATACAATTTGTTTAAATTTGATAAAATAGGTAGAAAGGGCGGTGAAGTAGCAATAGTTATTAGGGGTTTACTAAAAAGCTGCATACAATCAGAAATTAAAACAAACAGTGATAACGAAAGTGTTTGTGTAGAGATAGGGGAGGGTAATGAGGCCGAAGTTATTGGTGTTATTTATAGACCACCCCATTTGAGTATAATGATGGCAACCTGTTATGGGAGGAAATAAGGAAGGCGTTTCGGATGAATAATGTATGCATTTTAGGTGATTATATTTGTTCAGGTTTGGACTTGCAGAATCAAATTAGCGACAGTGAATCTGAAGACTTTCTAGAAGTACCGTAGTACTGGAGTTTCATATTTCAATTCATAAATATGCCTACTAGAGGGAATGATATCCTCAATTTAGTCTTTGGTAACAATGAACATTTGGTAAAAATTGTCGAGATTGGTGACGTATTAGGAAACAGTGACCATAAGTCAATACATTTTAACTTAGAATGCATTGGCAAAATAAAAGAAAATTCTGTATTAATCCCAGATTTTAGAAAGGTAAATTACGGCGAATTAAAAAGGATCCCTTAAGGAAATACCTTTAGTCAAACGATTAATGAAGGTCAGATGTTCCACATAGGTCAGTGTAACCCAGGTGTCAGAAAGCGAAGGTCAAGAGGGCCCTGAACAGTTTGATTCTACTTATAGTAAGTGTATAGCCTCATTACACAATGCACAAAACATATATATCCCCAAAAGAAAATTTAGATCAATACAGAACCATCGAAAATGGATGAATAACAATCTATTAGATCTTCTAGCTAAACATAAAGGAATATATAGAAAAATTAAGGGGCGAAAATCACCTACTTATTTACTAATTTGCTATCAGAATCTATCAACACAGGTCACAAACAAAAATAGGAAAGCAAATAGAAATTATGAAATCAAGGTAGCCAACGATTCAAAACATAAATCTAAAGCTTTTTACCAACTATATAAATCTAAAGTTAGAGATGTAATAGTTCCCCTTAAAACTTCGATAAGATAAATGACTGACGATGTGTTAGAAATGTACACTACATTAAATAGTCACTTTCTTTCCGTTATCACTAATGCAAATTTGGCTCAGTGTTCAGAAGTATGTAAGGTATATAGGGACAGTATAGAAAATATGTTAAGTACAGTAATGTTATTATTAGTAGAAATTATGTGTAATGATGGACATTGACAGACTGAAACCTCATAAATCGCCTGGTCCTGATGAGGTATATGCTAGAGTAATAAAATAATGCAGAGATGAGCTAAGTTACCCACTAACATTTCTATTTAACACGTCATTAGAAACAGGTTTAGTTCCAGAAGCTTGGAAGCTTGCAAATGTGGTTCCGATAAATCAATGGCATCCAATTACCGTCCCATTAGTCTCCCATCAATCATAGGAAAGTTGCTAGAGTCAATTATTGCTAGGAAAATTTGAAACCACCTAGAACCATTTAACTTAATACATTTTTCTCAGCATGGATTCACTCAAGGACGTTCTTGCCTTATTAATTTGCTTAGCTTTTTCTGAGAGGTGAGTGAGTAAGTATATGGATGAAGGCGGTGCTGGTTGGGAGGAGGGGCGTCGACTGACTGGGGACAGAGGTGCATGGGGGCGGTTTGTTCGTGGCCACCGCTTCGGGGATCACGGCGTCAGGCAATAGATAGATAGATAGATATGAAACAGTATATAATGATAAGTCATATGATATAATATATTTAAATTTCAGTAAAACTTTCTACAGAGTCCCTGATGATATACAGTCCCTCATGATAGATTGATGAGAAAGGATGAGGCACATGGAATAGGTGGGTCGCTTTTGGGATGGCTTAGGTCATGGCTAATTGGTAGGAATCAGAGAGTCAGCATAAAATGGTATTAAGTCAGAATGGGATGCAGTTAATAGTGGTGTCCCCCAAGGATCGGTATTAGGTCCTCTGTTGTTTGTTATACACATAAATAACCTTGATTTAGGTATAACTAGTAGGATACATAAATTCGCCGATGATGCCAAAATTGGGAGACCAATAGATTTAGATAGCGACATAGACATGGACATCCCTTTGGAGGCCCAAAGGGATCTAGATACCTTACACAAACGGTCAGTAAATTGGCACATGAATTTTAACATTGACAAATGCAAGGTATTAAAGATAGGGAATATGAATACAACTGCAAAATATAAACTAGCTAATACGGAATTAGAAAACTCAGACTGTGAAAAAGATATGGGTATGTTTGTTAGCAATTATTTGAAGCCTAGAAAACAGTGTATAAGCGTTCGTAACAAGGCAAACAGGATTCTCGGGTTCATCTCATGGAGTGTGAGTAACAGAACTGCTGATGTTATCTTAAAATTTTACTTGTCATTAATGAGACCCCATATTATGGATTATGCTGCTCAATTTTGGTGTCCATATTACAGAATGGACATAAATTCATTGGAGAGAGTACAGCGTAGAATGACACAAAATTATCCATAATATTAGAAATCTTCCATATGAAGATAGGTTGAAGAAATTAGGCTTACATTCGCTAGAGAGACGCAGAGTTAGAGGGGATATGATAGAGATGTTCAAGTGGGTTAGTGGGATTAATAAAGGGGGACATGAAAGATATACTAAATCTCAGTGATAGCGAAATAACTTGGAGAAATGGTTTCTGAAATACCAAGGGGGAAACAAGAACAGCAAGAACACCAATCATCTCAGTACAGCATTGCATCCATCAAAAGCCAGGGGAAAATAGATAAGTTAACCCCAATAAAGAAGATGAATAAGTTACCCCCAAGAAAGCACAAACGTAGACAAGCCCCCACTACCTGTGCTCCCTCTGCGAACCTTCAAGGGTCATGCCCTAATCCCTTCCAACCGCGAGAGGAAAAATGGCCGCTCCACACAATAGGTGAAAATTCCGTGTCCGGACCAGATCTGGACTACGATGAATATATGTTTATGCGATTAAAACATCAACCTCCTCCCTTTCCGCATATGCAACTATACTACGATACCTGCAATGACAACTACTAGGGGAATAAACAAGTGTAATCATAATATTCCCCATCATAATAAATCTATTCAATACAACCTATCAAATACCTGCCGACATCCAAAAGTGTAATTTAATTATCACTCATCCATCAGAGCTTTTTCATCTTTATATCTAATTTTAATAAATAAAGAATGTGTTCCTCTGTATAACCATATCTGCATTATATCTTTAAGGATCTTAATAACCGGAGCAATAATCATAAACCATATTTTCCATGCCCTTTCACACACCGAAACGCTACAACTATGCCTGTAAATTAAATCGAAATATTACCTGGGCGAACCAAGATATTGGTAGGCAAAATCGAGACTGATTTCGGCTAGCTTACCTTCACGGCAAGCGAAACTAATTGCAAGTCTTTGGTTCGGAATTACTTCCGTAGGGGTTAGCCATTGTCCCCTTAAATAGTACCTGCACGTGGTTGTGTTAGTGAACCCAAAGAAGTGGTAAAGGCGAGCTAGAAGTGATTAAACTAGCTAATATGTGTATGCAGAGGACGTGCCCATGGTGTCAACAGACTGGACAATGGACTCGGTCGCTACGTGTGACCAGATCTCTCATGGGCTCCTACTTCTCTACCTAAAACCGAATTAAGTGCCTCTCGTTGTGTGAAGTGTTTTGATGATTATTTGCGAAGGGTGATATAAGATATGTTCGTGTTCAATTTAACGTCAACATAGATTTTATTATTCTCTCCTTCTTTGCTATCGTCCCTCGTGTTGAGTTAACAGAACATACTCTGTTAGTGGGATTGATATATATATAATTCTTGAGATATATTTCTTATATTCCGGGTAAGAGCTTTATATATATTCGTTCGGGATAAATACATGCACTATACACGTAATTTACTGTGAACACTCATTCAGAACTTATTTTATGTGTATTATTGGCTGGGTACGTAATTGCATGAATAAGTGTTCACAGAGAGAGTTTACTTATCCGTCTCTAGCTAAATTATGTTAAAGATTTCGCTTCCTGACCTCAGCCTCAGGTTAAGCAGAGTTTGAGTTGATGATAAACTCCTGTCAAATTCATGTCGCACTTAACCTAGCGTCCATGAGAAATTCAGCCACGCTTACGGGCTATTGCAATTATTTCTAACTTACTTGAATTTATAATCAACATTTGTGACAAGAGTTAATTAAGATTTATATCTTCTATTCGCTGAATTAACGTAAAGTTATTCGCTCATCACTTGATATCCTAATTTGCATTTCACTTGACTCAGTAAACCTTATTTACCTTGCGCCGCTATTTACTTTGCGGTTGCTAATTACCTTCAGGATATTATTTATTGTGTGTTCGAAACTAACCTCTCTGTGATTATTTATATTGTGATCTCTATAGTGACATTGTAAATTTTCTATATATTCTGGATATATTACTAGATATTGTAAATCGAAGTATTGATCTAATGTTTTTCCTGAGTCTGAGAAGAGGGCGATTGTGAAGCCTATAGTAAAAGGTAAATTGGATGCTCAGTGCCTTAGTTCTTTTCGACCAGTATCCAACTTGACATTTTTGTCTAAGATAATCGAGAATGTAATATTAGACCAGTTGCTGGATCCCCTGCAGAAAGTGCGAGTTTTTCCTGACAGTCAGTCTGCCTATAGGAGACTTTACTCCACTGAAACAACTATGTGTTCTGTGGTCAGTGATTTGCTTGTATTGATGGATGAAGGAAAGTGTGGCGTTTTAATCCTGCTTGATTTAAGTGCTGCATTTGACACAGTTGTGCGTGATTTATTGCTGACGGACTTCAGAAATATTGGTGTAGATGGTAATGCATTGAATTACCTGAGAAGTTATCTTGAAGATAGAACATACTGCGTACAAGTAGGAAAATCGTTCTCCGATATGAAACGTATAGAAAGGGGCATCCCCCAGGGAAGTGTACTGGGCCCAATTCTGTTTTGCATATATATAATTGAACTATCACTTTTGCTCGAGAAATATGGAGTTAGTTTTGAACTGTTTCCAGATGATACCCAGTTCCACATGACACTGAGGAATGTAGTTAACACTGAAGAAACGTTGAGCAGAATAATGGCGGACGTCAGTAGATGGATGGAGTCTAAGCAGTTGAAACTGAATGAGAATAAAACTCAATGTTTAGTTGTTGGAAGAAAAAACGATCTCAGGAGGCTGGATATTTCTAGACTGGGAATCAACGGTAATGTTATGGAAGTGAGTAACGCAGTGAAGGACTTGGGAGTGATGATAGACTGCAATTTATCATTCAAAGGTCAAATTCATCAGGTTTTGAGAATATCTGGATATCATCTGAGGAACATTGCCTTTGTGAGAAAGTATCTCGATGAAAAAATCACCAAGATGTTCGTTCATAACCATGTTATAAGTAAGTTGGATTATTGTAACTCACTCTACTATGGTCTTCCTAGTTATCTACTGAGGAAGTTGCAACTTATTATGAATAGGGCTGCAAGATTAATAAAAGGTCTACCTCGTCGGGAGAGAATAACACCGACTCCGATTGATTTACACTGGTTACCAAGTAAGGCAAGATTGTCTACAAATTGTGTGTTATGACATATCAAGCATTGAAGTTTGGAAAACCAGGATATATAAGGGATCTATTAAACGATTTCCACGTAGATACTGCCATAACATTGAGACACAGTGTGGCTGGACGAGCCACGAAGCAATCTTGAATTTGGATTTCGAGCCTTTGAAAAGAGTGCTCCACGGCTCTACAATAAACTGCCTAAACACTATTCAAGAACAGTGAACATTTGGAGATCTTTAAGAAGAGATTGAAGACGCACTTATTCACTGAGTGCTATGACTTCGAAGACAAGACCATAAAGCCTGAATTCAAGTGCTAGAATATGTGAGGGCAGCTGCGACGAGCATTGTGAAAGCGATGGAGTGCGGCCGAGAATCATCACTACAAGTAACAAGTAACAAGTACTACTCCATGATTTAAATGTTACTGATTCCTGACTAATTATTTGTTAGAATTGTTCATATGCATGGCTGTTAATAACATATGATCTAATTAAGCTCATTTCCCATAGATGAGACTTGGTTCATTACTAAACTTGTACCCTAGCTAATAAGAAATAAAACGTGTGAACCGAAATTGTGTGTTATGTGACATTGGTAGAGATTGATATAAGGGTTGTAAGATTAAAACCAGTTGTGTCCCCGTTGGTGATTTACGGTTCTAAGCTTTCCTATGGTGGATATAACGGTAAATATGAAGGACACTCAACAATATTGGTAACAAATTTATAATAATAGTATGGGGTTCCTATCATCATATGCTTCATTGTTATATAATTTTTGGGTATTAGTTTATGACCAACCAGTTATGGGCCCATTCGATGATAATTAGTGTGTTATCACTTTCATGAACGATACTTTGTTGGTGTACAGTCGTCATGATTAATTCGTTTAATTTCCCCTGGACTAGACGTTAGTAGCACTGGACGGTAGAGAGGTATCCCCTCTACCCCCTTTCCTTGTTGGTTCCATACCCCCACCGAAACCTTTCCATTTTCTCTCCGACCCCAGAACTACACCCACCCTCCCTTCTCTCGCTCTCACCCAGCTACTTCTGGACCTCACCAATTGCATGTATTCTGAACAATTAATGGAGGAATGCAATGTATCATAGGTAGAGTTAAGTATGAGCTTTACTAAATTTGAAAGCAAGAGAGAGAGAGAGAGAGAGAGAGAGAGAGAGAGAGGGGAGGGGGGGAGGGAATGTTCGACGAAAACCTTACATATGATTCGAGTGATTCATACTGATACATTTAGGCCTACCATTGAAACCTGAAACCTTCATACCGATTCACTGATGGTTTAATACTGTTGAACTATCATACTCTAATAAAACTGCCAAACTAACCCACGCGAAGTTGTATTTCCTTTTCATCGTTGTATAATGGCTCAGGCTCGGCTACGTAACAAGCTTGAGACAACGAGGACCGTATGTGTCTCTCCCATCAATAAACACACAAAATAAACCATAACATTATTTAATACTAATATAATTATTCATTAGCACCGTATACAGAGAACTAATATAATTACTCATTAGCACCGTATACAGAGAACTAAACATTTGCTTAATGATTTTCACCACAAATCTCACTGCTTCCAGACAATTCAGGACTCATTAAGTGTAAACAGCCAATTTGCAAATACATGCTATGAATTATTGCCGAGAATGTGCCCCGTGAGTCGGCCATGTGACTGCATTTCGTAAGTTCAACACTCTTAACATAGCTGTCTACCCAATCATTAGGCCATATTGCTTTCCTAATTGGTCATAATTTAAAACTACTCTATATAAACGGGACACTAACTACCCTCGGGCAAGGTACTGTACTTTCTGAAAAGAGGCTCCAGCTTTGAAACTATTACTTGACTTAAACAGGCTAAATAATCCTGAAGGGTAGATAACCAATATAAATGCCCTATTTCCACTAACTACCCCTAGGGCACTCTTACGTTCATCTATCCCTTAGGGAGGGTCTTATTTTAAAGTTCCCTTTCCCTCAACATTTACGTTCACCCATACATTAGGGAAGGACTTATTCATTGTGTTACCTTACCCTTAAAACCTTGCCATAGGGTTACTCTATTTTATCAGGTATCTTGTGTTGTAACCAAGTTAAGGGGGGCATCCGCTATGGCTATGTAGCAATATGGGTTGAAACATAGCAAATTGTGTTAAATACTCCCTGAGTAATGGCAAGACGTAGAGTATCTACTCCACATAATACTATTGAAAGCTTCACGCCTATTCAAGCTTATTCTCTTGAGATAACTTTCAAGATAATTTGAATTCACACCTGTTAAGAATAATTACTTAATAACTATATAACGCTCATTTATTATATCCCAGACTAACTACAAGAGTTATAATATTGAACTGATCAATAATTATTCTACTACAATACCACTCTGTATAACAGTTTCGTGTATAACCAAATAATCTCATTATACCTTTATTATATAATTATATAAGTGTGTATTTCTACCCCTCATACCTGGTATATCCATATCACTATACAGTAACGTTACCCCTACTAGTAACGGTAGTAATTAGCAGTTTCAGGCTATAATTTTCGTTTATTTCATATTTTTAATGTGCAAGAGATGGTGGTCGAGAGATGTGTGTGAAATACTCCATTCCTTCATCAGGTGTTCAGAATAAATGTAATCGGTGAGGTGCCAGAACTAGCTCCTAGCTGGGTAAGAGCGAGAGAAGGGAGGGTGGGTGTAGTTCTGGGGTCGGAGAGAAAATGGGAGGGTTTAGGTGGGGGGTATGGAACCAACAAGGAAATGGGTAGAGAGGATACCTCTCTGCTGTGCAGTGCTACTAACAGGGAAAATTAAGCGAATTAATCCTGACGACTGTACATGTAATTATCGTCGCAAATTCACTATAAGTGAAATACGAGAAACTGTAAAAAATCCCGCCCTGTCGATGGCCGCGCTGCAATAATACACAATGGCCGTTCTTCGGGAGCTCTTACCCTCAACCTCTCAGTCAAACGTCACTACACCTAGCGGTCTTTTTAGGAATCGTGAACCATAGCATGAACCAATCACAATGCTTCCCATCACTCATGGAACCAATCACAGCCTTCCATCAAATTATCAACCAATCACACAGTCTTTCAGTTGTCACGTCACGCCCCTCGCCGAGCGGGGTCCCGGCTCAGTTCGAAGATGGAGGTCGTATGTGCTTTGGGACAGATATTGGGGACGGATACCAGGACGTTTAATATATTCTTTAACGTCTCGCCACAGCCTTTCTACATTTTGTGTATGGATGGCAGGATTCTCATGATTCAAGGAAGTTGAGGCTATGAGTCTCTATTGCGAGGACTTCTACCCGCCTGATTTCGACGACGACCCTGATGATCGACTGGAACCGATCAACCTCCTCTCAACCTACTGCAACCTCTTGTTCAGCCTCTCAACCTACTGTATCAACCTCTTCAGCCTCTCATTAAGGTATGTTATCGTCTAGGGGACATATACTAGGTGTTAGGTCAAGGTTAGGTTAGGTTCTTTGGTTAGGTTAATGGCAAAACCTGGCTCGGATTTCAGGGATTTAGCGGGGGTGTGGGGGCGGCAACCCCCACCCCATAATACTAGGTTAGGTTAGGTTAGGTTAGGTTAGGTTAGGTTCTTTGATTAGGTTAATGACAAAATTTGGATCGGATTTAATGGATTTAATGGGGGTGTGCGGGTGGCAGCCCCCACCCATAATACTAGGTTAGGTTAGGTTAGGTTATGCTAATGTTAACACCATTCTTGCTGGGTTTTTCCACGTTGAAAAACAACAAAACCCGAGCCAACTTTCGAAATGAGGTTGCTGTGATTTTGGACTCTGAAAATTCGAAAAACCCGAGCCAAGTTTGGTCAAAACTTGGCTTGGGTTTTTCCATTTTCAGGTTTTGTTACTTTTAAATATTGTGTTTTCAGAGTTCCCCCAATATTACCCCTTTATTTACGTCTTTTACCTCGCAATTTCCCTGATCTTCATAGCCCTCCCCACTATCGGGAGCTGTGTCTTAAGATTGATGGATAATGGGAAAATACTAAAATGTGACGGTCCTCGGTATTAAACAACACTGTATATCAAAGAAAACAACAAAAACAACAACAAATTACCTGAAAAACTCGTAACTGGTTGGTGATAAATTGTTACCAATATTATTTTGTCCTCAGGGAAAAAAAATCTTGGGATTTTTTTCTTTTTTTTTCTTGGGATTATTTGTTTTCATTAACCTAACCAAAAATCCTAATCTAACCTAACCTAAATGTATTTGGGGGCTATTAGGTTAGGTTAGGTTAGGTTTTTTGGTTAGGTTAATGACAAAAAAAAAAAAAAAATCCCAAGAAAACAATGAATAATCTCAAGATATTTGTTTTTTCCCGAGGATACAAATTATATAGAAACGAAGCATTTGCTGATAGGAACCCCAAACTAATATTATAAATTTGTTACCTATATTGTTGCTCGTCCTGCATATTGACCGAAATAACGAACCATTATATAGCGCATGAATTATAGCACTCGCATAACAGTTTCAAATTTGATACATTTCGTTTCAGAAAAGATATAGGCAAATATTGGTTTAGTAACAGAGTTGCAGATAGGTGGAATAGGCTATCAAGTCCTATAGTGGGATCAAGAACGATAGCAAGATTTAAGATAAAATTAGATAGGCACATGGACGAGAGGGGTTGGGTGTGAGGGAGATCTGCCGGGTGTGGGCTAATCGGCGTTCGGTACAGAAGGGGTTAATCATTGGGTATATTGATGGTGATTTACGTTACACTCTAAATAATAATAGGGTATAAATATAATATGAACAAGGTATATTACATATATTAGGTATATCGATGGTTAATTACCTTTCTAATTGGTCTAAGATTGGTTTGTCACTACCAATATATCATATATCGCGAATATGGGACACTTTAAATACCCTTTTCTTACCCATAATTGCATAGGAGGGGGGGGGAGGGGATATAGTCCAACTACAATTTTTACTTCCGACAATACGGCTCTTCCTCCGCACTTGGGGTGCTGAACGCAACGCAGGTATAGTTTGTTGTTTCTGGCCACATTTCGGATTTACCGGAATCCAGAGCAGTGCTGCCGTTTTTGCGCAGTTATTTGGTCCGCTGTTTACAATTTGTTTTAAGAAAACGGATATATTGATGGAGTAACTTGGTAAGAATTAGGTGTGCACCTTTTTGTCTGTATGTCTGTCAGTCTGTGTGTACGTATATGTCTAGGCATGTATATATTTTATGTATGCATATGTACAGTAGCCCTATGAAGTTCGTAGTCTCAGAAAATATAATTATTAAATTATGCAAATGACCACTTGCGAGTTTCGTTCTATAAGGAAGTTGGAGTTGTAGACATCGATATTTAACATAATTATACCAGTTATAATACAGTTATAGTACCGTACATTTATAGATACATAAAATCAAATTCAACATACTCTTGAGCCATCCGAAACCTACATTATTATTTCATTTATGTTTACTATCGATGTCTACAACTGCAACTTCCTTATAGAACAAAACTCTCAAGTGGTCAATTACATTTCTTTTCAGATTGCTGTAGGAAACATTATCACTTATATATTTCTTGATTCATCCTCTTTTTACATTATGTATGCCGTTCTGTAAATGTAGTTTATACATTAACTGTTGAGCTTCTAATAGATCTAATTCAGATTGTTGGAACTCTGTAAACTGTAGCCAATATTTGGGTATATAACTGTGTAGGTTGTATACACCAACAAACAAAACTAATGTATCCGCTCCAAAATATCTACTTTAATTTTGTCTATTAGAATAAGACAAATGTACTCCTCGCACACCTGAACAAAGCTTGGATATATAAGCTTTGTTCAGATGTGTTAGGGAATAATATTATCTTATAAAACAAAAGAGAACCCTAAGGTAGAGATTTTGGAGCGGCAAACACTAAATTTGTCCCTGAGTGTACATCTATAGAATGTATGTACACTCATGGACACATGATTTTAACCATCCTGTGAATAAATTACGCATGTATTACATTTTGAATCAACCAGTTTATGTATAATCAATATTTTATGCAATTATCAGTTTGTAAATTTATGGAAAAGTAAGTTTGTTTTCGTATATACTGTATATCATAACATTTTAATTACATAATGTCAATCCTAGGATGGTTAAGAACATATATCCGGGACTATACATGTATACTGTATAATTATATGTGTTTATAAATATATGCTCCCTGTTTGACCACTCAACCTAGACCTTGGTACTATAGGTAGGCCTAATGATTTCTTGCTCTTAACTACGATTCAAGTTATGTTCACTTATTTTACTAAAGTTGTCTCATCATGTTGTAATCGACGGAATGTGTGTTTTTGCGATTAATATAGTGTATTTATCTTTAATTATGGCATCAGATATTCAGATTGCAACTGTATTATGTGTTACTAGCTTTCATTGACATTTCATGTACTCTGTGATATGTTTTATAAGTTGCATGTCCGACACCGATAACGCTCCCTAAAGTGTTGGGGATTGTACTGAGAGGTAATTATAGACCAACCTTTTAAAAATATTGGAACAGTTTTATGCAATACGTTATTATTATTTGAGATAGGGAAGAAAAGCGCCAAGGAAACAAACCACAGAGATGAGGCCCTGCACGCACCAACAACCACTGCCACCGCGACACCAAGACAAGAGGGCACAAGCGACTCCTCACCACGCTTCGCTCGGGTCACCTGCATCACTCAGACACTTCCCCCGACCCCAGGAAAGAACATACCTGTGAGGACGGCACCTACTGATGATATACCTAACAAAGATAATCCCTCACGATGTCGTAATAAACAAACCGTGCATAAAGATCAACACACCACGCGCCCTTCTTGCTCAAAGGAGCACCACCGCCGTGACGTGGATTCCCAGAAGGGCTACCGCAGCCGGCCCAGACCCTCCTCCAGGCACAGCCGCCCCTCTAGCCCAGAAATGCCCCACCGAGGAGAATGACGAAAGTGGTAAGACCATCTCAGCCTACCTCATCATCAGTAGAGTTGAACAGATACTATTACCTCACCGGTAGGGATAGTATCAGAAGACTTGGTACTATTAACTGAGAAATTGCCTTGAGGGAGTAAGACACTGGTGGAACTACTTGACGTATTTCTCAAAGGTACCTTGGATTTGCTAGTATTCTTGTTGGACCACACTGGTGACCACCCAACATCTTTACATTGCCTTGGTATAGGATTTACTGTAATTAGAGTATGCAATACCGAAAAACGCTCTAGTTCTAGTACACCTACAAAAATAGTAAGGGTGGTTGGAAGAGCGCAAGTCACTGGTGAAACAGCTTCCCTCTCAGTCAGGACTCGTAGTGGAGGGTGTAACGACACTGGTGAAACAACTCCCTACTTAAGTCCTGCAATACGAGAACGTAAGACACTGGTGAAACGGCTCGTACTCGTATAACCACAACATCTAACATCAAAGTTATTTCAGAGATTCCTGTAGGAAGTCAAGGTCAAGGATTCGTAGTGAAGGGCGTAAGACCCTACTCAAGTCCTACGATACAAAAGTGTACTACACTGGTGAAATTGCTCGTATTCGTAAAAGACCTCAACCCCATAGATATTCAGAAGAACCCAAGGAAGTTTTCGCCAACTCTGCAACTGTCAGATGGCAGGACCACCACCACAGACCAGGTCGCCATCAGGAATACAACGCAGCCGCATCTTCAAAGACTGTCGGAACCTGCCAAAGATCTTCCCCCTTGAGACGCCTAGTGGATCCTCGATCGTGCTGTTATTTAATTACCTATCCATGTCTGATGTAACATTGCACTTATAATCATATGTTACTGTGAAATAAGAATAATCTATGTTTGTACTCTGCGTTATATTATCCTCTATTGTCTTCATGCTTGTGTTTGTGTTGGTCTCCTTTTCTCCAGTCAAGTAAGAATCTATCTAATTAGTCAATACAACCCCAGTAAAAACCTGGTATAACATTATTATTATAATTATTATTATTATTATTATTAAGGTAGTGGTAGTAGTAGTAGTAAACATACGTTTTACGTTTTTTACGGTGATCTTAGTTAAAGCCAAATAAATTGCCATTTTTAACAAATATGATCAATACCTAAAATATGAGAGAAAACACGAGACTCAGGATATAGTAGCGACCAGAGCAAGAAAAAAAGAAAACGGAAAGACCAACAAGAACAGGAAGACGCCAGTAGGAAAGAAGGAAGGACAGAAAGACAGAAACTGGGAGATCCACAAGAACGAGAAGCAAAACTAGAGTCCCGAGAAATCAGAACCAATGCCATCAGGGAAGTCGACCAAAGCCCTTTAAAATTGACACCTTAACCCCATACCCCTATTACTCGCAAATACCTCGCCTTGGACTACGTTGCTGAATGTATGACGTGCCAGGTGAAACCAGCAGAGGGCAGACAGGGTGAAGTCAGAGTAGCTGCCGATTCCTAGGTGCAACGTGATCTGCCCGTACACTGGTCAGTGCAGTCAAACATCATCTACCCCTATCCAATCTCCTGGTCTAATTCCAATTGCCTGTACACTGGTCAGTGCAAGAAGATACATAGACTTGGAGCTTCCTAAACTGTCCCACTTGCCTAAAGATAGTAAAGGAGGAATTGTATAATAACTACGAGTTGTTAGTACACTGTACACCTGTCCGTATGACTCTAGTTATTGTGCAGATCCTGGGTAATGACTTACTGCCAGTATACTGGTCCGAGTAGTCTGTCGAGCCCGGTTATTGAGCTTTAGCTTGCTACCAGTCTACTGGTCCATGTAGCCTGCTATAACTCAGTCCCTGGGTAGTGATCCAAAACCTACCGAGAAATTGTTAGGTGGACAGTACACTGGTCCGAGCTGCCTAATAGATTCTCTGGCCATACCCAACTTGGGTATCGATAGTTGTCCAGGCCATTATGACTTCTCCCTTACTCGAGAGAGAAATTGAGTGGTGGACAGTAGGCTACACTGGTCCGCGCTGCCTAGTAAGTTCTGTAACCCTCCAGGCTTGGTATCACCAGTACACTTGTCCGTATGTAGCCTGAAACTCGAGTATAGGAGTTGCTAGATTACCAGTACGCTGATCCGTGTTCCCTAGTAATTTCTCTGATCCCTCTCCCTTACCTCTCAACACCTGGATGGTAAGGAACCAACTCAAAGCCGTGTCAAGACCTGTTAGAGGACGTTGTTAGAGGACCACCCACCACCAACCCTGACGTTGAAGCCACTACAAGGACGAGCACGAGGAAGATCCGTAGATGTTGGACCACGGCACTAGAACAAAGAACTTAGCTTGCTGAAGGCTGTATAAGTGTATAACAGACCTCCCTTATCACTTGTTAGGCCTCTATAGACGAGGATACAAACCACACATATTTATCGTTATAAAGTAGAATATTTTGTACATGAACTCTTTGTGAGATCACATATGGTAATATTTCACTTTATAGCCCCACACACCCATACAGTGATACACATAAAATTAACCCCAGTGACACTATCTTCCACGCCCGTGACCAAATGATTTGTGATTATTTCATTGTGTTTATACTTTCATTTCATGCTAAATTAATTCGAGAAATGCTTCCATGACTTGTCTAAATCTATGTGCGAAGACTCCTAAGTGCGTTTTTTAGGATACCAATATATCCGTGATAAACTCTGATATATGAGAGACACTCATTGAATTATTTATATATATTTTGTAGATGGATTGGGTGGAGGAAAACCACACAAAAGATATATGATTCTTTATTCTCTAATCTTTCCGGCTATGTATTACCCATGGTATAACGACTAATATTAGTCTTTATGCCATGGTATTACCCATCTTCAGAGACTGACAAGTCTCTCTGAAGATGGCTAATAGATAGCCCAAAACGTTAGCGAATAAAGAATCATATCTCTTCCCGGTGTTTTTCCTGCACCCAATCCATCTACCTGTCAATATGAATCATTCACATATATTTTGTGTGTAATTTCTATTGCTAATTCAAATGAGCAGTAAACCTCCAGTCTTAATACTTGCAATTCATCTTAGCTCCGGTGTATATCATATTCTATTCCATATCCATGATTTTGTGTATGGTATTTTATGCCATTATATGTGTGAACCATTAGCCAAGTAAGCCATCATATGTTGTTATCTATATTGAATATAATAACTATATACAGTATGTACTCCTGTGTTGTCCTTACACCTCTGCATGTATGTGTGTGTGTGTCTGTGTGTGAATTCCTTCTCTGCCACACCAGTGAAGTTAGGATCCACCTTTTATCCAGTAAACCCACCAAAAAGCCTGGTATAACAAAACCCAAATGATGACATATAGGCTACCTGTGTTTATTAATATTTACGTATATACAGTACAAGTTCTACCATTTAGGAGTAATGAATACAAGGTAATGCTTGCAAATATATACTGTACTATACTGTATACTCAAGCAAAACAATAGTCTATAACAGTGGTTCTTAATCTTTTTAGCACCGCGCCCCCCTTTGGTCAGGACTGTATTCATGATACCCCCCCCCCCCCCCCCCTTGCCTCTGGTGCCTAGAAAACGATTTTTGTTGTTTTTATCCAATCCATATGGATGCTAAAGACACAAGATACTGTAAAAAGGGCGAACAAATAACCAATATGCATGCAAGGATTATAACTGATTAATGGTTTTATGTCAACACTACAACCATGTGGTTGCTCGGAATGACGGTTGTCAAGTTTTCCTATCAAAGTTTCTTATTTATATATATCTTTGCGATTACCCTGTATGCATTTGAATGGCCTAGCCCTATTTTGAAATTTGATTACCCCACGCCCCCCCCCCCCTAGCATTGTCAAACGCCCCCCTAGGGGGGCGCGCCCCCCAGGTTAAGAACCACTGGTCTATAATTATGTATATATATATATATATATATATATATATATATATTATATGTACTCATATTAACTATAAATCTAGTACATTCTATATTGCACATGTTCACCTTCTTATGAAACTGTTAAGATACTACACTCAAATTTCAATTATACTATTTTGTCTTCCATAAATACAATCTCAGAGATAAACGGAACTTGTGCAGGGAACTGTAGCCTACAATGTAAGGAGACCGCGAATGTTTCGGTGTCTGTATTATAAATACTTGTATTTCAATATAGTTACAGGTATACTTTATATTTGTTTTGAGTGGCATGGAAACTATATAATCTACTGTACATGTTGTATTGAACACATAAATGGTACTTAGAACCGTATTAAACATTATATATTAATTTCACTCTGCGCGGAAATTAATATTCCGAATGATTTGGATAATGCGGAAATTCGGAATACAATTTCCGCACTTCGTCTTCCCACACTTTAAATTCAGCGTTTGGTGACGTATTTCCGCATTCTGGCAGCCCTGATCCAGAGATGTCTTCGTAAACCACATCATTGAAGCGGATGTTCCTCTCAATCCTAGCCATGCTTGGTGGAGTACAGCAGTGGAGTACAGAGCAGTGGAGTACAAGGCCTAGAAATACCGTCTGTCCCGACGAATGGGGAAAAGAATACTGCTGGTTTGAGACTAAACTCGAATCAACTCGACGCATGTCTGAATGGGAACGATACTTTTCTCCCTATTTAGGTTGCGCCACATTTCCTACACCCGACTCGTGTCTGTTCCGAAGACTCGAATCAACTCGACTCGTCAGGCGAGTAGTGAGACAGTAGCGCTGAGTACAGACAAAGACTCCTCCCCGTATACACGGCAGTG
Organism: Paralithodes platypus; assembly: GCA_032716605.1. Taxonomy (NCBI): domain Eukaryota; kingdom Metazoa; phylum Arthropoda; class Malacostraca; order Decapoda; family Lithodidae; genus Paralithodes; species Paralithodes platypus. Next base: position 23,222,292 of record CM064573.1, on the reverse strand, counting down.
TAGGAAATGTAACCGTATAGATTTGTGTGTGTAGGAGATATGCTGTATCTCTGTAGGAAATATGTCACTACACTAAAAACTGTGTAGGAGATATTATGCAGTATATGTGTAGGAAATATGTCATTACTCTAAAAACTGCTAAATTTGTAGGAGTGTGACGTGTAGGAAATACACAGTATACAATCATGGTGTAGGAAATGTGGCGCACCCTCAGCTGGCCTAGGCCTATAATTAGGCCTTATAATTGGGGTTGGGTGTGAGAGGGATCTGCCTTGTGTGGGCCAATCGGCTTTCTGCAGGCTTACATTTTCTTATGTTCTTATGTTCTTACTCAAAAATATATAAATAAATGAATAAATCCATAACAAATATTAATGACAAAATAAACAATGATTATAAAATTCTACCTTCACAACTTCATCCATACAGTATATAGACCTATTCACACACAAACAAAAATAGAACAGTTGTTGACAATTCTGAGTAAAGTTAATTTAAAGAGCTTGTTTGTTTTACGCAGAGATTGAACTAAAGTTAATATGATCATGGTATGACCACATTTTCGAACGTGACTGTATATTGGGACACTCTTGGGTAACTACAGATTGCACTGTGTACAGTAATATCATAATACCATAAACTAGAATAAGATATTACAGCTACTTTGTAATTTCAGTAATGTTCTGTAATCTACCGTGAAATTGGCAGGTCCTGGACAATGTTTACGATACGCTGGAAGTCTTATATTACTTGCATATACTATACGTGATTTACCTTGATTGGAGCGTGTGTTCAGTCAGGAGCCATAATTGTGTGCTGCCTCCTTGTGTTATTATCCCTGTTCTGTACTTCGGCGAGTGACGCCCTTTTAGCTTTGATTCTGGCTAATACTAGATGACTGTATGTAGCTTAAGAAGGATCTATGTTAACCAGAGGGGATAGTGTGATCGTATTTACCCCTTTGGGCACTGAAGGTATAATATAAAATAAAGGCAATTGGCTAATGGAACGCCAAATATGATAACAAATACGTTATCATGCTGAAGGGGTTACACAAATATATTAGCTACCATACAAAACAGTGATGTTTGGTGTTCTTGAGGCGTTTTTTCATCGCATACCAAGACCAGGATATACAGCCGATGCTGTAAAGAAGGAACCCAAAATGTTACTTTCGACCACGTCTTTTTCGTGAATATATTATGTCAGGAAAATGACTGTGGCTGTTCCTGAGTAATGGTCATTAATTGAGTGTGGTGCTACGTGAACAAATTTGGAAGCACTCCAGAGATTGGTTACTAACTTCGATCGGCCGTGTGAGAAGTAACTAAATGTCAGTTAAAGTCATTTGGGAGAATATAGCAGGATTCCATTGACAAAAATATAGAGTAGAACACAAATAGAGTAAGGAAAGAATATGAGAAAAATTGTACAAATAAAATGAGAAATGTAGAATTGAACGTTTCAAGTATTTGGGATATGTATTATGCAAATATAGTAAAATGGAAAACGAGATCAAGGGGAGACATATGAAAGGGGAAACGGTGATTGGAGAACTTGACTGTATCCGAGAAAGGAAGAATGATCAGTCAAGAAGTGAAAACATCACTGAAGAACAATGTGCTGCTCCCAGCTATAAGGACCTTTCCAAATTGAGAGCTGTGGAGAAGAGTAATATCAGAAAGGCAGCTGGTGTGAATAGGCTAGAGACGAACTGAGTAATAGTGACATACATAAGTATTTTGGACTGGAAGAGCAAGCTTTGAACAATGAACATATAGCATGGCGTGTATACAAATTAATGTGGCCAACTACCCACATATATGATCCCTCTCCTGTCACTTCCTAAGCAGCCCTCTTATCTTACTAACCATTCATCCCGCTCGTCTTCCGGAACACTCATAGTATTATTATTGTCATAATAATAATAATAATAATTATTATTATTATTATTATCATTATTATCATTATTTTCTATATTATTGTTGAGCCGGGCAATAAAGGGGATTCATTATCTAGACTAGTGCCTATAATACAGATGTCTCAGTGGCTGCGAGGTGCTATGATTGGGGTAGACCTTACACGCAGCTGGCCGATTCAGCACCGAACTCTGCACGTCTATGTCCATTGCTTTCCCGCAATGTGATGTTTTCTTCTAAGATTATATAAAATAATGTTGTTAGAATCACCTAACTTAACTTAATATTACACAATTCGAAATATTAATACAATTTTTTTATTCACAAGTGGGTGGGAATGAATGCTAGACCTATTGCTGAAAGATCTAATTTAACTTGGTAGGGTGGGGTGACTGACCAATCTCAGATACGGGGAGACGCGGTGGTTCCGAACCAATCAGGGAAACAGAGTCATTGAATCAATCAGCGGCGTGTAAGGTCGTCCTCTGATTGGATTTCTAGTTAACATTCTTGAAGTTCGGCTTCTCTTACCATTAGGCTTTTATTGCAGAGAAAATCAGGACACTTTCTTCCAAGACATATACAGTAGACGGTATTCTTACTAAGATATGCAGTGTATCTTATGCTCTTTAACTTTCTTTAGTCTTATTTTCTTTCTGAAAATTAGTTTGTTTCTTATGACTTAAAAATTAACTTTGCTGTGCAGCCTACCATTCTATGGTCATTCCCTATGTTTACCTTATCAACAACAGTGACATTGTTAACACTGATGTTTTTGTCTCCTATGATGATGCCTATCTCATTATTTGTTGTTCCGTTCGGATTTGTCCAGGTCCATTTGCTACCTTTTCATTTTTGAAAGAAAATGTTCATTATTCTAAAATCATTTTTTTCTGCAAAACTAACTAAGATTTCTCCCTGTTATTTCTATCGCCTAGTTCAAACTTTCCAATACATGATTCTCCTGCCATATTTCTTCCGACTTTGGCATTGAAGTGTCCGATAATAATTGTTTACTGTGTGTTCTCCTGGGCCGGATACTCAAAACTGTCCTAGCTTGGGGCACTTAGGACTTCCTAACTGACTTAGGGCGCCCTAAGATATGAACAGGTTAGGACAACTTATCTCGTGTCTTAAGTTGTATACTCAAACACAATTTAGGATGTCCTATCCTGTTCCTAAATGGTTAGGAACTCCTAAATTGTCCTAAATCTTCTAGGGTGCCCTATGTTCAGCCAATCACGGGGCTCCTTATATCCCAGTGTTTGGGTGGATCAACCAATCATGGGACATTAATATCAGCTGATCAAAATAAACAAACGCCACTGTGGCAGAGAGAGCTACCCAGCTGTTGCATTACCTTATTGTGTGCTTATGTATCTACAGTATATATATATATATATATATATAATACATCGTGCAATATCCTATATTTAACTCCTAACAAAGGCCCATTTACATTGTTTATAGTAGGTCTATAGGCTATTAGATTCTGCTAGGTTATATTTTCCCATGAACTCAATTTGTGTACAGTAGTATATTAGGCTGGGCCTAGTCAAGATTAAGTTAGGATAGGCTATTTTCCCAGAAGTCCCATTTATAGTTTGTCACTAGGTTAGGGTAGGGGAAGGAGTATTTTTCCCCTTGATGGTATTATGATGATAATAAGTCATGGGGAGTGGGTGGGGCCAAAGCCCCCCCTAACCTATTCTTGTTTTCCACGGCAGTCAAACTAGACGGGGACGTGATCTTGAGTATGCGAGTAGTCTAATCAAGGCAGGTGATACGCCCGAATTCCTCCATCCTTACCTAGGGTAGGTTAAAGTAGGCTAAGTTAGCCTAGGTTAGTTTGTTTGGTTAAAGTTGTGTTAGCGGGTGTACCGCCCGCTTTCTTTACATAGTCGCACACTCGCAGTTACATTTGCGTCTAATTTGACTGCTGTTATTTGCCCCTGCTGGTAATATGTTACAAACATTTTATGAATGGAGGATGCCTTTAGGCACATGGACCTTTTTGTTTTATCTGTGTTTTTCCTTCCTCCGTTCATTGTCTCTTAAAAAAAAAAAAAAAAAAAAAAAAAATATAGGCCTATATTAGGATAACATTGAGTCATGGGGGGTGATGGGGGCAAAGCTCCCTCACTAACCAATCTCTCCATAAATCAAATAACATGTATCACAAAGTCTATCTAGGCCTAGACACCATGCTGTATATATTATTTATATTTGCATTTTTTAATACCACATTTCCCGATCTTCATAGTCTAGGCTATAGTCCTCCCCACTAGGCTAGTAGGGTTGTATTTTAATATTCTTGGAAAATGGATAAACATGCATGCAATTGCATAATGAAACAACTAACTCATTATTAGAATCGTATAAGGTAGGCTAAGTAAAGGTTGTAAATTAAAACATATATATAAGCTAAGCCTAATTTGACCTAGGCTAAACTCAATATCCACCACCCAAAAGGCCAAAACCCCAGTGTGTGAAGTTACTAATAGTTTATGCTACTTCAAAAAGGTCATGAGCCCCTAAATCCAGTATATTGAGTACATATTACACAATTAATTCCAATATTGAAAGGGTTAATCAAGTAAAATCACAGAAATATAGGTTTGGAGAGTTCCTTTTATTTGGTTGAGGCTACATTCTCTCAAGCCTTAAAAAGCGACCAAAACGGTATAAGACCACTAGTTCCATTACAAAATGTCACGTTGTAACCATTAATTACACCAGTTATTTCCATAGCTTCCTTAAATGACGATTAAAATAGGCTAGAGTCACTTTGAGGCCGGCCATATTTAATCCACGCCGAGGCTCGGCCAATGTTTGGAGGTACACCCTAAATAACGGCTCCTACTATCAACTAATTTTCCACTGTTGTGTGTCCTAAGTCGAGTTAGAGTAGTCCCCGACCAACCCTAAGTCAGGACATCCTATCTTTTCACAAAATGGCTGCCCACAGTTTCTGAGTATGCCGTTTTAAGTGTACTGGAACAGTTAGGGCTTCCTAAGTGAGATAGGACGAGATAGGATGTCCTAAATAGTTTTGAGTATCCAGCCCCAGGCCTAGAATGCTGGCGATGTCTTCATAGACAATTACTTCATCGGAGTTTTGCGAAGTGGGTGCATATACGTGAATTACTTTAAAAGTGTAACGTATGCAAAGTTTTAACACTGCCAAAGCTATCCTGCCCGATACACTGTTGATTTTTGTTTACATTATCAGCAATACCATGCTTGATTAGAAATCCTACTCTAATAGCCTTTTTGTTTTTCTTTCCTCTGTAGTAGAACAAGTGATGACTATCTTTGAGATTAATGAGGATTTCATCTTTTCTACGAACCTTGCTTAATCCCACAATATCCCAGTTCATGATGTCTGGACCTCGGCCTGTTACTCTTTCTATTAATTTCTGCAACATTCGCGGACTTTCCTCTAACTTTCACTCTGTTGAGCACCATCTCTCCTCCTACAAACCTGATCTTCTCTTCCTCACCGAAACCCAGGTGTCTGTAGCAACATCCAGCAACCCCTTCTCTGTATCCTCCTACTTTCTCTATCCTAGTTTCAAAGCCAAAGGCGGATGTTGTGCATATGTGCACAACAAACTCACTTGCTCTCGTGTTCCCGATTTCGACTCCTCTGAATTCTCAACTTTATGGCTCAAACTTTCCTGTCATTCTCTTACTAAATATTTCTGTGCTGTCTATCTTTCCCCTAACTCTACCAACTTTCCTAAATTCTTTGACTATCTAAACTCTACAGTGGAACACATTCTATCCATTTCTCCTTTCTCAGAAATCTCCATCTTAGGAGATTTCAACGTTCACCACTGCCAATGGCTCTCCTCTCACACTACTGATCCACCTGGTGAACAAGCCTACGTCTTTTCTATCCTAAATGACCTAGAGCAGTTAGTTCAGCAACCCACCCGTATCCCGGATCGCATCGGAGATCGGCCCAACATTCTTGACCTGTTTCTAACTTCTAACCCTTCTTCTTATACTGTCGATCTTTTCTCTCCTTTGGGCTCCTCCGACCATAAACTTATCTCTGTCACCTGTCCTATCTCTCCAGTACAGCCACCCGATCCTCCTAGCCGGCGGCGCTTGTGGCACTTTGGCGCTGCCGACTGGGAGGCTCTTCGGCAGTACTTCTTTGATTTCCCATGGAATGATTTCTGCTTCCATGGCCGAGGACCCTCGGAGAGTGCTGAACGCATTACCGAGGTAATCCTATCGGGCATGGAATCATACATTCCATTCTCTTTCTCTCAGACTAATGCTAAAAAATCTTGGTTTACTCACGCCTGTTCTACTGCTGTCCGCAATAAGGAGGAAGCATTCAAACGGTACCGACGCCTTAAAACTCAAGACTCTCATTCTTCATATGTTTCTGCCCAGAATCAAGCCAAATCTGTTCTTCGACTTGCCAAACACTCTTTCATCAATAATAAATGCACTGAACTATCCAACTCTAGCTCTTCCCAAGCTTTCTGGCATCTAGCCAAAAACCTCTCCAACAATTTCTCTTCCTCGTCTTTCCCTCCCCTTTCCCACTCTGATGGCACAACCATCACTTCTTCCTCTGACAAAGCTAAACTCTTCGCTCAAACTTTTGCTAGAAACTCCACCTTGGATGATTCCGGTGCTATTCCTCCCTCTCCGCCCTCCTCTCTCTTACTTATGCCTAATATCCTAATCTCTTCTAAAGATGTACTTTCTACCCACTCTGGGCTTAACACTAATAAGGCGTACGGTCCGGACGGTGTTCCTCCTGTTGTTCTCAAAAACTGTGCTTCCGTGCTGACTCCCTGCCTAGGCAAACTCTTTCGTCTCTGTCTATCCTCTAACGTCTTCCCTTCATGCTGGAAGTTTGCTCACATTCAACCTGTCCCAAAGAAGGGTGACCGCTCTCAACCCTCCAACTATCGTCCAATTGCTCTTATCTCTTGTCTTTCTAAAGTTTTTGAAACTATTCTTGCTTCCAAATTTCTTAAGCATTTCTCTTCTCATAATCTGCTCTCAGATCGCCAGTATGGCTTCCTTAAGGGTCGCTCTACTGGTGATCTTCTTTCATATCTTACTAACTCTTGGTCATCCTCCTTTCGGGACTTCGGTGAGACTTTTTCTATTGCACTAGACATATCGAAAGCCTTCGATAGAGTCTGGCATAAATCTTTAATTTCTAAACTACCCTCCTTCGGTTTCTATCCCTCCATCTGTGCCTTTGTTTCTAATTTCCTTTCCGGCCGTTCCATAGCTTCGGTTGTGGACGGCCATTGTTCACTTCCTCACCCTATAAACTCCGGTGTTCCTCAGGGCTCTGTCCTATCTCCTATTCTCTTTCTAATTTTTATAATGATCTCCTTAACTGTACCTTAATTCCCATCCATTCATACGCAGACGACTCAACCTTACACTACTCCATTAGTTTTTCAGAACGCCCCAGCCAGCAATCCCTCAACGACAAACGTAATGAAGCCATAGAACTCTTAAATTCTGATCTAAATACTATTTCCAATTGGGGCAGAGAAAACCTTGTTAACTTTAATGCTTCCAAAACCCAATTTCTCCATCTATCTACCCGTCAGGATCTCCCAGCGGACTATCCCTTATTCTTCAACAATACAAAAATCAACCCTTCATCTTCTCTCAATATTCTTGGTGTCTCTTTTTCTTCTGCTCTCATTTGGAAGGACCATATTACCAGTCTTGCTAAGGCAGCCTCCCAGAAGCTGGGTGTGCTCAACCGCCTTAGGGGGTTCTTTTCCCCTGCACAGCTTCTTGCTCTGTACAGGGGCATAGTGCGAGCTTGTATTGAGTATTGTTCACATGTGTGGGGAGGTTCCTCTCACACCGCTCTCCTAGACAAAGTTGAAAGGAAGGCCTTTCGTATCATTAACTCCCGTCCACTCACCAACTCTCTGCAATCTCTCTCTCTCCGCCGCAATGTTGCATCTCTCTCGCTATTCTATCGCTACTATAATAATCAGTGTTCCTCAGAGCTATCCCAGTGCATACCACCTCCTTTACGTAGGGCACGTGGTACCCGTCTTGCAACTCAATCCCACCCCTACTCTGTGCAACTCTCCAACCCAAGAGTGAAACGTTACTCTCAAACTTTCTTCTACTCAACATCTGAGCTCTGGAACTCTCTCCCAGAATCAGTCTTTCCCTCTTCCTATGACTTAAATTGCTTCAAACTCTGTGTGTCCAGGCATTTTGGCTCGAACGTCCCTTGATTTTGGCCCTGTCACTCTTTCAACTATGGGGGAGGCACTCGCTATAGGCAGTTATGCCTTTTGCCTCCCTCAATCACATAGAAAAAAAAAAAAAAAAAAAAAAAAAAAAAGGTCTACAACGAGTTCTTCTAGTTTGTGATCTTCTGAAAGCGTTCTGACATTGTCGGTGTATGTTTTCATATTCTTTAGGTTGTCTTTCTTGTCTTCTTGGTAGCTGTTGTTGTTCTACTTGTCTTGTTTATTGTTGTTCTCTTGGTTGTTCTTCTTGGGTTGGTTATGCTTACTTGCTGTTTGACGCACATTGCCCGCAAGCATGGGCAGCAATGTGGTTGGACCTTTAGGTGACGATGATCCAACAGCAACGACCGGTTTATCATTGGTTGTAATTGTCATGGTTAACCAGCTAATATATAATAAATATACACTCCAGGACCAGCCGAAAATGGAAAAATTTGTTTTCCCTAAAACAGATTAAATAGGTGATAAATTAAGGAAAAAAAACCTCACCTCAGTCATATGAGGTCATTCAAGGAGGGGGGGGGGGGGAGGCCCTCTGCCATCAGCTGGTGCCGGGCACCTCTTCAAACCTCCCATGCCAGCACACCACAACTTGGTGAGGCAGCATGGCTGATGTACGATGCCTCCGAGCATCATACGTGCTTTCATAGTTCATATATTAGCAACATGTATCACATAATGTCATTGTAAGTGAAGTTACAGTGTGATAAGTGCATAAATTCAAGTTTTATAAATGCCGACAAGTGGCAAGGCACGAGCGCGTCCCGGTTACCATGGCGATGGGCGGCCATCTTGGCCCAAGACGCACACGCATACACACTGACACAGCTGACTGACACTTGTCTGCCACCACTCTCACTTTCATTTTCTGCCTCTCTCACGCACTCTGTTTATTGATTTTATACTTTATCGTATGTTTTATAGTTAGAATATGAGTTTTACACATTGCTTTAGGCACTTTTGACTTAGAAATATGGGTTTTGACATTGTATCTTTAGTGGGGAGAGTGTGAAGTGGTGGTGAAGGCAGGCGGTGGGGAGAACCACACCGCATGTGTTGTTATGAAGCAACTTGATACCTCTCATCCTCAGCTCGTCTCTTCTGACCCCTACGATGGCCTGGCGGAATTTTGAGGAATGCCATGGGGTCTGGGTCATCCACCTCCTCCTCTTCCCTACTTGGTGGGGAGTAAAATTTTTTTTTTTTTTTTTTTTTTTTTTTCTATATTCCAATACTCCCTCTCGGGCATAGACTGAAAGCCTGTACATTCCACCCCTCAACACGGTGAAGCCCGTGAAGTCTTGTTCCAGCCTGGGGAGTGAGACATGTGAAGCATCCATCAGGGCTCAAAGCCGTTCCATCTCTGAAGCGGCTGGTTGCTTCGCTCAAGTGCTTCACCGTCTTACCCTCCAGACTCAGACCCTCACTCTCAGAATGCCACCTATTGAGCAGTGAACTCACCATGTCATGGAGAGCAGTGGGGGAGCGCTACACACTCTCTTCCCTTTCTTCCAACATTGCAAGGCAACGAGGTAGGTTAGACACTCGCAAAGTCAACGGGACAACTGTCTTCCCCCCTCCTCCCGCGCGTCCCACTCCGTACCGCGGCTGGACTATGGTGTTGCCAAGTATTGCCACTGTTCAGCAACATCATAAGGTATATCCCATACACACTTGAACCCTCTAGCTACAATAGGATAAGAGTAAATAAAGTCAAAAGTGGCAGTGAGATAAGTGGGTAAACTGGCGTTCCCCACCCGCACGGCTGGACTTTGGAGTTGCCGAGTACAACCACTGTTTGGCAACATCATAAGGAATATCCCATATAACGTTGAACCCTCTAGCTACCATAGGACAAGAGTAAATAAGGTCGACAGTGTCGACGCACCCTATGCGGCTCTGGGGTTGTTACATACATTGCCGACGCATATGCTGCGGCGCTGGTGCCCAGTGGGTTAAGGGGGTTGTGGCAGTATGATCTCCCATCCTTGCACATCGTTTCTGGTGAGATGTTGATTTTTGTGCCACCATATTCAGTATATTCGGTGAAACCTTACATATCTATAAGGCATCCCATGGTCTACGTCGTCCATGACGGTACCCCATATATTATCTATGTAGCATTCCCAATTTTGCCAATTTGGGACATCTCGAGCATTAGGCTCATGCTATAGGTGTGTGATCAGAGTTTCCTTTCTCTTGGATTAGTTGCTGTCCAAAGCTTACATTTAGCGTGTTTGAGTGTTTGATCAGGGTTTTCTTTCCCCTAGACGAGGTAGCCTCCCATGGCTAAAGAGCCCTGTCTGCCCGGTATAAATATCATCATCATCAGCCATTAGGGTCACCATCATCATCATTGTCATCATATATATAGTACATCCGGGGGTGGCCTAGGGCACCGTAATTTCCATAGTAAGACTATTAAAAGAGTCAAAGCTGCACTCAACGCCATCTTTATTTTCATTGGTAAGAGTCACAGATCCACTAAAATTTTGCAAAAAAAAAATAATTTCCCCCATCAGAAATCATGCGAGAGAACAAGATCATCCATACACAACAGATCATTTTCAAATAATTGGTAGATTCAGGAGTCAAAGTGAAGCACTCATTGGAGAGAAATTGCTTATACAGAAAGTCAACCCTGAGCTTAATATTTCAAATAATTCTTAATTGTGTGTCTCTGTCGGGAATAGGGTAATGATCCCGACAGTTTGGGTCCAATAGGGCATTTGAATTTGGCGGTATCGTATCGCATGTACGATTTCGGCTAGTTCTTTGTGTATTGTAGTTTATTATTAAGTGTAGGTTAAATATTAACTGTAATGTATAAATATCTACATCAGCTCTAGATGTATCATGAAACCAAGTTATGGGTTATAATTATTATGAGCCGGCAGCCATATGTAATTTCGCGAAGCGATCGGACGTCACCCCTTTAGTCTCTCAATCAACACCATTCAGCCAACAACTTCCCCTCAGCTCTGACTCAACACATAGTTCACCATGTGCTACAATTATTAATCTATATCAACAGTCCTACATTACCAGTCCTCTAAGCTAAGTTCATTGTATCGATATTGTATTATGTGAACATTCCTACATGTCATGCAATTGAATTAGCCGTGTGTGGGGGACTGGATTACACCCATCGAATACTTCGTTGGTAATTATTATATAACTATTTGTTGGGATATTTTCATGTACCAGTGATATGCAATTTAACCTCTTTATCTAAATTCCCGACAAATAATGGTCCTTCGAACTCTAGTACTTAATTTATTACAGTAATAGTGTTATGTTTGCATCCGCTTTCGCTTGGTGTTACAAATGGCTGCCGCGCTAGGGGTTTGGCAAACTGCCCTTGCGTTTTTTTTATGTAGCCTACGTTGCCTAGCTATCCCTGTGTTTTTTCGGTGGCGCCCCGTCACTGTTAGTTTGGGGGAACTAGTTTCCCACTTTTTTCGATGTGGTGCTGCTTACCTTGTTTGGGGGTTTGCTGGGCTAGGTATGTACGTTGAGGATGTTAATACAGCCTTAGCCAGACTATCTTCCACACAAGAAATACACCCTGTTAAGGATACCGGTACACCAAAGGCGACTGGCTTTAACCTGCCGAAGCTTACTTTGCCTACCTTTTCCGGGGATTCGACTACCTGGACTGGATTTTGGGATATCTTTGAGTGTTCCATCCATCGGAATAAAACACTCACATCCATCCAAAGGTTCTCCTATCTCCGTGGTCAATTGAAAGGGGAGGCATTGAAGTTGATCGATGGGTACAAGCTAGAAGCTACAAGCTACGAGTCTGCAGTGGAATTGCTGAAAAGAACTTACGGGAGAGAGGAAGTCATCAAGACCGCATTAATTACTAAATTCTTCACTCTAGATCCTCCATCCTATGATGTGACAGACCTAAAGGAGTACTATGCCTCCTTTGAGAGCCTCCTCCGATCTATGGAGACAATGGCCATCACCAAGGAGGAAATATTTAGTGTAAATATCTTGAACAAGATACCCTCTCCCCTAAAGGAAATCGTAAGACGACAACTAAGCGACTCTCCACTAAACTTGGAAGCGTTGGTGCAGGTGTACCAGACTGAAGTGTTTAACATGGAGAGTACTGGACACTACCGACCCGTGGAGATGTCGCCATCCACTGCAGCTTTCCCGGTACAGACTTCTCCTAAACGGAAAAGGCCAATATCATTAGGTTGCAAGTTGTGCAGTGTCCATGTTCATCTGTGGTACCAGTGTCCTAAGTATCCTAAGGCTACACAGAAAATTGGCAAGGCTAAATCGCTTAATTTATGTACCAGCTGTCTGGCAAGAGACACTTCAACAGTACTTGCACCAATTCCTACATCAAACCTTGTAAGTATTGCAAGGGGAAACATTGGTTTTCCCTTTGCACCCAGTCTGATCGGCACGACGGCAAAGAAAAGGGGAGAACCACCAAAGAGTCACATGAGAAAAGTAAGAGCGAGGGTGATAAAGTATCTGCCATGTCCATTGCTTCTTGAGAATGTCAATTGCTTCCTACTATGATGCTGACAGTAGTGGGGAGTAATAAAAAGCCTATAATGACGCGCACCTTACTTGACCAGTGCTCACAGAGGTCATTCGTTCTGCGGTCATCATTACCCCAGCTCAAGTGTACCAGCAAGGGTCAAGAGCATTTGCGTCTCCATGGTTTCACTGGTGAAGTAGATTCCAGTGACTATGATATAGTGGAGATTTCCTATGTTTATAGAAGAAAGGTATGTCCCATCAAGGCTGTTGTGGTCGACAAACTACCCAGTTTCTATATAGCATCAGAGATTCAACCACATTTGAAATATCTCAGAAGCAAGGGTTATAAACTGGCTGATGATCAACTCTCTGCTAACAAAGGTATTATGCTACTGGTCGGAGCTGATTATTACTACGACCTGGTTCACCCTGGATATCGGCGGGTAGATAAGCTAATAATGCTCCCCACGATCCAAGGGTATGCCATTTCTGGATCCCATGCCACTTCCTCTCAAGACACACAGGTGGAGGTGGTTGCGGTCCTCAAGGTGGCAGTAAGCCCCATAGATAAATATATTAGGCCAAATGTGCCTGATAATACATGTACTGATATAGATAAGCTATGGGACTTGGACAGTATTGGAATTGACCCACATGAACTTGATCGTGAGTCCAAGCTAGCGTTGGGCTCGTATGAAGAGACTGTAACGTATGACACTGGCAGAAGTCAGTATGTGGTAAAGCTCCCTTGGAAGGATAATAAGAGTAAATTACCTACTAATTTCCATCTAGCACTTGGTAGGTTACGTGGCCTTCAGAAGCAGTTTGTCAAGGATCCAAATTATTGCGAGACTTATGCGGCAGTTTTAAACGAGCAGGTACAACGTGGATTTGTGGAGAGAGTAAATCTCAGTGAGTATGCGGATAACATCCATTACCTTGCTCACCATGGGATTAAAAAGGACAGTTCCACCACTCCTGTTCGTATTGTGTATGACTGCTCTGCTAAATCCAGTGATTGCTCCTATAGCCTGAATGATTGTCTATACACTGGTCTCTGATCTCGCGCAAATTATGTTGCACTTCAGATGTCATAAGTTTGCATGGGTCGCCGATATTGAGAAGGCCTTCCTGATGCTTCAACTCCATCGTGAAGACAGGGACTCGACAAGATTTTTATGGCCACGGGACCCAATGGATCTAGATTCAGAGTATCTGGTCTACAGGTTCAGAGTCGTCGTATTCGGGGCGACCTGTTCCCAGTTCCTTCTCAACGCTACTATCTTGTGACATCTTGAGAAGGCTGGACTAGATCCTGACTTCAAGAATGAGATCAAGCAGGGGATCTATGTGGACAATCTTCAAGGCACTGGAGACGATGAAGATTTATTGGTCGAAAGATGCTGGGAGATCCGCGATATATTTGCCAAGGCTCATCTATACTTGAGAGAATGGGCCACTAATAGTGATCTTTTGAAAGGTCAATTTGCTTCTGATGGTGTAGCTACTGAGAATAGTGAGGTGAAGTTTTTAGGTCACAAATGGGACACTACCACAGATTGTATATCCCTCTGTCACACCCCATGCGGCAGTGAGCTTATGACCAAGCGAAACTGCTTAAGCTTGTCAACGAGGTTGTTTGATCCCCTAGGTTTTTTGCTGCCTGTAACTATCCGTGCTCGTATGTTTTTACAGCAACTGTGGCGGCTAAAACTAGATTGGGACACGCCCCTCCTTACTGAGTTATAAGATACTTGGCGGTTAATTCGGTCGGACCTTTCCACATGTTGCAAGGTCCAACTTAATCGTCAGGTTATGAGTGGTCAACAGGTGGATCTACATGCCTTTTCTGATGCTAGTAATAGTGCGTACGGTACTGCCTTATACATATGCAATGGTAGTGAAGCGATACTGGCTATAGCAAAGGCCAAATTAGCCCCTATAAAGAAAATTACAGTTCCTAAATTAGAACTTACTGCATTGCTTCTGTCTGCTCGTCTAATAAAGTTTACACTGGATGCTTATACAGACATACTACAGATTAATAACGTCTATGTCTGGAGCGACAGTTGAATAGCACTTTCATGGGTACACAGCCAGAAAGTGTTACCTGTTTATGTTTCTAATTGCACTGATGAGATACATAACTTAATTCCTACAGCTAAATTTTGCTATGTGAGCACCATGGATAACCCCAGTGACATAATTTCCCGGGGGATCTCGGCGCAACAGTTTATGTCGTCCTCTATTTGGTGGCATGGACCTCCATGGCTTATATCTCCGACTGAATGGCCTCAGGATTTCAGGGAATGCATATCTGATCCTTCAAGTCGGCCCCAAGATGATGTGTTAAGTAGTTCGACTGTGAGTACTACACATCAGGACAACAAGTTGGTAGAGTGGGAACCTTACGGCAGCTATGATCAAGTAATACGGGTATTTGCATGGATATACCGTTTCATTAACAACATGAGAAGTCGGGCTCACGGGTCTTTCCTTAGTGAAGATTCGAAGCATATCAGACTCCATGAATTGAGATCAGCAGAAGCGAAACTATTATGTTTAGTACAAAGGGAATCTTACCCTTCTGAACATCAAATCCTGAGCAAGGAGTCAAAGGCCAAACCCTCAAACTTAATGAGGCAGCTATCGCCAATGCCATAGGACCTGCCTACATTTTGGTGTAAATTATGTTCTGGCATATATGCGACAACTTTGGTGGATCCCTAAGATGCGACAAGCAATTAAAGGGATCCACAATAGCTGCACTATCTGTAAAAGATTACAGGGTAAGCCTTACTCCCCAGTAGATCTACCTCCCTTGCCTGAGTTCAGGGTACAAAGGACTGTACAATTTCAGGTAACCGGGGTAGACTACACCGGAGCGATTCAAGTTAGAGAATCGCCCGGTAATATCAAAAAGGTATATGCCGTTTTATTCACATGTGCGGTAACCAGAGCGATTCATATTGAATTGATTGACGACCTCTCCAGTGAGGGTTTTTTGCATACTCTAAGACGCTTTGCAGGCCGCAATGGTTAACCTAAAATTATTATGAGCGATAATGCGACTTGTTTCGTCGGGGCCTCTAAATATCTCCAGAGTTTAATGGATGACCCGCAAGTTGTGGCTACCCTCACTGGAAAGGGTTGTCAGTGGAAATTTATACCAGCACGTGCACCATGGTTCGGGGCGATTTGGGAGAGAACAATCGGTATCGTCAAATCTGCCATGACGAAGGTATTAGGAAGGGCACTGGTGACCAGAAGGAAGTTGCAAACCATCTTAATAGAGATTGAGATGTCAGTCAACGACAGGCCCTTGACCTATACCTCGGCAGATGTTGATGACCTCCTACCCATTTCGCCTTCTATGCTAACACGTGGACGAACCCTTAATACTTTTCCTAGATCGTCAGTAACTGACGAAGATCTACATGACCCTACGTTCGGCGATGCTCACGCCACCCGTCGTCGCTTCCAGTATGTGAACAAGGTGTCGGACGATCTATGGAAACGGTGGACCCAAGAATATTTGCTGTCTCTTCGCGAGCGTCACTCCAATATGATCAAAAGGACGAAACAACGATGGCCTCGTATCGGGGATATCGTACTGATTCATGATGAGCGTCCTAGGTTATTTTGGAAGCTTGGGAGGATTGTCGATTTGTTTCAGGTCATTGATGGTCTTATAAGGGTTGCTAGATTATGAACTTCGACTGGGGTTACTACTCGCTCAGTCGTAAGGTTATAGCCCTTGGAGCAGGAGGTAGAACTGCCGGATGATACTGGCATCTCTACTGATACCCCTCCGCGGGAGAGTGCTGGTGACAGTGCTCCTCAGGGTAGGGCAGTTGATGATGAGAAGGATGATCCTCCTCTGGCTTCAGATGGCGCTCGCCCCAAAAGGAGGGCGGCTATGAGTTCCATGGATCTTTGGAGATCAAAGATCAAACAAGGTGATCTTTGAATCTTCGATGTCCTTTTGTTTTCTGTATATAGCTACTGTATGTCGTTTTTGGTGGCGGGCAGTATGTCGGGAATAGGGTAATGATCCCGACAGTTTGGGTCCAATAGGGCATTTGAATTTGGCGGTATCGTATCACATGTACGATTTCGGCTAGTTCTTTGTGTATTGTAGTTTATTATTAAGTGTAGGTTAAATATTAACTGTAATGTATAAATATCTACATCAGCTCTAGATGTATCATGAAACCAAGTTATGGGTTATAATTATTATGAGCCGGCAGCCATATGTAATTTCGCGAAGCGATCGGACGCCGGCCCTTTAGTCTCTCAATCAACACCATACAGCCAACAACTTCCCCCCGGCTCTGACTCAACCCATAGTTCACCATGTGCTACAATTATTAATCTATATCAACAGTCCTACATTACCAGTCTTCTAAGCTAAGTTCATTGTATCGATATTGTATTATGTGAACATTCCTACATGTCATGCAATTGAATTAGCCGTGTGTGGGGGACTGGATTACACCCATCGAATACTTCGTTGGTAATTATTATATAACTATTTGTTGGGATATTTTCATGTACCAGTGATATGCAATTTAACCTCTTTATCTAAATTCCCGACAGTCTCTGTAGCTTTGTGATAATGTAATTTGGGGTTCATTGTAATGATTAGGTGTGTATTCGAAGCTTTTAGTCTAGATAGTTGCTGATTGATTGCTATGTTCTAAATGTTTAGTATATTTCTTTTATGTCAGTGTAGATAGGTCAGTTCTCACTTATATTTTTGTCAACCTTCAGTTGTCCACGGAATTGTATTTAATGTGGATGCACTTTATCCTTTCTCTTGCTGGCTTAGTAAGTAACATTTTGAATGATGTGATAGTTTTTAGGTTATAGTATAGAAACATGATTATTGATAAAATGTAATGGAGTTTTTAAATTTTGACTGAAGAGTTACGATTATTTGTGATCTAGGCTGATTTAATGTGTTCATGTGTTCATGTGTTTTTGCTAAACTTTTAAACATTTAATCATATTGGATCCACTTTTACTTTGCATTAATTTTAGGTTTCATTGTTTAAGGATCAAGTGTTTTACCTGATGATGGCTTCCCTGATGTGGGCCGAAAATGTGTAAAGAAAATTGAAAAGAAGTAAGTGAAAATAAAGATGGCGTTGAGTACCGTTTTGACTCTTTTAATAGTCTTACTATGTATATATATATATATATACAAGAAAGAGAGAGAGAGAGAGAGAGAGAGAGAGAGAGAGAGAGAGAGAGAGAGAGAGAGAGAGAGAGAGAGAGAGAGAGAGAGAGAGAGAGAGAGAGAGAGATACTGTATATAATATATCCATTTGCACTCCCCACTAAATAAGGTAAACACATAGCAGAGAGAGAGAGAGGGTTTCACAGAGTTACACAGATACTCAGACCACACAGACCTTGCGGTCCCAACTAGGTGGTCTGGCCTTAATACTACTAGACAGGGACACTATATAGTGGAAGAATAGGTCAGTAAAGTAGAAGGTTCTCTTTAAAGAGCCGTACCGGAAAATAGGATGAAGTGTAACCTTATGGGTCAGGAAATGCCCACAAGGAAAGTTTTTATATAGTATAGGAAGACATTAGTTTGAAAGGGAAATTACACATGCCTACTGATTAATTCATATTAATCCAATCTTCATTAGATGATCGGCCAGTCTTTTCTTAAGAGAGAGAGAGAGAGAGAGAGAGTTACATAAAGTTACATAGGTACACACACCTTGCGGTCCCTACTACGTCGTCCGGACTTAATGCTAAAATAGAATTTGCTACAAAGTGGCAGGTAAGAATAGCAAAGCAGAAGGCTCTCTCCCCACCCACCTCTCTGCCCGACCGTTAGTAATGTATGAAATTTAGTTGGGGAAACAAGTCCCCCAGCAGAATGAGAAAAAATTCTACTAGGAAATGTATAGTAAAGAACAAAGTTGAGATATTATATATATACTACTGATGCTTAACTTATTTTTTTATTATTATTTTTGTTGTTTACCTATATTATTCCCACTTCCTCAAAATGAATGTCTAGACTTCTTTTGAATGTATCAATAATTGTCTTACATTGTACCACTTTCTTTGGCAATATGTTCCACTTGAGGACCACACTGTAGGTGAAGAAGTGCTTTGTGACATCGAGAATCGCCCTCCTTGGTTTTTAATTTCATTCCCCGATGAACTATTATTTATTTAGAAAAGTGAATCTACATCAATTTTGTCAAATCTCGTTAGTATCTTGAAACACTCGATTAATTGACCTCGCAATCTTCTTTTCTTAATTTTTTTTTTTTTTTTTTTTTTTTTGTCTTTCATGATAAGATTTATTTCTTAGTGACGGAATCAACGTTATCGCTATACGTTGCACCGACTGAAGTTTCTCAATGTCCTTGCCCATTAAAAGGAGACCAAAATTGCAAGCCATATTCAAGATGGGGCCTCACTATGCTTTTAAATAAAGGTACTATAATGTTCTAATTTTGATAAGTCAATTTTCTCTTAATATATCCCAATGCTTGATTGGCATTGTTCGCAGCTGCTGTGTGGTGTAATATCAGTGGAAGTTAAATATCTCTAAACTATAATTATTCAAACAAAATCAATCTAAATTAACACTCAAAGAGCGGGTGGTGGAGTATATTTGACTGTGCCGCCCAGCGGGGGTTTTACCGTAAACGAGCTTGCTTCCGTGATCGTTTTCATGCATAAACAAGAGCTAGAGCGTAATACAAGTATGTATCCCTGAAAGGGCGTTAAATGTGCTTTCCAATGACACCAGAACCATCCTTCTACGATCACTGGTTGTCTTGCAACGATCGTGCAACCGAAGGGCAAAATCGGTAAAATACGGTCATTTCCTTACATTATTACGTGTGAAACGAGTGAGGGAGGGTGGAGTAGGGCGGAGTACATCTCAGTAGCTCCACGGCCACCGTGGCGAGCGGTCATGAGGTAACCTACGCTCCTCCCACCGCTCCGCTCTCTCTCAGAGCACATTACGTGCTCAAAATTGCACGCGACTATAGCCCGACCCCGCCACATAGGCCACATTTATTTCACTCGACTATAGCCGGGCGCCGCCAAAGAAGGGTTAAATTACTCCAAATCTAAATTGAATTCAATCTGAAACAAGATAATTTATATCCAAAGGTCACACACAATTATTTATATATAAGGTAAGGTTATAAGGGTTAATAATATTCCAGGAATTTACTCACCAATAGTTCCACGTGGCAATGAGACAAAGGAGAACGTTTACCCAATATGGCGGACGACGGGAAAACCAGAGACAGGCTCGAAAGAATAGGTCAGGGATATTAAATGAATGGTTAAATGAGAATGGACATGAATAATATGCTTATCTGTCTGTCATGGCGTCGATGAGAGCATCGTGAATGTGTAGATGTGTGTATTGCTGGCCGTTTAATGTGATTTAGAGGCACAAAAGCACGATCAACTGAAGACGGAAATTAGATGTTAACTGGGTGGTGTTCGTGAAGGCTCTGAGTTTCCTCCAGCCCTTCACCTTGCTCCTTGGCATACGCCAGGCGCCCAAATTATCGTACCGTATCTATGTTGCTCAGTACGATAAATTAAAACAATATATACGATAAATTCATATATACTACATAAGACCATGTCAATATTGCTTAATAGCATATCAGGCCTTTTATAATCTTAACTTACTTACAATCTTATAATACACGATCTAATCGTCCTACGCCCTACCGTGGGAACGAACGTTAGACTGTCGTATACCTAGTGACGTCACAGAGACGTACCTTAGCACATTAATTGTCTTACACTATCGTATTACACGATACAATCCCTCCACAAAAAATAACCTGAACCGCACCTTAAATTAAAGTTGCCCAGAGGCTATCCTCTGATACCATATATCAACGGCGCCAGCAGCAGCGCGTCAGGGATGCGTCCCGGTCCGAGATTGATCACCATCCGTAAGGGGTGAATCGTCACGTTGAGAATCCTCGGACCCAGCAAGAACAGGTGGAGCATCAGATTGCAATGCGGAATCGAGCTCCAAAGCGTACAAACGTGCGATAGGACGAACAGTAGTTCCAGTGGCCGTCCTCAATAGTGCCACCCGCTCTACAGAGTCTTCCCCCTTGTACACCTCCAACACACGGCCTAATTTCCAGTACAAACGATTACCTTCGAAATATACTGGTATCGCTTAGACACCGCTGCTTCAGAGTACAACGAAGGATCCTCTAGTTCTATGATAGACTGGAAATCGGACGGGAAAGCAGTCAATGGTTTACCGTAGAGTAAATGAGCTGGCATTAATGGTAGTGGTTCTTGCAGGTCTGTGTACACAAATATGAGCGGACGATCATTCACGACTGCTTCTATTTCGGTGAGAACTGTCATTAACTCACTCTTCTTCAATAAAGCACGTCCTACTACCGCTCTCAGTCCTGATTTAACAATGCTGACACACCGTTCCCACATTCCACCAAACCAAGGTGCCCTAACTGGAATGAACCTCCATTCGCACTTCTTTTCTCCCATAAAAGTGATAGTTGTAGGATCACTGCTCATCTCCTTAACACCTTACGAGCGGCCTATGCGGTTTATTTATATGTACCGCCCAGCGGGGTGTTTTTAGCCAAAATAGGGCTGTTTACGTGATCATTTTCATGCCTAAATAAGACCCAGAACGTAAAACAAGTACCTATCCCTGAAAGGGCATAAACAGAGCTTTCGAATGACACCATAACGATCCTTTTATGATGGCTAGTTTTCTTGCAATAACCGTGCAACGCGAGTGCAAAAAGCATGTAATTAGCCACTTTCCCGATACAATTCCTTATATAGCGAGTGAGAGAGGGAGGAGGGAGCTGGGATTCGTGTCAGGATGTTCGCCGCGGTGGTCTGGAGCAGTCATACGCTCGCTACTCTCCTGCCACCACTTGTCTCTCTCTCTCAGCAACATTACGTGCTGAAATTGCCACTCGAGTTATGTCGAGCGCCGCCACATAGTCCAGCTTTATTTAACTCGACTTATGTGGTGAGCCGCTAATTAAGGGTTAAGGTATTTAGATGCTTCGATAAAAGTAGGAGCATTGTCGCTAAGTACTAGTTGAGGGAATGAACGACATGCACAAAACTGTCTAAACGCCAGCATAAATTCCTCGCTAGACATATTGTTACATAATTCTAAGTGTACCGCTCGAGACGTTGCACAGGTAAACAATAATATATAGACCTTATCTTGCTCGCTCGTCTTCAATGCACCTGTGTAATCTAACCCTACAGCTTGGAAAGGCTCAATATGTTTTACACGGCATTCAGGTAACGGCGGAGCTGGTCCAGTCGCATAAGGTTTACCCTTTAGTCTCTGGCATATCACACACTTCCTCACTATGCGTCGAGCTACTTGTCGAACTCTGGGTATCCACCATGTGAGACGCAAATTCGAAATGATGTGAGAGACCCCGTAGTGTTTTACTTCCTTATGTGCACGTATGACCAATAGATCAGTAATGTGATGTCTTGCTGGCATAAGTATAGGACGGTTTGTGCCGTCCGTTACACCCGACCACTTCAAGCGACCGTCACACCTGATGAGGTCATTATCTAGGTGCAACCTCAATTGACGCACTAAGTTAGGTTTTATTAACTTATTAGAGCTATGTAAAGATTCAAATTCATTGGAAAAGGTTTCTGCTTGAACCCACTTGATCAAAGCTACTTCAGCTGCTGTATATTCACGAGCATTAATGTTGTGACCCTTATTGCAGAGTTGGATACAAATCTCAACACCCAAGCTACAACTCTGACTAATTTATCATAGTCACCGAATCTTGCCCACTCTATTACTGGACCCGGTGGCTCATTTGGTTGGGCTGTAACTGCCACTGTCTCCAGTGGTAGAAGTCCCTCACCAACAGCTTGCCATATCGTCCATTCATTTTCAGGGAGCAGCCAATTTGGACCATGCCACCACAACTCGGACTTTATTAACTGGCTAGCCGTTATACCCCTAGTTTTGAGATCACTAGGGTTGTCTTTTGTATTGACATAGTGATATGCAACGTCTGGCAATAGGGCCCTAATCTCATCAACCCTATTTCACACATAAACTGGCAGAAACTTCTTGCTATGTATCCAGTTGAGTGCGGCTGACTATCGCACCATACGTGAACGACTTCAATATTTAACTCGCTCTCGTATGCTGCGCGTACATGTTGCACCAGACGTGCTAAGAGCAGCATGGCAGTCAATTCCATTTTATGGATAGTTACCTTTTTGACCGGGGCTACTTTGGCCCGGGCTGTAACTAAATGTGCCCCAAATGAAGTAACGACATATATGGCTACCCCGTATGCCGTGGCGTTAGCATCGCAAAACGTATGTAGTGTAACGTCACCGAATACCGCCACTTTACGAGGTAGCGGTTTAGTACATAGGATGTCATACTCTATCAACAACAATGTCCCTTGATCACTTAAGTCCTCGGGCAAACTGTCATCCCATCCTACTTTGCGTCTCCAAACTTCTTGCATCAGAATCCTAGCTCTTATGGTAACGGGTAATGCTAGACCCAAAGGATCAAAGAATTGCGCAACTTTGCTCAACAGACTTTTCTTCGAGTGCGTTCCTGTCTGCTGAACAAAAGACTTGGTTTGAAAGGTTAGTATGTCTTGTTTTGGTTGCCAGATCATCCTCAAATTTCTGGTCTTTTCCTGGTTATGAGATGCCGTACCATCAATCTGAATTAGACTCTGAAGTACTTCACTATTAGTAACCCATTCGTGGAGAAATAAATGAGCTTCAGTAAACAATCTACATACTTGCCAGTAGGTATGCAACAAATCATCCTGACTATCGCTAGAACCCTGCAAATTGTCTATATACAACCCGCGAGATAGTTTATTTATGTCCTCAAGAGTATCTGATAGATGTTTCTTGATCATGGCATTTAACAAAAACTGTGAGCATGTAGTACCAAAGAGTACGACCCGAAAACGGTAGATTACAACCGGACTTCCAGAGTCGCTAATGTCTTTGTACCAAAGAAAGCGGGTAACATCGCTATCTTCCTCTTTTAGTTTGACCATCAAGAATGGTTTCTCAATGTCACTAGTAAATGCATATTGCCCCAGCCTAAACCGCAATAGATGTTGGGACAGATCCGACACCATGGACGGACCTGTCAGCAGGCAGTCATTTAGATTGGGTTGTTGACCTTGGTGGGCAGAGCAGTCATACACCACCCATATTGGTGTGGTGACGCTGTCTTTCCTCACCCCATGATGGGCTAGATAGTGAACCCTTCCCTTCCTAATCGGTTCTTTTACATCGACCCTTTCAATGAAGCCTCGTTCTACATATCTCCGATATACATTGTCATACGCCTGGCGCGTGCTTGATTCATTTGTTAATTTGGGCTGCAATGCACGCAAGCAACCCAATGCCAATCCATAGTTGGTTGGCAGGCTCATCTCACTATTTTTCCAGGGTAAACTAACCTTGTATTGCTTGTCTGAGGCACTATTGCTCACAGACTCTTCAAACTTCTTCAGCGCAATTTCCTAGTCATAATCGGTATCCATAGGATTAATGCCTGTGTGATCCAATCTCCACAGTCGTTCCAGGTCGAACTCGGCAGTCATTTTAGGGTCACTAGGTTGGGAATCCTCCCTTCCCAACTCCTCTGCCATGGTTACATTCACCCTTAATATCGAAACCGTGTCGACCAGGACATTTGAATGTGTAGTATGTACCTTTCCGCTCATGCAATAGCCAAATTTAGTGGGGATCAATATCACACCACACATCCTTTTAAATCCAGGGTATACTACATCATAATAATGATCCACACCAAGTAGAACATGCACCTCACTCTGATCTCCCAAGTTAACCTCCTTGCTACGTAATGCGTGTTCCACCTTCTTCGCTCCTACAGATACATATTCTGGTAGGGTGTCTACTACGATACATGACATAAAGTACCTTTGTTTACGATAGAAATAGGAAATCTCCGCTATCTCGTATTCTTGTTTGTCAGTAACCCCTGTAAAAGCCCTGCAACCGAAGAGTCTCAGCCCCTACGATTCGGTGCTTAAGTCCCCCTAATATGGACCTTTTTATAAAGGATCGTTGAGACCCCTGATCAAGAAGCACCCGACAAACCTTGTTACTGTCATTACCTTCCATGGGAATCTTTATTGTGGGAAATATAGTGGTGTCTTTCGTGCTACCTAGTGTCAAAGTTGTAGTACCCTCTGGTTTGACGTCTTTGCCTTTGTCAACTGTAGGACACAACTTGTTGAAGTGATGTCCTTTACAGTGACGACAGAGCCTTAAGTATGTAGCAGTACATTGCCCATGTTTACCATGTTCCTTGCTCAGACAACCTGCACATAGCTTTAACCTCTTTGCCTGTGCTAGTTTTGACTCATTTGTTGGGTATTTTACACAGAAACTCCATTTATCTTTGTTATTGTTACATAGCTTACATAAAGTCTGAGCGGGTTTCTTGTATGTACCCTCTTTCTTTCCCTTGGTCCCCACCGTCATACTTACAGTTCCCCTCATTTCCACATTCCCACTCCCCCCCGAAACATTCATTCTCCCATTGTTCAACTGTAAATTACTGATCTCTTTACTGAACTGAGTTTTAAACTCCCCCAGATCAAATGATCTAACCTTGTCAAGTATTGCCATAGGAAGCTTCTGTCGTAGTATAATAGCTATCATTTCCTGTGAGGTGAGCCCTAGGGTGTCTAGCGATCGAGTATGGCACTCCATATCTGCCCTAAATTTTGCTAACTCCTCAACCTTGTACTGTGGTTCTGCGAGCTTTAACAAGGCAATGACATGGGCCATCTTCAACTGCTCTTGATCCCCGTATGTGGACTGTAATAGTTGTACTGCCTCAAGATAACTATCACCTACTACCGCAAAACCCTTTATCAAATGTAAGGCCTCTCCTTCCATTTGTACTTTCAGGTAGTGAAACTTACGGACATTATCCAAAGAGGATTCATGTACTGTAGACCGAAATACATCCCAAAAAGCTAACCATTCAGTCAAATTGCCCCCAAATGTAGCAAGATTGAGCTTTGGGAGGTGCACAGTGTGTTTCGGGTCAACCCTTCTATGGGCTTCGTTCTCGCCTCCCTTCTTGTTTGCGACAGCTCACTGTAATAGGTGCTTTGCTTTAACACCTTACGAGCGGCCTAGGCGGTTTATTTATATGTACCGCCCAGCGGGGTGTTTTTACCCAAAATAGGGCTGTTTACGTGATAATTTTCATGCCTAAATAAGACCCAGAGCGTAAAACAAGTATCTATCCCTGAAAGGGTATAAACAGAGCTTTCCAATGACACCTTAACAATCCTTTTATGATGGCTAGTTTTCTTGTAACAACCGTGCAACGCGAGTGCAAAAAGCATGTAATTCGGCACTTTCCCCATACAATTCCGTATATAGCGAGTGAGAGAGGGAGGGAGGAGGTGGGATTCGTGTCAGTAGGTTCGCCGCGGTGGTCTGGAGCAGTCATACGCTCGCTACTCTCCTGCCACCACTTGTCTCTCTCTCTCAGCAACATTACGTGCTGAAATTGCCACACGACCTATGTCGAGCGCCGCCAGCTAGTCCAGATTTATTATACTCGACTTATGTTGCGCCCCGACAGTTATGGGTTAAAGACAGTTTCATCATAGAGGGCGCGATTATCACACTCTGCATCTATCTCTTCCTCCTCTGTCATGCTTGCCACAATCACCTCACTTAGAGCAACAATACGACCGTGGGTAGCCTGGACATTGTCTAACCTAGCCTCTAATTCCTCGAGGTCAGCAGTAGTGATGAAAGTGTTGACATCAATAATTAACCGATTTAATACTCCCCGAAGTCCCGCCCTCTGATTTTTAGGGGCTTTGCTCTGCACCTCATTAGACGGTGTCCCTTCCTGTTTACTCATTTTGTATGCAAGCCTGTAGGCTATTTACACCTTACAATGGTACAATTACAACGGCAAAATATTAGCCTAGTTAAGAGACGCCGACCGGCAGACTTCTTTGTTATGGTGAAAAAATAGCACACCAAATAGCAATACCCACACTAAAGGGTTATATTGAACAAGATTTTTTTTAGGTCAGGTCATGTGTCACAGGAAGTCTGAAATGAAAAAGAGAATTATTGGGGGAAGATGATGGGTGGGATGCAGGACTTAGGCAGGCGCAACGATACTACCCTGCATTCCTGCTCTAACTATCGCTTGGCTAGTCCTATCAGTTTATCATAGAGTTATTCCTGCATCCTGTTTTATGTCCCCTTGCTCATTGCCTTTAAAAATCCCCTATCGGTAGCTAATTCCCGGGTCTGGGCACCAATGTGGTATAATATCAGTGGAAGTTAAATATCTCTAAGCTATAATTATTCAAACAAAATCAATCTAAATTAAATTACTCCAAATCTAAATTGAATTCAATCTGAAACAAGCTAATTTATATCCAAAGGTCACACACAATTATTTATATATAAGGTAAGGTTATAAGGGTTAATAATATTCCAGGAATTAACTCACCAATAGTTCCACGTGGCAATGAGACAAAGGAGAACGTTTACCCAATATGGCGGACGACGGGGAAACCATAGAAAGGCCCGAAAGCATAGGTCAGGGAAATTAAATTAATGGTTATATGAGAATGGACATGAATAATATGCTTATCTGTCTGTCATGGTGTCGATGAGAGCGTCGTGAATGTGTAGATGTGTGTATTGCTGGCCGTTTAATGTGATTTAGAGGCACAAAAGCACGATCAACTGAAGGCGGAAATTAGATGTTAACTGGGTGGTGTTCGTGAAGGCTCTGAGTTTCCTCCAGCCCTTCACCTTGCTGCCTTGGCATACTCCAGGCGCCCAAATTATCGTACCGTTTCTATGTTGTTCAGTACGATAAATTTAAACAATATATACGATAAATTCATATATACTACAAAAGGCCATGTCAATATTGCTTAATAGCATATTAGGCCTTTTATAATCTTAACTTACTTACAATCTTATAATACACGATCTAATCATCCTACGCCCTACCGTAGGAACGAATGTTAGACTGTCGTATACCTAGTGACGTCACAGAGACGTACCTTAGCATATTAATTGTCTTACACTATCGTATTACACGATATGCTGCATATTAATCTTAAGGTTTTCAGATATAAGAACCCCCAGGGCTTTAGCTAATGCACTTGTTTTGATTGGCTGGCCTTTCATCTTGTAGTCATAGTTTTTGTTTTTATTGCCTATTTGCAAGACCTAGCATTTGTCAACATTGAATAGCATCTGCCATTTTTCTGACCATTCTAATATTTTATTTAAATCAGATTGCAGTTTATTTCTGTCTCCTTCGGTTAATACTTAATTTCCTATCTTTCTGTCATCAGCAAACTTTGAGATAGTATTATTTAGTTCAACATCGAGGTCATTTAAATAGATTAAAAACAAAAATGGCCTCAGGACCGATCCCTGAGGCACTCCACTATAAACTGGGTCCCACTCAGATTCTACTCCATATATCACAACTCTGTGCCTTCTGTTTGTCAGCCAGGTTTTTATCCAGACATGAATTTTTCCTTTAATGCCCAACATTTCCAATGTTTTCAATAATTTTCCATGAGGTACTTTATCGAATGCCTTTTGGAAATCTAAGTAGATTATGTCTAATGATTTAGTAGAGTCGCTATATGTAAATAGTTTATAATAAAATTCTATCAAATTTGTTAGGCATGACTTACTGGATCTGAAGCCATGTTGGCTATCTCTGATTAACTTGTTTGACTCCAGATAATATACTATTTTGTCCCTTAGAATTGTGTCCATAATTATTCCTATGATTGACGTTAAACTGATTGGTCTATAATTACTTGCTTGGGCTTTATTTCCTTTTTTAAATATTGGTGTGATATTTGCAGTTTTCCAATCACTAGGTACGGTTTCCTGGTTGAGCGACAAGTTAAATATGTTAGTTAAGGATTAGGCTATTTCTTCTTTCACGTTTTTCAGAATTCTTGGGTGAATATTATCTGGACCAGGAGTTTTATTAGTATTTAAATTATTCAGTTTACGTAACACTTCACTTTTGCTTATGGTAAAGTTTCCTATGTCATGCGTTGTTACGTTTGTTTCTAAAGTAGTGTTATTATCTTCCTTAGTAAAGACGGAACACAAATATTTATTAAGCAAATTAGCAATGTTTTTATCTCCTGTTACTGTCTGGTCATTATTTATTAATGGCCCTATTCCGGTTTTAATTTTGCTATTACCCTTAACGTAACCGTAAAATTGCTTTGGATTTTTAACACTTTCCTTTGCTATATAATTTTCGTAATTACTCTTCTCACTCCTAATTAATTTCTTTATTTTTATTTTATTTTGAGAGAGAGAGAGAGAGAGAGAGAGAGAGAGAGAGAGAGAGAGAGAGAGAGAGAGAGAGAGAGAGAGAGAGAGAGAGAGAGAGAGAGAGAGAGAGAGAGAGAGAGAGAGAGAGAGAGAGAGAGAGAGAGAGAGAGAGAGAGAGAGAGAGCGCTAATAAAGGAGCTTGGCCACAAAAGTAGTCAAGGTCCCACCAGAAATTACACCCAGGATAAAGGATTCTAGCTCCGAAAAAAAAATATATCAAGAATAATGATGGTCACTGGTCTCAGGCAGTCTGCGAACATCATCCATATTATAATCATACTGAATACTGTATATGGATTCTCTTATGGATTATATTATAATCATACTGAATACTGTATATGGATTCTCTTAAGGATTATATTATAATCATACTGAATACTGTATATGGATTCTCTTAAGGATTATATTATAATCATACTGAATACTGTATATGGATTCTCTTAAGGATTATATTATAATCATACTGAATACTGTATATGGATTCTCTTAAGGATTATATTATAATCATACTGAATACTGTATATGGATTCTCTTAAGGATTATATTATAATCATACTGAATACTGTATATGGATTCTCTTAAGGATTATATTATAATCATACTGAATACTGTATATGGATTCTCTTAAGGATTATTATAATCATACTGAATACTGTACATGGATTCTCTTAAGGATTATATTATAATCATACTGAATACTGTATATGGATTCTCTTAAGGATTATATTATAATCATACTGAATACTGTATATGGATTCTCTTAAGGATTATATTATAATCATACTGAATACTGTACATGGATTCTCTTAAGGATTATATTATAATCATACTGAATACTGTATATGGATTCTCTTAAGGATTATATTATAATCATACTGAATACTGTATATGGATTCTCTTAAGGATTATATTTTATGGACTCCCATTTCCCTCATATTTAGCCCCACTAGTTTGACATTTTAAGATCTTTTGCTTCATTTCTGTCAATATATATTTCCTTTTTTACCATTTAGGTGTCGATATTTTCCTGACAATGAGGAGGAACCAGTCTTCGGCCGGGACGTTTTCCTACCGACATATATACACATTTAGCTTAATGAAAGTTCTAGGGAACAAATTAATATCCTCCCCATTAGGGTTAAGACGTAGTTCGGAGATACAGATAGATCCATAGGTTAGTTGAATGAGAGAGTGAGTGTGTGGTGTGATAGTAAGCGTTTCGACAGGCCAAGATACGTGGTTAGTATCACAGAAAGACCTTGCGGTACTTTCCAGGAGGATTCTCTACATGGTGCACTAAACTATTATAACAGTGTGCAAAATATTGTCTTCACTTCTAGAATTACTTTTCTGAGAAACTGTATACAGTTTCCAATAGAAGACACACAGACTGAGGCAGTGTTTGCATTTGTTGCTATTTTTGTTTATGTAATGTATTTGTGTGAGATGCAGTTGCCGAATATTTATTATCCACATAATTTTGAAGTTATGTCGAAGTTATATATTAACCACATTTGTCTACGTGGTCTAAGAGGCACATCATCCTGAAAAAATCTGGTGTACACATTGCCTGTAAGTCGTTGTGGTAGCAGAAAAGGTCCGATTAGGTAGTCACCAAGAATACTGGCCCAAGCATTATTCAAAAAGTGTTCTTGATGTCCCCTCGTTGTTGTTGCATGTCGGTTTTCTGCTGCCTATGTACAAAATATAGTAATTGAGGTGACTGTATTCTACTGCTCGTTTTCATCCCCTAGACTTTTCTATTTAATCTAAAATGGGTAATGTCTCAGTAAATATGAGATGTTCCAAAACCGTCACATAGTAAAGTATTTTTAGTAATGCTAGGTGTATTCATTCTGAAATTTATGAAAGGTATCTTGAAACACCCTGTATTATATATATATTGTTACGTATCTTGATTTAAAAGTGGTTAACTAAATAAAACTAGATAGCACAGACAAGATTAAAGGGTATCAAACAGCTGAAGGCCAATAGAACATAAAATATAAAAGTTCGTTCTGTTGTTACTTGCTTTCCTTTAGCGGTTGGGACAGTTATCCTTTAAACTCTGATACACTTCAATTAGATTTAATCATGCAACTATTTAAAGTTATATTGAATTATTTTAATGTTTAATATTAGGTAGGCTACTAATAATTATGAATAGATAAAAGCTTGGTATGTAAGTAAGGACTTTTAAGCAATTATAAACTAATTATATATTAAAAATTAATCTGGATTATCATTAAAGTCAGAATATTATTAAGATCTTTTTATATATACTTAATTTAGTTTGTTAACCCTTTAACTATTATTTGTTATTATTTTTCTCTTATCTCGTTATTCATTTAATCATTGTCCTCTTTGCGTATTGTGACGCCTCCCGGCGCTGGCAGAATGGTTGCGTGGGGCATTGCAGCTCGCTAGCGCTCGCCAGGATGGGGGGATAGGCTACAGTTGTCCTAGAATGATCTGCTTTATTTCATTAGGGTCGTGTTGCCACAGACAGTCTAGAAATGGTCTTTGTTTTGGTCTGTGACCGCGCCTTATATTTTATATTCGCTATAATATAAATGTTGCTTGTGTGGGAGGCGAGCGAGAGAGGGTGAGGGAGTACACCTGGCAGCGGGGTGAGCTGTGGCCCGGCTCGCTTGGGCGCTGACGGCGTTGGCGGCCGGGTGGTCAACTAGTCCCTGCCCATCGCGGCCACGTGTTCTTTACCAGCTCAGAGCTTGCCTGACACGCGTATCGTGTACATCCTTTGCAATTCTTTCCCCCAACTCGCCACTTTGCATACTATTTCTCTCTCTCGACTTCTCCTTTCTCATTCTCTAATCTTTATTAAACTCAACATCCCTTCTGGTTTCAGCATAGACGTTCACCGTCGGCCAGTCGTATTGTACGCGAAGCTCTCAGATATTTCTATGTATGAGGTTTGGAGAGACGGACTTTTCCGTGTGTGTCCTCTCTCGGGAAGGTTGTAGACCGGTATATGTCTCCCTGGCAAGGTGTTGAGTGATTCTGCTTGGTTATTTAAAGCTAGACTGGGGGTAAGGTTACTGTGTCATTGTCTCCGATGTGTGCAGTGTTAGCTAAGCCCTGCACGACATCGACAGGTACTGTGGGAGCCTAAGTTGTCTTCGGGTGGGTTTACCTTGCGAGCACAGCACTGTGGTGTGAGAGGGCCATAGCCTATCCCTCACAACATAGTGCTGCCTCTTTGTGTTGACTTCTGAGGGATCGCCAGGATAGAACTAGGTACTAGAGACCTAGATTTATCAAGAGAGCATCCCCGTCATATAACGTAATCTTCATTATATCACCTTCGGACAACGTTAGGCTACGAGCCGCATGCTCGCCCATTGTTGCCCTGCCTTGATACCCCCGCTAGACTTTATTAACTGAACAGACACTGGTTAGAGATAAGCCCCCATTATTATATGTATGCCACATTATTATTCACTGCACTTTTGAGCCGAGGTTGTTGTTGAGTTGCACAACCCTAGTAGGCTGTTGCGTTGTGTCACGAAGCATTTCTTTAGTTGTCGAGCATTACTACCTTTGCACAGTCTTTATTATTCGCCTGCCTATTATTACTATATGTCCTAGTATTTATTGTGACCCGTATTCTGCATTATAATTTTTAAAGATTCTTTACGAACATCTTCCCAGCATCAGACTTATTTCAGAAGTTTCCAGTTGATGTTGCAGGACTAGCATTGCACTTTCTTTAATACAGGAGTGCCAGTTATTTGAGTATCTACCGTAACGTTAATTAATCACGTTAACTATCTTTTCTTTGTGTAACCTAATCGAGTAATCTTTTACTGTTTGAGAATAGGCTGTTTCATCGAGCGTCAGCCTAGTGTGTGTGCACCAGTTACCGAGTCATAGGATACCTCGTTGTCCAGGCACGACTCAGGGCGGTAATGGTGTTTTGTTTTCCAGTGTTTAAGGCAGGGGTTGGATCTAGTGTTACCGTTGTTGCATTTTGCCATTATCTAGTCCAATGTTGAAGAGCCCTGTGTCTTTGAGAACCTGGATCGTAACAAATGGCGACCTAGCTCAGGATCTTGTGAACTAAGAGATAATTGCAGGATTGTTGTGGTAATTTGTTTTATTGAGGAATATAGTGGGCACGTTAATATTTGTTTGGCAAAGTAGTATAGCACTTGAGAGTCTTCAGACATTTTTGGCAAGTGAATAGTGCTACATAAGAGTTTGGGGTACTTCTTTTCTGAATATTGTGGTGAGAAATGTTTGAGAGCATCATGTCTTATACCGGATCAGAGGAGAATGGAGACACAGTACGTAATGTCGAAACTGAGGAACAGCAGCATGATGAAAGGGTTAATCGGGTGAACTGTGAGGAGGATGCTAGGATATTTTTGCAATGGCCTGTTACTGCCGAGCGGTTGGAGGGTATGGATCGGTACGGTCTTCAATGCCTGGCCACAGCTATCGGTCATGCGGTTACTAGCAGCATGACCAGGGATAACTTGATAACGTGTGTACTGGGCAGGGTGACTGGTGAGCGAGATGGGTTGAGTGCTCAGAGCCCTTCGGCTATGCTTCCCCTACACTCGACTCCCAGCCATCCAAGTAGTTTGCCGACCCCGGGTACGCTTCCGCAGTTGGGTGGTGACTGGCAGGGTGGGTTGCCCCTGGGGGGACCACCGGTAATTTCAAACATCGTAGCACCTTCACCTCCTCAAGGGTTAACTCCAGAATTATTGCTTCAGCTCGAATTAGCTAAGCTTCAGCAGCAACAAAGGGCATGTGAGCTTCAGCAGCAAATAGAATTAGCCAAGATAGAAGAGAGAAAAACTATCAGTCATGAGCACATAGAGCTAGCAAAAATTCAAGCTGAGTCGACTAGGTACTGTGCCGACATGGACGTAGAGAAGTCGCGAGTAGAGACAACGGGACAGCGACTTGGGGCTGGTAACCGTGTTCATGAGCAGTCTCTCTCGCACTTATTGAAACTGGTTCCGGTGTTTGATGAGAGTGGTGTAACAGAATTTTTCACACGCTTTGAGAAGAAGTGCCAGGAACACCAGTGGCCAGAGAATAAATGGGCAGCACTTGTATCCTCTAGATTAATAGGCAAGGGTCTTAAAGCCTACGATGCGTTGCTTATAGAGTCGTGTATTATCTATGACAAACTCAAGGAGGCTGTCCTGAGAGCATACGAACTACAACCAGAGACGTACAGGTTGAAGTTCCGGGGTGTTACCAAGGGTCGGGAGAGCACCTTTTTGGAGCATGCCCGGGAGCTGTCCGATGCTTTTGGGAATTGGCTGAGGTCGGAGAAAGCTACTACATTTGACGACATTAAACAGTTGGTGCTTTTAGAGCAGTTTTTCAAATGCACGGGCGGCGACCTGACGTTAAACCTTAAAGAAAAGCAACCAAAAACTCTACAGGAGGCAGCTGAGATGGCTGACCTCCGGCTATCACTAATTCGTGGGTGCGGGTTTGCCCAGCGTAGTGAGGCAGGTAACAAGGGGCGTGACGCCCCACCCCCCCGAGTTAGTGATATACCTTATGCAAACAAGTACAAGAGCCATGATACCAAGACTGACCACAAGACTAGCACCGTCCCATTTAAGAAGGGGCCGGGCCCTTCCCAGTACCAAGGGAAGCCCAAAGGGGAGTTGGAGTGTTATCATTGTCATGAAAAGGGGCACTTTGCAAGAGTCTGTCCTAGCAAACCACCTACAGCAGCTGTGTCTTTGGCCTGCAACATTGGTGTGTCTCCGAAGTCATCTGAGTTTGCCCGGCGCAGTTCGTCAGAGGCTGAGGCACAGCCAATGCAGAAGCACCTGGGAGGCTCGAACCCTGCTCAGGATGTTTTTTGCGACCATAGAGGGCGGGGTTGCGTGATGTGGGCGGGGCGCAAGCATGGAGTAGAGGTCTTGCTTGATACAGGTGCTTCCCAGACTCTGAAGAAAAACTTGACTGGCTACCCTATAAACGCGGCTCGGGTGGTGGTGGTGCAGGGTATTAATGCAACTCGGTCATACCCGCTGGTGCGGTTGGAGTTGGAGGTGGATGGTGTGGCACGTGAATTGGATGTCGGGATTGTGGAGAAACTGCCAGTGGAGGGCGTCGACCTTCTTCTCGGCAACGACTTTGCAATGCCCGCTTCTGAGGTTCTACCCTTAGTCGTTGCCGAGAGGCCGGCCGACATGAGTAGGGAAGAGCAAGAGTGGGTCGAGCGGTGCCAGACACAACCCATGGCGTGTGTTGTCACCCGAGCTCGGGCAGCTAAAGTGTCACAGCCTAGTCCTCCGTCTTCAGACCAGCGGAGGAACGATCAACAGGAGGAGACTAAAGCTGGAGTTGGTTTTAAGAGTTTTGACTCGGCGGCTCTCCTGGGTGATTCAGTATTAGCACCATTACTTAACCCGGGAGCTGCGGGGAGACTCTTAAGAGTTCCCCCGGCGCACTGCGGGTAGACTCTTAAGAGCAGAGACTTTGAACACGTACCAAAACCGCGCGTTTATAGCCAGGCGGCTGAAAATTGGTGTGGGTATAGTACTACATGTCAACTCTCGATACCACCCCGCCAAACGCTCGCCCCGCACTCGTGCAAGCACCACCGCGCCAGTAACCACGCACTAGTCATGGAGCCTACACGTCCCTCACGCTCGCTCCCTGATGACACAACCAGCCCTCCTTCTGGTGGTGTTAGCCGCCGTGGAAGGCAGAGGGTGGCTGCCAAAGACCCTAGCTACCAGTACGACACGCCCTACAGCTCAGAGGACGAATCACCAGCACCAAAAGCACGTAAAACACGTGCAAGCAGGGCAATGGCACAGAGGTCATTGGTCTTTCGGGACACTGCCACCACGACCCAGGCCACTGCAACAACCACTACCACCACCACTGCCACCACTGCCACCCCTGCCACCCCTGCCACCAGTACCAGCGACGCAGGAGGCCGCCCTAGGGCTGCATTACCTGCGGGGGCAGGAAAAATGAAAGGCACGGGCGTAGGGAAAAGAACCCGTACGCCAGCCACAGTGCCCCTACCACCACCAACACCACCAGCCGCCCCTGGCCCGGCTGCCCCTGCCGCCCCTGCTGCCCCTGCCGCCCCTGCCGCCCCTGCTGCCCCTGCCGCCCCTGCCGCCCCTGCCCAAGGAACAGGGAAGGGGATTGGGAAAGGGAGAGGGAAAGCGACTGGGAAACCGACTGCTGGCCCTGGTGTCCCTGCCGGCCCTGCTGCCCCTGCCGCCCCTGCCGCCCCTGCTGCCCCTGCCGCCCCTGCCGCCCCTGCCGCCCCTGCCCAAGGAACAGGGAAGGGGAAGGGGAAAGTGAGAGGGAAAGCGACTGCTGGCCCTGGTGTCCCTGCCGGCCCTGCTGCCCCTGCCGCCCCTGCCGCCCCTGCTGCCCCTGCCGCCCCTGCCGCCCCTGCCCAAGGAACAGAGAGAAGGGCGACAGGCACCACCATCATCTTGCCATCAAGGCCACGCACCACTGCTGCCCCTGCCGCCGCCGCCCCTGCCGCCGCCCCTGCCACCACCTCTGCTGTCCCTGTCCATAAGACTCCCGCACGTGCCAAAGTGACCCGGAAAACTCTTACACCATCTAAGTATGCCGCCCTGCTGTTTGATGGTGATTCGCAGGACATTGGCAGCCCGGGTTTCGACGACGAAGCCCTAGCACGGGACCAAGGGTGGGGGATTTGGGAGTGGACAGTGGGAGTGAGTCCGACGTCGGTGACGAAAACGAGGAAGGGCATCGTCTGTCGAGTGAAGAGGAGGGTAATGATGATGAAGTGCTGTATCGCGACCATGGAAGCGATATTTCAGACGCAGAAGCAGACGCAGACGACATTCCGATCCCTGGCATGCCTTCGTTCGATTGGTCTGACGGGGTCAATTTTGTACCTGACGTGCCCCAGTTCAATCCTGGGACGTCAGGAACAACTGACGACTGGCCCTGTGATGATCAAGCGAACGAAAGCGACTTCTTCCTCGCTTTTTTCGACATGGAGGTAATGACGTACATCGTTGCCCAAACAAACGCCTACTACAGGTGGGTGTTTGGCAGATTGGACGTCCTTTCTCCAAAAGCGAGAATACGAGGCTGGGTGGATACGACTGTGGCAGAATTTCTGACGTTCTTTGCCTTGTTGTTCCTCATGCCTCTGATCAAGAAGCATGTGTTGCAACACTACTGGAAGCACGACCCTCTCATCGCCACCCCAACTTTCAATAAGTTCATGACTCGTGACAGATTTTTGTTGCTGCTAAGATTTATGCACTTTGCAGACAACGAAAATCCTAACAGGATTGACAGGATATGGAAAGTTCGGGATGTGTTCACCATGTTGTTGGAGAGGTATAGGAAATACTTTTACCCCTTCCTCAATTTGGTGATTGATGAGTCGCTCGTGCTCTTCAAAGGACGTCTTGTTTTCAAGCAGTATATCCCCTTGAAGAGGCATAGGTTCGGAATCAAGCTCTTCGTGTTGTGCGACTGTGAAACTGGAATAGTGCTTGACATGATCGTGTATACAGGAACTGACATTGACGTACCGAAAGCCGCTGCCAATGACCCCATGGGCATGTCAGGTGCCATCGTCAGGAAAATGTTGGCACCTTACCTGGGCAAAGGCCACATCATCTACACTGACAACTGGTATACTTCTCCTGCTCTCTGCCAGTTTCTTTATGACAACCAAACGGGGTCATGTGGGACTGTCAGAAAGACAAGAAAGTTTATGCCAAAGTTCACAGGTGATGTCATTCCTCTCACAGATGCCTCCTCCAGTGACACACCTTCAGAAGACGACCTGGCCCAGGAACACCGCGAGAGGCATGTGCGAAGAAGGCGACGAAAGGGGCAGAAATACAAGCAGCTCGAGAAGTGTGGGAAACTGATAGCCCTGAAGTGGAAGGATAAGCGAGACGTCCACCTGCTTTCCACCGTCCACACAGGTGCCCAGGTGGATTCTGGCAAAATCCACTACCGAACCAGGAAGACAATCTACAAGCCCGACATGGTAGTGGACTACACCAAAAACATGCGCCTGGTGGACAAGTCTGACTGTCAGCTGTCAGGTGTTGAGTGTCTGAGGAAGACTGTGAAGTGGTATCACAAGCTCTTCCTCCACCTAGTTGACATAACGATGCTGAACGCCTACAACTTGTGGTTGGTGAAGAAGGATATGGCCCCAAACCAGAAGCTGAAATTCCGGGAGTTCGTGTACAACGTCTCCTACCAACTCCTGGAGAAGTATGGCACCACCACTCACAGACGTACGGCATGGCGTGGGGATCACGTTCCTGACCGCATCCAGCTGGGTGTCGAAAGACACTACACAACCAACACCGAGCTGATTGGCACTCGTCACAGGCAGGTGCAGTGCACCGTCTGCAGCTCCAGTGTGAGGAAACCCCATGTGACCAAAAGAGTCACCTCAATGTGCGCCGAGTGCAAAGTTGCACTCTGCCTGGGTGACTGCTTCAGGGACTACCACACCTTCAAGAACTACTGAGTGTCGGCCCCTGCCCTGCCCTGCCCTGCCCTGGACTCGCCCCGTGCCCTGCCCTGGACTCGCCTCCTGCCCTGCCCTGCCCTGGACTCGCGCCCTACCTTACCTGACCTGACCTAATTGATCACGCTACCTCATAATGTAACATATATATTATATAATGTATAAGTTCCAAAGATGTCCCTGTGATATAGCTTTTACATTATATAATTGTATGTTTCATTATTTAGTTTATAAGTTTCAAAGATTTACATGTAATATGCCTTATTTTTTTAGTATATCAATATATATGTTTGTTATTAGCCTAAGTAATGTGTATATAATTATTTTCTTACCTCAAATGAATTGTACAAAAATAAATATGTTTCAATAAATCATGTCAAACCTACTATGATAATAAAATAAAACAATAAAAAAAGAATGTAAGAAAAGAAGGTCATGTCATTGTATTCTTACAATATGATATATTCTATGAATATTTCATATTGTTTGAATACAATGGCATGATCTTGTAAAAAAAAAAATTTATAAATTTTTTTCTAGACAATATAAAACCTTCCCCATAACCCCCTCCTGGATTCGATCCCACTACTCTACGACACTTTGAGTTTTCCAGTCCGCGACCTTACCAACCATGCCACAGGAGCTCATACCAAATATCACTCAAAACTTCGTGTCTACAATCGAAATGACAATATACAAAAAAAAATGAATTATCCCACCAATTTACGTTTGTAAATTGATGGGATTATCAATTATATCATGCCAAGGTTTATAATAGTTTGTCTCTGTCAAGAATTAGTAATTATATAACTTTATTCTGTCAAAAATTGCCCAAACACTCAGCAAAATTGCCCCTCTCAGTGTGACTCCACTCATTTTCACACGGTCAGGCGGTCACGAGGTGACCCTTGCCGCTCCTTGATTCTCCAGCTACAGCAGCTCTGTCTGGGAACAAAATTGGTATAAATACAATAATGGATAAAATACTCTTCACAAATACATTTGTATTGTATAATATTGTAAATAAAAATGAATAATAACTGTGTGGGTGTCGAAAATTGCTCAACCAGCTTTCTTATGTCTCGCCTACGCGCGTATATTGGATTATACATAGTCATGACTGTCATACAAATAATTGCAGTAGGTCTCGAATATACATTTAGATTGCATATTACTTCGAAATAAATAAGTAAACGTTTCTCTGGTGGCAATCTACCCTTTCGCAGGTGTAAGGAGACACCAGTCTATATTTAGCCCTCTATCACAACAGGCAATCTGCCTGTGTTGACTCAGCACCGTCGCTGGTGGTCTATAAATATAGTACTTTATTTACAGTCAATGGCCTACATGTTTCTGTGGTACTTCACATGTGTCTAAAATGCAATGTCTGCTTGCATAAAAATGCAATTCTGAAGTCCATTTATATGTACGACATACGCATGTCTCAGTTTCTCTCTCTCTCTCTCTCTCTCTCTCTCCATTCCTGACTCATGTTATTGTAGACCTGTTGATGGCAACGAACACCAGCCATCTGGTAGACATAAGGGTCAAAATACCAAACATCAATACGCCTGGGGCGCCTCCACAATTATCACTAAGCTGGTTATCTATCTAGAGATCTGCCTGACTTCCATCTCTCCACGACTCACTCACTCACTGCACCCCTGCATGCCTCCCTCCCACCCACCCACCCCCAACCCCCCCTTTCAGGCTTCCGTCTGCTAGAAACACATTCACAATTTGCGTAAATATCGCATCAATTGGGCTATATGCGGTATATTCCTTGTTATATGGGACGCCTACATATGTACACGTCTTTATTATAGCATGAGAGTGCTCTAAATACAAGATTGACGTGATATTTATGGCGTAACACACCCTCTCCCCCTTTCATTCCCACCACAACTCACTCACACCTTGGTTCACGCATAGAAACTCATTGATAATGTGCGTAAATATCGCATGAATTGGTTTATATGCGGTATATTTTGATATATGGCACGTATACATACGTACAAGTCTGTATTATAGCGTGACAGTGCTCTACGTACAAGATATACGTGATATGTATGGCGTAAACCAC
Organism: Paralithodes platypus; assembly: GCA_032716605.1. Lineage (NCBI taxonomy): Eukaryota > Metazoa > Arthropoda > Malacostraca > Decapoda > Lithodidae > Paralithodes > Paralithodes platypus. Next base: position 23,181,555 of record CM064573.1, on the reverse strand, counting down.
ACTCTCAGCTCATAAATTGCCGCCAAACCTCCAACACATCTTCATTCCCGCCTAAATATTCTCTTATAATTCCCTTATATATTGCAATTTTTGGTCACTATCAGGCATATTCATTGTTATATGGGTGCCCTACACATGTATACATACTCTAAATAGCCTAAAAGGGCTCGAAAAAGGAGATATACGTGATAATACGCGGTAACCCACCCCCTCCTCCCTCTCCTTCTATCCCCTGCGCGCGTAAATATTCGGCAGGGAAATCTCGCCGCTCGATGACAATCTAGCCGCGCGGTGCCATTCGCTCCACATTTTTCAACTACGGACCGTTCCCCTACCCCCCCCAGACATTTTTTGGGGGGTCAAATATATATGGGCCGATGCACGCAAACATTCCCTACACGATGATGTACTTTTTATCGAAATTGGCAATAGGTCCCAAAATCATCATAGGTGCGCACAGTCTTACCCTGTAGAAAACCCCCTGTGCGCCGCGGAGAGGTTAATTCTGGAGTAGCCCCTGGGCCTGTCATCGAGAGTGACGAGGCTGGGCATGACGAGTCTCCACGACAGCAACGTTATGTACATCGAGAGAGACAGAGGGAGCAGCCCAGTATCGGGGAAGGTCATGCATTGCTCCGGGAGCAGTTAGATCGCTTGGCACCCTCAGATATACGTCGGTTGCAACTAGAGGACCCTGAGCTCCAAACGTGTGCTAATGGAGCTGTAGAGCTCGACGAGGACGGCGATGCACAGCCAGGAGATTTTTTTTATTTAGAAGGCATCCTCTATAGGCGTTTTCAAGACCCTAAACGTAGTTGGCAAGAGGGGTCCGGAGTACTGGACCAGTTGGTGGTGCCACGGGAGTGCAGGGATAGCCTACTGAGGTTGGCGCATGACATACCACTGGCAGGACATCTAGGGGTGAGAAAAACGGTGGCGGCTTTAGAAAAATTGTTTTGGTGGCCGGGTTGAAGGGGCAGGTGGTAACCTGGATAGCAAGGTGTCATACGTGCCAGAGGGTTGGAAAACCTAACCAAACAATTCAGAGAGCCCCGTTGCACCCCATTCCTGTCAGTGGACCGCCCTTCAGTAAGGTCATCATTGATATGGTCGGACCCCTAACCCCTACTAGTGCCGGTAATAAATTTCTAGTAACTATCATGAATGTGGCCACTCGTTTTCCTGATGCATATCCAATGAGAAATGGCACGGCGAAAACTGTTGTCCGGAACCTGCTCTTGTATTGCTCGCGGTATGGTTACCCGCAAGAGGTGCAATCGGACCAAGGCTCTAATTTTACATCTAATCTGCTCAAACAAACTATGATTCAGCATGGCATCAGCACTGTCGTCTCTTCTGCGTATCACCCGGAGAGTCAAGGGGTGTTGGAGAGGTGGCACGCCACGCTGAAAAGCATGCTTCGATGTTATTGCGCAGAGAATGGAAAGGATTGGGACCTTGGTCTGCCGTATGTTTTGTTCGCGGCAAGAGAAGTACCTGGAGGGAGTCTCGGTTTCAGACCGAATGAGGTTGTTTTCGGGCATCAGGTGAGGGGTCCTCTCCACATGGTGAAGGAGATGTGGGAGGGCACTAGGCATGTTGTTCTGCGAGATGAGTTGCGGCCTCTTGTTCCTGAGCGACGGGAGGAGTTGTTCACTAGGCTGTGGCAGTCCGTCCGCATGTTTGTTGCTTCTCCAGGCCTGATGTACTGGGTAGAATCCGACATGGAGGCTGGAGACAGTGCAAGGCTCGAGTTGGTTCCCTACCGTGTGAATCCTGCTTGACAGCCTGTTGTGAAGGCGGAGCTGGACGGCGTGTGGAGAGGGGGTCTGAGGGATGAGGAATGTCGTGAGTCGTCGTTGCCAGTGGCTTTGCAACCTGAGTTTGGTGGCAGAGTCCGGGTGTGTATTGATTGCAAAAGTGTGGAAGCATTATCCCTGACAGACGCCTATCCATTACCCAGAGTTGACGACACCATAGACCGCTTCGGGGCTGCCTCGCTCATCACGAAGGTAGAACTAGTGAAGGGTTATTGGCAGGCCCCGTTGCCGGAAAGAGCGAAGAGAAGTGCCAGTCTTGCGATGAACTGGACAGTTTATCAGTGTCAGGTGTTGTTGTGCTGCCGGAACACAAGTTGGATGTGTGGCATGCTACGGGCACTGATAATGTTTTGGCTTTGTTTGCAGGAGAACCCTCGCTGTTCAGTCAGTGTCTGTCGTGGGTGGAGGATCCGGGGTAGGCTACCACAGTATGATGGTATAGCCTCCTGTCTTGGCTCGCGGTGTATTTTTGCGCTGGTGCTTGGTGGCTCGCGTGTGTAGCATCAGCGTAGGGTCGCAGGGCAGGAGTTGATGGCTTTGATTCGAAGAAAAATAAGGCTACATCTATAGTAGCCGCCAAAAACAACATTAAAATAAAATATGAAAAATTAAATAAAAACTCTTTCTTTTAATAATAAATTTTAAGATAATATTGTAGCTGAGTACTGAGTGCAGATGATTTTCCCTCAGTAGGCTGTGCTTCTTAAAGCTCGCTCTGGGAGCACAATGTTATGAATTAATGTATTATATTTGGGAAGGGTGATAAGATTTGTTTATATATAAATGTTGTTGTATTTTTTTGAGGAGACTGAGCTTGCATTCCATGAGTGGCAGAGTGGTTAGGAGTGGCAGATTCTAGCGATATTCTGCCTGTTCAGATATGGGCTCATGGTTGAGTGTCCCATATCTTGGGGGGGGGGGTGACGCCTCCCGGCGCTGGCAGAATGGTTGCGTGGGGCATTGCAGCTCGCTAGCGCTCGCCAGGATGGGGGGATAGGCTACAGTTGTCCTAGAATGATCTGCTTTATTTCATTAGGGTCGTGTTGCCACAGACAGTCTAGAAATGGTCTTTGTTTTGGTCTGTGACCGCGCCTTATATTTTATATTCGCTATAATATAAATGTTGCTTGTGTGGGAGGCGAGCGAGAGAGGGTGAGGGAGTACACCTGGCAGCGGGGTGAGCTGTGGCCCGGCTCGCTTGGGCGCTGACGGCGTTGGCGGCCGGGTGGTCAACTAGTCCCTGCCCATCGCGGCCGCATGTTCTTTACCAGCTCAGAGCTTGCCTGACATGCGTATCGTCTACATCCTTTGCAATTCTGTCCCCCATACTCGCCACTTTGCATACTATTTCTCTCTCTCGATTTCTCCTTTCTCATTCTCTAATCTTTATTAAACTCAACATCCCTTCTGGTTTCAGCATAGACGTTCACCGTCGGCCAGTCGTATTGTACGCGAAGCTCTCAGATATTTCTATGTATGAGGTTTGGAGAGACGGACTTTTCCGTGTGTGTCCTCTCTCGGGAAGGTTGTAGACCGGTATATGTCTCCCTGGCAAGGTGTTGAGTGATTCTGCTTGGTTATTTAAAGCTAGACTGGGGGTAAGGTTACTGTGTCGTTGTCTCCGATGTGTGCAGTGTTAGCTAAGCCCTGCACGACATCGACAGGTACTGTGGGAGCCTAAGTTGTCTTCGGGTGGGTTTACCTTGTGAGCACAGCGCTGTGGTGTGAGAGGGCCATAGCCTATCCCTCACAACATAGTGCTGCCTCTTTGTGTTGACTTCTGAGGGATCGCCAGGATAGAACTAGGTACTAGAGACCTAGATTTATCAAGAGAGCATCCCCGTCATATAACGTAATCTTCATTATACCACCTTCGGACAACGTTAGGCTACGAGCCGCATGCTCGCCCATTGTTGCCCTGCCTTGATACCCCAGCTAGACTTTATGAACTGAGCAGACACTGGTTAGAGATAAGCCCCCATTATTATATGTATGCAACATTATTATTCACTGCACTTTTGAGCCGAGGTTGTTGTTGAGTTGCACAACCCTAGTAGGCTGTTGCGTTGTGTCACGAAGCATTTCTTTAGTTGTCGAGCATTACTACCTTTGCGCAGTCTTTATTATTCGCCTGCCTATTATTACTATATGTCCTAGTATTTATTGTGACCCGTATTCTGCATTATAATTGTTCAAGATTCTTTACGAACATCTTCCCAGCATCAGACTTATTTCAGAAGTTTCCAGTTCATGTTGCAGGACTAGCATTGCACTTTCTTTAATACAGGAGTGCCAGTTATTTGAGTATCTACCGTAACGTTAATTAATCACGTTAACTATCTTTTCTTTGTGTAACCTAATCGAGTAATCTTTTACTGTTTGAGAATAGGCTGTTTCATCGAGCGTCAGCCTAGTGTGTGTGCACCAGTTACCGAGTCATAGGATACCTCGTTGTCCAGGCACGACTCAGGGCGGTAATGGTGTTTTGTTTTCCAGTGTTTAAGGCAGGGGTTGGATCTAGTGTTACCGTTGTTGCATTTTGCCATTATCTAGTCCAATGTTGAAGAGCCCTGTGTCTTTGAGAACCTGGATCGTAACAGTATCGTAAATCATTATTATTATCATTAATAGGTTAGCCAATTAGTTATTCTTATTCTTTCTTAGTAATGCAAGACTTTTACCGAATCAATATAATAGATCAGGGAATATAATTATAAAGTCACATGTAAAATGGAATTGTATTTATAAAATAAATAAAGTATTTAACAATCAAATAAAATAAGAAATGAAAGAAATTAATATTATAAGATTTCAGGATCGTTTTGTATTCGTTCTGATTTCACTTAAAGTATAAAATGAAGGTATAGCTTAGTAGGCTTAAGTCACAATATAAAGTAGTGACTATCTCATAAAATCTCCACTATTCAATAGTCAATCACAAAATTATATCTAATCACAAAAGTAAACACCAATCCAAAATATATGTCTCTCCAATCACAAAATCTTAAATCAAATGAGGCTAAGTTTCCGACATACCTCTGGTTAGTTAACAGTCACAAGTTCACTCACGCACTAACGAGTAGGGTTCAAGGGACGCACTACAAATAAAACAAAAACCTATACAATAACTATACAAGCCTGGTCTTCTCCATGCCGCTCTTTACTCTCCACAGCTCAGAATGCAACTGATTTGATCTATCAAATATCAGGCTATTTATATCCTTCTCTGTCCACGCTAATCCAATCAGACGTCAGGAAACACGTGCCGGAACCAATAGGGACAGGCTGCTGGCGTCGGCCAATCCCAGGTGAGGACAGGTGTGTGAGAGCCAAACAGGTGTTAGAAGTAGGTGGGAGAAGGGGGGGTTGCTCACCACGTCACAGCTGCCCCGCCCCTCTCACGTGATTTTGGCGGGAAGAAGCTCGAGGAATGCCAAGAATTTCACGTCCGCACCAGCCGGGCCGCTCTCTCTCTCGTCACGTAGGCAGGGGTTGAAGGTAGAAAGAAAGAGAGAATCTTGTCACAAGGTTGCTGCACAGTCACGATCCAAAGCTTGGTTTCTGGTCACACATCACATCTTGGTTATCTCCAGATGTTACAATATATGTATATATATTATATATATATATATATGTATATATACAGTATATATATATATATATATATATAAACTCTAAGGTGGAACACTTCTTTCCATCTCTCCCTACTCTGAAATCTCCATCTTAGGAGATTTCAACGTTCACCACCGCCAATGGCTCTCCTCTCACACTACCGATCAACCTGGTGAACAAGCCTACATCTTGTCTATCATAAATGACCTAGAGCAGCTGGTTCAGCAACCCACCCGTAACCCGGATCGCTTCGGAGATCGGCCCAACATTCTTGACTTATTTCTGACTTCTATCCCTTCTTCTTATACTGTTAATATCTTCTCTCCTTTGGGCTCCTCAGACCATAAACTTATCTCTGTCACCTGTCCTATCTCTCCAATATGGCCACCCGATCCACCCAGCCGGCGGTGCTTGGTGCACTTTGGCGCTGCCGACTGGGAGGCTCTCCGGCAATACTTCTTTGATTTCCCATGGAATGACTTCTGCTTCCATGGTCGAGGACTCTCGGTGAGTGCTGAACCCATTACCGAGGTAATCCTCTCAGGCATGGAAGCGTACATTCCATTTTCTTTTTCTCAGTCTAATGCAAGAATATCGTGGTTTACTCACGCTTGTTCTACTGCTGTCCACAAGGAAGAAGCATTCAAACGGTACCGACGCCTTAAAACTCAAGACTCTCATTCTTCCTATGTTTTGCCCGGAATCAAGCCAAATCTGTTCTTCGACTTGCCAAGCACTCATTCATCAATAATAAATGTACTGAACTATCCAACTTTAGCTCTTCCCAAGCTTTCTGGCATGTAGCCAAAAACCTCTCCAACAATTTGTCTTCCTCGTCTTTCCCTCCCCTTTTCCTCTGACAAAGCTGAACTGTTCGCTCAAACTTTGGCTAGAAACTCCACCTTGGATGATTCCGGTGCTATTCCTCCCTCTCCACTCCCCTCTCTCCTACTTATGCCTAATATCCTAATCTCTTCTAAAGATGTACTTTCTACCCTCTCTGGACTTAATACTAAGAAGGCGTACGGTCCGGACGGTGTTCCTGTTGCACTAAAAAAGTGTGCTTCCGTGCTGACCCCCTGCTTAGGCAAACTCTTTCGTCTCTGTCTCTCCTCTAACGTCTGCCCTTCTTGTTGGAAGTTTGATCTCAATGAACCTGTCCCAAAGAAGGGTGACCGCTCTCAACCCTCAAACTATCGTCCAATTGCTCTCATCTCTTGTATCTCTAAGGTTGTTGAAACTATTCTTGCTTCCAAATTTCTTAAGCATGTCTCCTCTCATAATCCGCTCTCAGATCGCCAGTATGGCTTCCTTTAGGGTCGCTCTACTGGTGATCTTCTTTCATATCTTACTAACTCATGGTCATCCTCCTTTCGGGAATTCGGTGAGACTTTTTCTGTTGCGCTAGACATATCGAAGGCCTTCGATAGAGTCTGGCCAATGTTTAATTTCTAAACTACCCTCCTTCGGTTTCTATCCCTCCATCTGTGCCTTTGTCTCTAATTTCCTTTCCGGCCATTCCATAGCTGTGGTTGTGGATGGCCATCACTCACTTCCTCATCCTATCAACTCCGGTGTTCCTCAGGGTTCTGTCCTATCTCCTATTCTCTTTCTAATTTTCATAAATGATCTTCTCAACTGTACATCCAGTCCCATCCATTCATACAATAGACGACTCTTCCTTACACTACTCAAATAGTTAATTAGTTTTCCAGAACTCTCCAGCCAGCAGTCCTTCAAAAACAAACATAATGAAGCCATAGAACACTTATATTCTGATCTAGCTACTATTTCCAATCGGGGTAGAGAAAACCTTCTTGCATTTAATGCCTCCAAGACCCAATTTCTCCATCTTACTACCCGTCTGGAACCTCCAGAGGACTATCCCATAATCTTCAACAATACAAAAATCAATCCTTCATCTTCCCTCAATATTCTCGGTGTCTCTTTTTCTTTTGCTCTCACTCGGAAGGACCATATTACCAGTCTTTCTAAAGCAGCCTCTCAGAAGCTGGTTGTGCTCAACCACCTTAAGGGGTTCTTTAGCCCTGCTCAGCTTCTTGCTCTGTACAGGGGCACAGCGCATCCTTGTATTGATTATAGTTCACATACACCGCACTCTCTCTCACACAGCACTCCTAGAAAAAGTCGAATAGAAAGCCTTTCGTATCATTAACTCCCGTCCACTCACCAACTCTCTGCAATCTCTCTCTCTTCGCCGCAATGGTACATCTCTCTCGCTATTCTATCGCTACTACAATAATCAGTGTCCCTCGAAGCTTTCCCAGTGTATACCACCTCCCCTACGTATGGTACGTAGTATCCGTCTTGTAACACAATCCCACCCCTACTCTGTGCAACTCTCCAACCCATGAGTGAAACACTATTCTCAGACTTTCTTCTATTCAACTGCTGAGCTCTGGAACTCTGTCCCAGAATCAGTCTTTCCTTCTTCCTATGACTCAAATTGCATCAAACTCCGTGTGTTCATGGATTTTAGCTCGAACGTCCCTTGATTTTGGCCCTGTCACTCTTTCAACTCTGGGTGAGGCACTCGCTGAAGGAGGTTTTTCCTTTTGTCTCCCTCATTCACATAGAAAAAAAAAAAAAAAAAAAAAAAAAAAAAAATATATATATATATATATATATATATATACTGTATATATATATATATACTGTATATATATATATATACTGTATATATATTGGTGTGGTTCTGAGAGTGAGGGTCCGAGTCTAGAAAGTGAGACAGTGAAGCACTAGAGCGAGGCAGCTTCAGAGATGGGGCTGCTTCAAGCCATGAGTGGGCAACTAAGCCCCATGCATCCTGCAAAGGCAAGATGGCAGGGGCTGATTGCAGCTAAAAGTGCTTCTCATGTCTCATCCCCTAGACTGGAACGAGACCTCACAGGCTTCACCGTTCAATGATTAGCGGTTGCATGTACAGGCTCGCAGCCTATGCCCTAGAGGGAGTAGTTGGAATATAGGAAAAGAAAAAACAATATATATATATATATATATATATATATATATATATATATATATATATATATATATATATATATATATAATTATACTGTGTACTGTATGAATATATACCAAATACCAAAAATCCAAATAACCAAACCAAAATATCATATCAAGTCCCTTTTATTTCTGTACAACACTGTATCAGTAAACCTGTTAATGGAATAAAATATCTTATATGTTTTGTACTAGGTGTTGTTGCACACTTTTAGCTCAATTTTGAGCCTGTAAAAAATGTCCACATTTAACAGGCTCAGCCTCGATATATTATATAACTTTGTGTATAATAAATGTATTACTGTTAAGGCTAAATTAAAAAAAAAAAAAAAAATATATATATATATATATACAGTATAATATTTATATATATATATATATATATATATATATATATATATATATATATATATATATAATATATATATATATTTAATAGTGGCCCCTTCATCATTGACGATATTGCCTATTAATATAATAGTCTCCCTTCAACACCCGCGGCAGCAGTTTTGAATCTCCCGCGCGGAAGGGTCAGGGAGTATTCCTTCATAAGTGCACGCTTAATTCTTTTATGGAATCGTCTTATGATTGGGTAACCTACAGAAAAAACTTCGTAGAAAATAAAAAATAAAATTTAACTTAATATCTGTTATATTATGGCTTTCCATGTGTGGATTTCTTGTGTGTGGCTTCCAGACGCCGGCCCCCTAGCGGCCATAACTTCCTTCTCCCTTCCGCGTTCGTACTAAGCGGGCGGGTGTCCCTTGTGCTCTAGCTTCATTCGTCGTTCCTTCGCTTCTCGTGAGTCCTTACTCATTTGCATACATCTGCATTGTAGTGAACAAGGTTTAGATTAGCTAGCATGGGCTGCCCCATTGGTACATCTACAGGAAGTGTGTAAATTAGGGTACTATTGTAACAAGGCGCCTACGTATCCCAGGATCTGCGCGCCACGTGTGTTATTATTGTGTTGTTTTGGCGCCTTAGCTTTTGATATTATAGCTAGGAGGCTACCATTCTACAAGATTATGCTTCAGGCCGTCACTTTGAGGCAGTTGCATAATAAGTTTTTTATTTTTTAGAAAATGCTCTAGTTCAAGGGTGGCTGCACATTGTGCAGAGCCTTCTAGAGTTCGTATTTGCTTCTTGAACCCTCTCGCGGGCCTCCCCCTCTTCGTGCTGCTGCTGCTGGGTCGTCGGAGCGTCAGTTCATCCTGTGATGTTTCGTCGGGCCTTGTGGCCAGCCTCATTAGGGGTCTCCAGTATAGGCTAGAGGTAATTTATTATTATAAATTCTCTGTTATTATTATTATGCCTATGTGTGCCCCTGAGTTGTGCTACATGTGTGCGCTACATGTTTTTATTGGAGGGCTTTTGGGAGATGTCCCTATATATGAGTGGGGTTTTGGAGGGGGTGATTTTTACATATAAGCCTCCCCCTCTAAAATTCTTGGTTGTTTTCTCCGGCGGCTTTCTCAGCAAGGCCTCTGTCTCCTCGTCTCGCAGATGAGTAAGGGAGCAACCAAATTTCCCGGCGTGGTACGCTGAACCACAATCCTTCCGGCGGAAAATGCGAATTCCTAAGGGAGCAACCTCGGCCCGCCGAGTGAACTCGCCCTGATCGAATTGTCACGCGGCAAGACTTCCCTCGCCCGGCGTAACAGTCAAGTTGCAAGTGTTATGATACGTCATACAAGCATGTTACCTATCTTTCTAAATTCAATAGTCACGGATAGTTAACCACTTAAGGTCACGAGGGCCAGTGACACTTTGTCACAGATAAGCAGTTCCAATCAGTTAAAACGGAAAACCCCAGGTTTTTCATGGTTGGGTCCAGCGGAAGGTTAGAGTAGCTGTGGCTATAGCTAATTTTCCGGCGGACTTGAGGTAGGATGTATTGACACCTCGCAGGTTATCCTTATGAGCATTGATTCCTGGAAATGTTCTATTTCCAGAATCCCCAGCACTACAGTTACAACTGGATGTTACAAGGCGGCTGGTGGGTGGCTGATTCCGGCGGGGGGGGGGGGGGGGGACCCCTATTTCCATCATGCCTCAGTTTGATCTGTGTGCTATTCCTACCTGTTCATTAATACCAGTATTTGCTCACAAACTCTGTATAAAATGTGTGAAATGCCTTGATCGCTCTAGGTGTTTGTGGGTGTCCAAACGTTGTTCCATTTGTTCCGAATTGAAAGCGGCGGTATTTACTAAGAAAGACCTGTCTTGCTTGGCAGCGTTAAAGGAAATAAAGAAATTTGTTAACGATTACGCCAAAGATACTGCCCATAAGGCTCTTCATTGTGATGACGACGCCCTGTGGGACCATTTAGTTATCAAATCGCCTTTGGTTAAATCAACTCCAATTTAATCTACTAAGCCTAAAGCGAAATCTAAAACCCTTTCAAAAGAGGTAGTGAGTAGCAGTAGTAGCAATGAGAGTGATATTGCCGAGGCTCCCCACCCGACCGAACCAAGCAGAGGCGGTCGCCTTCCCCACGACATAAATCAAGGTCACAGTCGAGATCTCCCAACAGACAGTCCCGGCACTCATCGGCGGAGTCGTCCAGATCGACCAAACGCCGTCGGGAGGACCCTGTTACTGCCCCTATGACGCCGGCCAGTACAGGGCGAATTAGTAGCCGTAAGGATACCATACAGCCACCTCCGCCCTCTACCCCTACCTCCAGCACGCCTAACGTCCAGTCCGGCGACTCAAAGGTAGGGGAGGAGGACATAGAACCTAGTCCCAGTCATGAACAGTCATTGAGTGTACCGCAGGATTTCACATTTGCAATTCCAAAGTTAACACATGTACCACGTAAAGGCTCTTCTGTTGGACCAAGTCGAGTCTTAGCGGATCAATATAGAGGTTTACCTTCAGGTTCAAATACTTTTGATGACTCTCAGGTAATAAAAGACTCACAGCCACCTGCGGCGCGCGACCGAGGGTGCTGGCGTCAATCTGAACCATGTCAACATAATGTTAGAGTTAATCAGGTAACAGATAGGGAGTGTAGTGACAGTGAAATATTACCCTCGTCAGTACCTGATTTGGTTTGGCCGCTGGCGGACCAAGCACCGGAATCATAACAGGATATACCGGAAGTGCTTGAGTTACATAGAGAGCCGGAGGAGGTGAACTTACCCTCGGCTCAACCAGGTATAATGTTTGAGGAGTCAGAAGCCAGTTCCCAATCTTCCAGGGGTTCTCACAGAAAGTGTGTTACCACAGATGAGGTAAGTGACATATTGCATAGGGTTATGCGGCAGTACCATTTCTCTGCCTCTCCTGATCTTCTCTCTAGTCAACCGGTAGCTCCCCCGAGTAGCTCCACGATAAGACCATTAGAGCCTTCAGGTTTTACCACCCCTAAGTCCTCTTTCCCTACTTATAATATACCTCCAGCAACGACCACGGCTACCGGCACTACAGTGCCAGCCTCTATGACTACCACTAATGTTCGAGTAATTTCTGACATCACTCCTCCCCCTTTAGATAAGGCACCACAGCGGAAAGGCCCTATGCCTCTCCTCTACGGGCCAGATTGTTCTTAGATTCAGGTACAACCATTGAGACCACACCTAGCACAACCAACTATTTCAGGGGATCTACTGGTTCCTAGTGAGTGGACTATTGAAATCAACAAGAGTAGAAAACTCAGAGCTAAGGACGAGGTAGGGAGATTACTGGACGTTTCTATTAAGGCCATACCTAGTACATATAATGCTGATTTCTTTGTGTTTTCAGCTGCCCCGGCAGTACCGCCGGCCTCATCTGCACGACTTTTTGCAGACTGGTCCAAAGCTGATGGCGTTAATGACATCAAAGCTTTGAATGCACTCACGCCGGAACTGGATACAGTTCCGGTACTAGATCAGTCACACACACCAGTTCTGCAGATGGGGCGGGTAGGTCTAGGCCCTTGGATAGACTGGAAATCAGAGGCGCAGGTATTTGCTTCTACCATTAGATCTAAATCCTCCCATCAGGTTCCTCAAGAAACACATGTTTGGTTCTCGTTACCTGTAAATGAGGCAGAGGGGGTGTCGCCGGCCTTGTTCACTTTCTTGGCGGCACCCAAACTGGCACTTCACCAATTAGATGACCCCTTTTGTACCCCGCCCCCAGCCCATCTGGATAGAGACTTTAAGTTAAGGAACAAGCTTTCAGATTGTTTTCACATTACCTTGTCAATCGCCAGGTTACTGTATCCCCCGCTAGAACTATTTCGGCCATTGCGGACCAAAATGTTAAAGCCACAGAACTGTCACATAGGATTTGATTACAGAATTCAATACAATCCCTGGGTGACATTCGAATAGCAATCATGAAGGCGGTTAGGGCCCGCCAGAATCTAAGGGTGTATTTGGTAAAGAAGTTGCCGGAAGATATTGGTCGCCGGGTAACTCTTTCCCCAGTCTTAACAACCTCCCTCCTTAATTCAGAAACATGGAGTGTAGTTTTCAATATGGTGGACGGGTGGAAGCAGATTACCTCCCAGGCTAAGAGAGAACCGTTTAAGAAACCTTAGTAAGCCCAAAGCGGCAGCAAGTCACAACCCCCGCATGCTAAACAGTCCTTTCGGGATCCAAGGCCTCCTCCACAGCAAGGAGGTAATCAGCACAAACCCAAATAAGGTAAATACTCAGGTTATAGAGGTAAGTCACACCCCAAACCAAGTCAGGGACAGACGTCAGCCAAGACTAGCCAGCCATCTGATACCAACCCACCACCCCCTCCAAAAAACTAGCCAACCAAACTCTCTGTCTCCCAGGGCTGTGCTTAGGCATGTCGGATTCCAGAGTTTCTCTACCGGACAGACCCAGTTTGCACATCTGGTCGTTCCAGGTATGCCGCAGAGCCTGGCCCAAGCGAACTTGGGCAAGAACTATAGTAAGCAAAGGAATCACCTGGCCCACCGCCAGGTGACCTCGACTGCGTCAGGCGCTAGAACACAACAATGTTTCACAGGAGGTGGAGGCCCTGGTCCAGGAAATGATCTCAAAGAAGGTTATTGTCCCGGTAGAACCAACTTGCCTAGTATTCACCTCCAGACTTTTCTTAGTGCCAAAGAGGGACAGTGTGCAGATGCGACCAGTAGTGGATCTCTCACGTCTGAACATTTACATCATAAATTCATCCTTCAGGATGCTTACAGTACACCAAATCAGGCTTACACTTCCGCCGCAGGGTTGGATGTGCTCATTAGACCTCAAAGACGCCTATTGGCATGTCCCTATCAACAAAAGGTTCCAAAAGTTCCTCGCCTTGAGGATCAGGCAAGAGACTTATGTCTTTCAGAAACTGCCTTTCGGTTTGAACCTGGCACCGAGAATTTTCACAAACTTACTCCGGCAAGCCCTTCTGCCATTGCTGGCCCAGGGCATAATGGTGTTGTGGTATCTAGACGACTGGCTAGTGGTGGCGGAGTCAGAAGAGTTATGTCACAATCATGTCGACCAAGTAATCAATTATGTACAAACCCTAGGGTTCAAGGTAAACTTGGCAAAGTCTCTCCCTGTGCCCACAAAGAAAATTCAGTGGATAGGGCTGGTCTGGGATACAGCCAATCTAACTCTTACTCAGAGTGTGGACAATCGCAACAGATTTCGCAGGAAACTGTTTCGTTTTCTCCACAGTTTGAATACGACAAGGAAGACGTGGGAGTCCCTGATCGGCTCACTCAAATGGACCCAATTAACTGTGAAGTTGGGCTGGTTGAAAGTTAAAGATATTAATTCTGGAAGGCAACAAAGTTTTTCCCCTCTCGCCGGAGAGGAAATTATGGCCAATTCCTCCATTAATTCACGACTTACTGTCTGTCTGGGCGAAGACCGAAACACTGTACTCTGTAACAACATGGGTTTCTCCTCCTCCTTCGGTATGGGTAGACACAGACGCTTCAGGAACACTAGGTTGGGGGTATCAGTCCAATCTAGGCCATCAAGGGCAAGGCACTTGGGCCCAGAACGAATGATTTCACATCAACAAACAAGAGCTTCTAGTTCCTCTACTTTTTTCTCCAAGCTCACGGCTCGTCATTGCAAGGGAAGTCAATCGCGTTTCGGATGGACAACTTAATTGCAGTCCATTGCATTCAGAAACAAGGTTCAGTGAGGTCTCGAGTGTTGCTAGTAGTGTCAGAACAGATTTTTGCTCTAGCCGAATCGCTGAGCATTCATCTGCATGCATCATATCTCCCAGGCGTGTCGAACGTCTGGGCAGATGCTCTGTCCCGGAGACAGAGCACTATAGTAGAATGGGCTCTCAAACAAACCGTCTTCGACAAGATGATTGCCAAGCCTTACCGTGCACAAGTGGACCTATTCTCATCCAAGGAGAATCACAAGCTCCCTCTCTTCCTTACCCGCCAGGGGCTAACTCCGGCGGGGGTACCAGATGTGTTACTGGAGGACTGGAACAGGTGGAATTCAATTTATCTATTTCCTCCACCAGATTCTGCTCTAATGTGCAGGATAGTTCACAAAGTACGAGGTTACCGGGGCTTAGTCTCGATGATCGCGCCGTTATGGCCGGCTCAGGTGTGGTACCACCAGTTGCGAGAATGGTTCAGGAACCCGGTGTCGCTCCCGGTCTCCGCATTCCACTTAGAGAAACTTGGCAACCTTCGGACCTCGCTCAAATTTGCCTTCTGGACATTTACAATGCAAAATGGCTAGCTCAGTATGGGGAAAGTGTCACTAGTAAATTTATGAATCAATATACTATATCTACCAGGAGACAATATCAATCGCATTGGAAAGCTTTTACAACCTGGATTGTAGAGTCAGGGCAATCCGATGCCTCACAGGGGCCCTGATTTTCAAATACCTAGATTATTTATTTGAGCAGAAGCCATTTTCCGTTGTTACTTTGAAAAATCACTTATCTGCCATCAGAACTCCTTTCTTTGATCTAACTGGTCTCTCGATACCGCAGGCGGAGGAGAAAGGGTTTATGAGGGCGTGTTTCAAGCTACGCCCACCACCACGTCAGCTCATGCCCACCTTGTCGCTAGATAAGGCCTTATCTTTGCTTCAATCACGCAAATATAATAATGCGCCGGATTTTGATTCACTATTAACCCTTCCTCCCCGGGCTGTCTTACCCAATGACGGTCGCCCCTACCCGGGCGAAATGGCTGAAAAACGTCTAGGCCTAGGCTATCGTATTTATGTTTATTTTCACTGCTAGAACTTTCCCACTCATCTATAATCGTAGTGCGGTTTTCAATCTGTATTTTGGCATTGAGTAGAGATCTGTAAGTCAACTGGTTCAGTTGTGATGATGATTTCAGTGGAGCCAATATTGCAGAGATGTTGCCAATATGGGGGCTTTTCAGACACTAATTTCGTCATGACGTCAGAACAATAACATTGAGGAGTCTTCTCCTTCTTGTTTTCGGAGGTGCGGTGACGAACGCTTGGGTTTGTTGACATACGTCGTACGCACGGCGTTCAGACCAAGCTTAATTAGGCTATTAAGCTCATGCCTTAGATAAGGCATACCGGGTAGCGGCCCTTCTTTCGTGCTGTCCTTACCTAAGGCAGACCGGGTAGGAAGGGTTAAAGAAGGCTGTGTTCCTGATGGCTTTAGCTACAGGAAATAGGGTCTCTGAGCTGGCGGCGATGAGCAACGAACCTAATTGCCTTAGGTTTGGGAGACTGCACGACAATGTCCAAATCGAGCCGTCTCCTACATTTATTGCAAAGAATGAGCACTCTGATCATGTTTTCTCAGAATTTTCTGTTCCGGCGTTAAAATGCGGACACACATCATATTTTATGCCCAGTGGAGGCCTTAGCTAAGTTTATGACGGCAGCTCACCCTCGACAACCAGGTTTTCTGTGGGTGAACCAGGCAGGTAATCGTGTTACTAGAAGAAAATTAACTTCTCTGTTAGTAGATGTTATTAAAGAAAGTAATCCCGGCGTGGTGGACAGGGCCCACGACATCAGGAAGAGGGCCGTCTCTCTTAGATTTTTACACAATTTCTCTATAGAAGACATTGCCAACACTCAATTGTGGGCATCCAACCATACTTTTCTAACACGATACCTGTCGGTCGCTCTGGACAAGCCAAAAGCGTACCTGTGTAGCTTTACGACAGAAGGTCTAGTAGGCTCTGTGCTATTATTGTTTAAGGTTAAGGCGAGAAAAGGGGGGGGGGGTGCTGAATAGTGAAAAGTCCCACTAGGACCCCTTCTGCCGGAGATGTGATAAATCACGAGCTGTGATCGAACTGGTTTTTACAGTTCAAAACTTTTATTTTACTTTTAAGAAATCTATCATAGTTGCAACTATATAGGATTACCAGAATGTACAAACATATATAAACTGTACAAATATTGTTAAGGTTAGAACAAGATTCCAAAGAATTTATAGTTCTAGTTAGGGACACAAGAGTGTTCCCAAAGTATCATGTATAGATCTTAAGGTAGAAGATCTGGTCATGAGCAAGCAGACTTTCTTTGAAGTCACGCACTGCTTGCAATCTTTCATATTTTTATACAGTATTTATTGTTTGTATACAATAAAAAACTTAAACATTTTATAAGGCTTATTTTTGTCCTGAGGTTAGGGTATTGTCACGAATGTCCCCCTCCAGTCTTGGTACTCAGGCAATATCGTCAATGATGAAGGGGCCACTATTAAATTATAGGTTTGATTCGCGGAGGGAAGTAGTGAAAACCTAATATTTAGTAGGGCCCCGTAATCATTGACGATGCATGGGCCTCCCATCCATCCCCTTCCCATCCGTTGATTTCTATAGTTGTATCTTGGTATATCATTGAAGGAAGTTATGGCCGCTAGGGGGCCGGCGTCTGGAAGCCACGCACAAGAAATTCACACATGGAAAGCCATAATATAACAGATATTAAGTTAAATTTAATGTTTTATTTTCTACGAATTTGTTTTTGTAGGGTACCCAATCATAAGAAGATTCCATAAGAGAATTAAGCGTGCATTTATGAAGGAGTACTCCCTGACCCTTCCGCGCGGAAGATTCAAAACTGCTGCCATGGGTGTTGAAGGGAGACTATTATATATATTAATAGGCAATATCGTCAATGATTACAGGGCCCTACTAAATATTAGGTTTTCACTACTTCCCTCCGGGAATCAAATCTATAATATATATATATATATATATATATATATATATATATATATATATATATATATATATATATATATCTGCTAATTAAATTATAGATGTGAGCGACGAGGCCAGGGCACTTTGTTTAATTCAGATGTAGTGGTTCTCATGGATGATATTAAGTTACCATCATTATCATCATCTCTACAAGATTAAACATTACCACTCTTAAAAATACAGGACAGCAAGAGACCAAATATATACTATTCCATCTGGCTAAAATACGGACCTAGGTACAGTCGGATACCATATTATCTGGCCCACACATCAGTATCCATTGACCACCTATGATTATCTTCATGCATTTTTTGTTCTATGTGAGGGAGGGAGACAAAAGGTAGAACTACCTGTATCGAGTGCCTCCCCCAGAGTTGAAAGAATGAGATGGCCAAAATCAAGGGACGTTCAAGCCAAAATGCCTGGACACACATTGTTTGAAACAATTTAAGTCATAAGAGGAGGGAAAGTCTGATTCTGGGAGAGAGTTCCAGAGCTCAGCAGTTGAATAGAAGAAAGACTGAGAATAACGTTTCACTCTTGGGTTGGATAGTTGCACAGAATAGGGGTGGGATTGTAAGACGGGTACTACGTACTATACGTAGAGGAGGTGGTATACACTGGGAAAGCTCTGAGGAACACTGATTATTGTAATAGCGAGAGAGATGCAACATTGCAGCGGAGAGAGATATTGCAGAGACTTGGTAAGTGGACGGGAGTTGATGATACAAAAGGGTTTCCTTTCTACTTTGTCTAGGAGTGCAGTGTGAGAGGATCCTCCTCACACATGTGAACAATACTCAATACAAGGACGCACTGTGCCACTGTACAGAGCAAGAAGCTGTGCAGGGGTAAAGAACCCCTTGAGACAGTTGAGCACACCCAGCTTCTGGGAGGCTGCCTTAGCAAGACTGGTAATATGGTCCTTCCAAGAGAGAGCAGATGAAAAAGAGACACAACGAATATTGAAAGAGATGAACGATTGATTTTTGTATTGTTGAAGTGTAAGGGATAATCCTCTAGGAGTTCCAGACAGGTAGTAGGATGAAGAAATTGGGTTTTGGAAGCATGAAAGGCAACAAGGTTTTCTCTGCCCCAATTGGAAATAATAGTTAGATCAGAAAATGGCCATCCACAACCGTGGCGATGGAACGGCCGGAAAGGAAATTCGAGACAAAGGCACAGATGGCGGGATAGAAACCGAAGGAGGGTAGTTAAGAAATTAAACATTTGTGCTAGACTCTATCGAAGGCCTTTGATATGTCTAGTGCAATAGATAAGGTCTCACCGAAGTCCCGAAAGGAGGATGACCAAGAGTTAGTAAGATACGAAAGAAGATCACCAGTAGAGCGACTCTTAAGGAAGCCATACTGGCGATCTGAGAGTAGATTATGAGAAGAGAAATGCTTAAGAAATTTGGAAGCAAGAATAGTTTCAAAAACCTTAGAAATACAAGAGATGAGAGCAATTGGACGATAGTTGGAGGGTTGCTAGCGGTCACCCTTCTTTGGGACAGGTTGAATGAGAGCAAACTTCCAGCAAGAATGGAAGACATTAGAGGAGAGACAGAAACGAAAGAGTTTGCCTAGGCAGGGAGTCAGCACAGCAGCACAGTTTTTTAGTACAACATGAGGAACACCGTTCGGACTGTACGCCTTCTTAATATTAATCCCAGAGAGGGTAGAAAGTACATCTTTAGAAGAGATTAGGATATTATTCATAAGTAGGAGAGAGGGGGTTGGAGAGGGAGGAATAGCACCGGAATAATCCAAGATGGAGTTTCTAGCAAATGTTTGAGCGAAGAGTTCAGCTTTGTCAGAAGAAGAAGTGATGGTTGTGCCATCAGAGTGGAAAAGGGGAGGGAAAGACGAGGAAGAAAAATTGTTGGAGAGGTTTCTGGCTAGATGACAGAAAGCTTGGGAAGAGTTCGAGTTGGATAGTTCAGTGCATTTATTATTGATGAAAGAGTGTTTGGCAAGTCGAAGAACAGATTTGGCTTGATTCCAGGCAGAAACATAGGAAGGATGAGATTCTTGAGTCTTAAGGTGTCGATACCGTTTGAATTCTTACTCCTTGTTGCGGACAGCAGTAGAACAAGCATGAGTAAACCAAGAATCAAAGTTGGGAAGACGAAAGAAAGCAAGAATGTTGCGCATATATACGCAACATCCACCTTTGGCTTGAAACTGAGGGTAGAGATAGTAGGAGGATACAGAGAAGGGCTTGCTGTCAGTAGACCCAGACACCTAAGTTTCGGTGAGAAAGAGAAGATCAGGGTTGGCAGAGGAGAGTTGGTGTTCCACAGAGTGGAAGTTAGAACATTACAGAATTAATAGTAAGAGTAGAAGGTGGTGGAGCATTTTGGTGAGTAATTTCCAGGGAACAGACCTATGGGGGCATTCCTCTGCATCAGTGTTTGGTAATAAGACTATCACTTACTAAACAACAATACACAAATCTACCCTACATCATCTATCAATATTCTTAGTGTATCTTTTTCATCTGACTATTCTTGGAAAGATTTTATTATCACCCTTGCTAAAGATGCTTCCTAGGAATTAGGTGTTCTCAACCATCTTTATGGGTTCATCACCCCAGCACAGCTTCTTACTCTGTATCAGGACACTGTGCGCACATGTATCAAGTATTGTTCGCAGTGTGGGGAGGTTTCACCCATACCACGCTTCTCGAAAGGGTAGAATCAAAAGCATTTCGTCTCATCAACTCAGCTCCTCTCACTAATTTCCTACAATCTCTCTCTACACACTGCAAGGTTGCATCTCTCTCACTCTTCTACGTTATTACAGTAATCAGTGTTACTCAGAGCCTTCTCAGTGTATACCTCCTCCCTTATGGAGAGTGAGGGACACCTGACATTCATTACATTCTCACCCTTATTCTATCCAACTATCTAACCCAATATTGAGCCGAGTTTCCCAGTCTTTCTTCTACTCAACATGTAAGCTATGGAACTCTCTTCCTCAATCAATCTTTCCCTCATCACATGACATAAACTGCTTGAAACTCTGCGTGTCCAGACATTTCGACTCTAAAGGTCGCTGCACACTGACACAAAAGCCCCTCCAGGCGAGTTCCCGACTTGAAATTTCAGCCTGATACGGCGAATCGGCAACATAATCGTGGATATCGGAATTAGCCATGGGTGACTCTCACGGTCCAAGCGACATATCGGGGGTCGATACGAGATTTTGAGCTGTTCAAAAGTTTGTGAGAGTCCCCCAGCAACTGTAAAAAATCGTCTGAGTCTGGTCTCCATCACCACGAACTCGCCGTATCACAATCATGCGGTCTGTATCAAAGACGTATGGTCCGTATCAAAGCCGTATGGCCCGTATCAATGTTGTCTGGTGCGTAAGCCTGCCGTGCGGACCGCATCTCTTCCGTGCGGAAAATTGGCAACTGCGCATCTAGCCTCAATTCGGTTGCACGTCTCACTGCGTCGATACGATTCTTCTGAGTTGTAGTAGTTGGATCGTATCTTTTCCGTGGACTAGTCGTGTACCCTTCGCACGACATTTCCTATCTTCTTCGTAGCATTCGTTTCTCCATCGTATCGGCATCGCTAGAGTCTTATCAAGTCGCGCGGAAGAGATACGGTAGAGCTACGACTCTAACGATGCCAGCTATTTTCGCCGCGATCTCTAGTAAATTCGGCAAGACACAGGATTTGTATGTGTCGTGGGTGTTCGTGCCAGTCTTGAAGGGGCTGTCGTGTCAGTGTGCAACGACCTTATCTTGACTTGAATTCGGACCTCTGTCACTCTTTCAACTTTGGGGAGGGGGGGGGGGGGAGAGAGAGAGAGAGAGAGAGAGACTTGATACAGTATGCTTTGCCTTTTGTCTTCTTCATACACATAGAAAAGAAAAAGAGAGAGAGAGATAGAGAGAGAGAGAGAGAGAGAGAGAGAGAGAAGAAAACAAATATATAAACAGCTCCTAGAAGCTGGGTGTGGTCAACCGCATCCGGGGATTCTTTACCCCTTTGCAGCTTCTTGCTCTGTACAGGTTCACAGTGAGTCCATGTATTGAGTATTGTTCACGCATGTGGAGAGGATCCTCTCAGGCCGCACTTATAGACAAAGTAGAAAAGAAACCCTCCCGTCTCATTATCTCATGTCCACTCACCAATTTTCTGCAGTCTCTCTCTCTTCGGCGCGATGTTGCATCTTTCTCACTATGCTACCGCTATTACAATAATCAGTGTTACTCAGAGCTCTCTTAATGTATACCACCCCCCTTTGTAGAGCACGTAGCACCTGTCTTTTAACACAATCGCACCACTACTCTGTGCAACTCTCCAACCAAAGAGTGAAACATTATTCTCAAGCATTCTTCTATTCGACAACTGAGCTCTGAAACTCTCTCCCAGAATAAGTCTTCCCTCATCCTATGACTTAAATTGCTTCAAACTCCGTGTGTTCAGGCATTTTGGCTCGAACGTCCCTTGATTTTGGCCCTATTACTCTTTCAACTCTGGGGAATTTGCTCGTCACAGGCAGTTCTGCCTTTTGTTTCCCTCACATACAAAAATAAAAATAAATAAAAATAAATAAACATATATATATGCTATATATATATATATATTTGTTTTTCTTTTCTATGTGATTGAGGGAGGCAAAAGGCATAACTGCCTATAGCGAGTGCCTCCCCCATAGTTGAAAGAGTGACAGGGCCAAAATCAAGGGACGTTCGAGCCAAAATGCCTGGACACACGGAGTTTGAAGCAATTTAAGTCATAGGAAGAGGGAAAGACTGCTTCTGGGAGAGAGTTCCAGAGCTCAGCTGTTGAGTAGAAGAAAGTTTGAGAGTAACGTTTCACTCTTGGGTTGGCACTGGGATAGCTCTGAGGAACACTGATTTTTATAGTAGCGATAGAATAGTGAGAGAGATGCAACATTGCGGCGGAGAGAGAGAGATTGCAGAGAGTTGGTGAGTGGACTGGAATTAATTATACGAAAGGCCTTCCTTTCAACTTTGTCTAGGAGAGCGGTGTGAGAGGAACCTCCCCACACATGTGAACAATACTCAATACAAGGGCGCACTATGCCCCTGTACAGAGCAAGAAGCTGCGCAGGGGAAAAGAACCCCCTAAAGCGGTTGAGCACACCCAGCTTCTGGGAGGCTGCCTTAGCAAGACTGGTAATATGGTCCTTCCAAATGAGAGCAGAAGAAAAAGACACACCAAGAATATTGAGAGAAGATGAAGGGTTGATTTTTTTATTGTTGATGAATACGGGATAGTCCGCGGGAGATCCTGACGGGTAGATAGATGGAGAAATTGGGTTTTGGAAGCATTAAAGTTAACAAGGTTTTCTCAGCCCCAATTGGAAATAGTATTTAGATCAGAATTTAAGAGTTCTATGGCTTCATTACGTTTGTCGTTGAGGGATTGCTGGCTGGGGCGTTCTGAAAAACTAATGGAGTAGTGTAAGGTTGAGTCGTCTGCGTATGAATGGATGGGAATTAAGGTACAGTTAAGGAGATCATTTATAAAAATTAGAAAGAGAATAGGAGATAGGACAGAGCCCTGAGGAACACCGGAGTTTATAGGGTGAGGAAGTGAACAATGGCCGTCCACAACCGCGGCTATGGAACGGCCGGAAAGGAAATTAGAGACAAAGGCACAGATGGAGGGATAGAAACCGAAGGAGGGTAGTTTAGAAATTAAAGATTTATGCCAGACTCTATCGAAGGCTTTCGATATGTCTAGTGCAATAGAAAAAGTCTCACCGAAGTCCCGAAAGGAGGATGACCAAGAGTTAGTAAGATATGAAAGAAGATCACCAGTAGAGCGACCCTTAAGGAAGCCATACTGGCGATCTGAGAGCAGATTATGAGAAGAGAAATGCTTAAGAAATTTGGAAGCAAGAATAGTTTCAAAAACTTTAGAAAGACAAGAGATAAGAGCAATTGGACGATAGTTGGAGGATTGAGAGCGGTCACCCTTCTTTGGGACAGGTTGAATGTGAGCAAAAAATAGCTCTTCCCAAGCTTTCTGGCATCTAGCCAAAAACCTCTCCAACAATTTCTCTTCCTCGTCTTTCCCTCCCCTTTCCCACTCTGATGGCACAACCATCACTTCTTCCTCTGACAAAGCTAAACTCTTCGCTCAAACTTTTGCTAGAAACTCCACCTTGGATGATTCCGGTGCTATTCCTCCCTCTCTGCCCTCCTCTCTCTTACTTATGCCAAATATCCTAATCTCTTCTAAAGATGTACTTTCTACCCTCTCTGGGCTTAACACTAATAAGGCGTACGGTCCGGACGGTGTTCCTCCTGTTGTTCTCAGAAACTGTGCTTCCGTGCTGACTCCCTGCCTAGGCAAACTCTTTCGTCTCTGTCTATCCTCTAACGTCTTCCCTTCATGCTGGAAGTTTAAGTTGGATAGTTCAGTGCATTTATTATTGATGAAAGAGTGTTTGGCAAGTCGAAGAACAGATTTGGCTTGATTCCGGGCAGAAACATATGAAGAATGAGAGTCTTGAGTTTTAAGGCGTCGGTACCGTTTGAATGCTTCCTCCTTATTGCGGACAGCAGTAGAACAGGCATGAGTAAACCAAGATTTTTTAGCATTAGTCTGAGAGAAAGAGAATGGAATGTATGCTTCCATGCCCGATAGGATTACTTCGGTAATGTGTTCAGCACTCTCCGAGGGTCCTTGGCCATGGAATCAAAAATCATTCCATGGGAAATCAAAGAAGTACTGCCGAAGAGCCTCCCAGTCGGCAGCGCCAAAGTGCCACAAGCGCAGCCGGCTAGGAAGATCGGGTGGCTGTACTGGAGAGATAGGACAGGTGACATAGATAAGTTTATGGTCGGAGGAGCCCAAAGGAGAGAAAAGATCGACAGTATAAGAAGAAGGGTTAGAAGTTAGAAACAGGTCAAGAATGTTGGGCCGATCTCCGATTCTATCCGGGATACGGGTGGGTTGCTGAACTAACTGCTCTAGGTCATTTAGGATAGAAAAGATGTAGGCTTGTTCACCAGGTGGATCAGTAGTGTGAGAGGAGAGCCAATGGCGGTGGTGAACGTTGAAATCTCCTAAGATGGAGATTTCTGAGAAAGGAGAAATGGATAGAATGTGTTCCACTGTAGAGTTTAGATAGTCAAAGAATTTGGGAAAGTTGGTAGAGTTAGGGGAAAGATAGACAGCACAGAAATATTTAGTAAGAGAATGACAGGAAAGTTTGAGCCATAAAGTTGAGAATTCAGAGGAGTCGAAATCGGGAACACGAGAGCAAGTGAGTTTGTTGTGCACATATGCACAACATCCGCCTTTGGCTTTGAAACTAGGATAGAGAAAGTAGGAGGATACAGAGAAGGGGTTGCTGGATGTTGCTACAGACACCTGAGTTTCGGTGAGGAAGAGAAGATCAGGTTTGATCAAGTTAGAGGAAAGTCCGCGAATGTTGCAGAAATTAATAGAAAGAGTAACAGGCCGAGGTCCAGGTAATTGTGTGGGGTCGTCAGGGGATGGTCGGTCGGGTGAGGGGGCATTTATGGTCCCCCCCCCCCCTGGGGACTCCGAGGCTGGGCTACAATTCATAATTTAGTTTTTTTTAAATTTTGGTGTGGAGGAATGAAGTGTGGTGTGCATGTTTAGTGTAGTGAAGTGGATAGGAGGAGGAGGTGTTTGTGAGAGCTAGCTGGATTGCTCTCAGTGTAAATGAGGCACAAAGAAAATCAGTAAGAGAGGCCAAGCAAATGAAACAGGAGTTCCAGCGACTCTTGATCACATGCCTATAACCTCACCTGGGTCTAGCCCTGATCGATTGGTGCCTATATATATATACATATATATATATATAAATATTGTTAGGGATTTCTATTTCATTCAAGTGTCACTGGTTGTAATTGAAGTATTGTGCTTGTCATGGTGGGTACGATCTTTAATTATTTATGGTTAAACATTGTATGCAATGTTATGAGCCCGGTATAATTAATTCGACCTGTAGACAGCTTAGTTTCATATATAGGAAGATATTTTTGTTCAAGAGTGTACGATTCAGAGTGTGGTGGTATTGCAGGCAGTTCTCTCATCACCCCCCGTTTTCTTCCACATTCCATTCTCCCCCCTATCCCTCTACACCCGTACCCCTACTCAATGTTCCCCCTTTTCCTCCAACTCCCTTTCTCTTCTTCGTTGCCTGACGTACGAATGATATTGATTATAACTAGGTAATAATGTATTTGGCTTTTCTAATCATAAGTATTGTTTACAAGATATATCATAGAGTTCTTGGTAAAAGTAATACTTTAATTCAGCAAGCATATAATGAGTTGAGATTAATGCAGTTTGAGAGGTTGGTATCAGAGCCTGGTGAGCGAAGGGTATACAGTATAAGCCTACTGTCTGCGTGAGGCAGGTACTGTATTCTCCACCACCATCTTAAGCTGACCTGCCCTGAGTTTGTTTGTAAAAGAATCACCATGAGTTGAATAAGTATCGCCTAGTATTTTTTCTATGTTTATTGATTGCTTTCACTTACTCTCTTGGAGGGTATTTATATAACTACCGTATATATTCTTCTTCTTAAGAGTGTCTTTATTATTTCACTTCAATGTTTCTCACATTGATATTTTCACTAGAAGTAACTTTTGTGTATAATTAATCATGTAAATAAATTATAATTTTATTTTACATAATCTTTAAATTTTACCTTTATGCTAATATATTATTATTTTGATTGTTGGGATAAATCGAAGTCAAAGTAACTAAAGATAACTAATTCTGAACGAGTGATGAGAAAGGAATAACTTTGGGGTTTTTAGGCTAAAACAGCCATTTGATATCAACTGATATTTTATGAACTTGCCACATCTTTTCACCTACTAAGGTTTTAGTGACTACAAAGAGAGTTGCTAGTTTTTGTGGAAGTTTAACATGCCACTTCTTCTTGACTGAAACTGATAGTTATATTTTCCTCATTTTGCGAGGCTAAATAATAAGTCCTCGTTTTGTGGTTTTTAGTGGAATGTTTCTTTATGTTATGGGTTCGAACCCCGCTCGTAACGTAACATTGTGCCGTGACCAGGATTCCTTTCTTTCCCTCGTTTGGTAGTAATTGAGAACATTAGTGAAACATTAAGTCACTCGCTAGGACATCGCATACTCATCTCATCCATCTCATTTTGTTCTGTTTATGTGTTGAGAGAGCTGTGTCAGCCTCTACGTTCTTTAATGCCAATTATTCGCGTTTCTCACTCATCCTAATTTGTCATACATTTTCTCGTTCATCCATTGTTCATAGCATTCAATCATGGAATTTAAAATTAGTGAATTTGTCGCTGACCCCTCCTTGAGCACCTCGTCTGTGTTGAAGCTCAGAAAAGTAGACTGGATTGCCTTAGCCACAGAGTATGATGCACCTTACAAAACTAATAATACCAAAGGTGAGATTAGAAGGAGTGTGATTGAGAAATTGGTAAATACTGAAGTTTTGTCTGAGGCAGCCTATCAGTTGTGTGTAGAAGAAGGAGGTAATGATGCATGGATGAAAGTGAAACTATTAGAGCTGGAGAATGCAAGAGCTGACAGAGAACAGAGAAGGCTTGAAATTGAACAGAGACAACGTGAAATTGAACATGAGCGTGAACAAAGACAGTATGAGTTTGAACAAAAACAGCGTGAGATTGAACATGAGCGTGAACAGAAACAACGTGAGAGAGAGCATGATGAGCACATGTTAAAGTTAAAAGCTGAAGAAAACCGGAATCAAAGGGATTCCGTTGCAAATAGTCCATTTTCTGATAAGGGTCATAGTTTGAAATTTGTCCCTAGTTTTGATGAGACTGACCCGGAGAATTTCTTCATCCTTTTTGAGAAGGCAGCTAACCAACTCAAGTGGCCAAATGATCAGTGGGCATTTCTAGCCCAGACTGCTTTCATAGGTAAAGCCAAGCAGGTTTATACGGTGACCGGTCAACTCAACCAGTAGACCATTTCAACCAGTAGCTCTCAACCAGTACCAAATCAACCAATACGGTTAGGTTAGATTAGGTTAGTACTATATTTTGGCACTGGTTTGGTTGGTCTGAGTTAATTTGACACTGGTTGAGAGCTACTGGTTGAAATGGTCTACTGGTTGAGATGACATGGAACCGGTTTATACCAATCTCCCCATTGATTCCTTGACCTATGAAACTCTTAAAACCTCAGTCTTAGCAGTGTATGATCAGGTTCCTGAAACTCATCGTCAGTATTTCAGGGATATGAAGAAAGGTGAAAACAAACCTAACTAGAACTTGTAAAGGAAAAAGAGCGAAAGTTTCTGAGTTGGTTGAGAGCCAGTAAAGTGACAACCTTTGAGCAGTTGTGCCAGCTAGTTATGCTTGAAGAATTTCTCTGCAAAGTCCCCTTCCCCTTAAAACTTTACCTCCAAGAGAGAAAGGTGCAATCTGTAGACAGGGCGGCTATTTTGGCTGAAAATTACAGATTAACTCATGGCGATTCTTATTTCAGGACAGGACAGAGAGAGCCTGGCAACCGGCCACATTCTGGTGCTGGTCTTCGTGATGGTGGTAGTTTCCACTCCACTGGTGGTAGGTCTGGTTATGGTGGTGTCTCCCAACCAGTTTCAAGGGTAGCATCTGGGGGCAATGGATCTGATAAAAAGGAATTTAACAAAACTTCTCTTTCTTCCATTAAACCTCCTTTCCTCCATGAACTTAGTGTGTGCCTACTGTAAGCAACCTGGAAATTTTCTTAGAGAGTGTCCCAAATTAAAATTAAAAGAGAAAATGCGTAAACAAGAGAGTAGTGCTGTCCTAGCCTCTTCCCTTGTACTTAATCCAAATAGAGTAGCAGTATCCCCTCCTACTCCACCTGTGTTGAGTGCCTGTTCTGACTCTGATGGCTCTCACAACCAGGTTTTCACTAGTATACCACCTAGCTGTTCTAACCAGTTACAACATTTTCTTTTCACAGGATCAGTTTCCTCTACTGACGCTTCCACTGACTATCCCATTCATATTTAGAGAGACACAGGAGCTTCTCATAGACTCTTGGTAAGAGGATTGGTGCCCAGTATTGAGGACTGTTTGCTGGGCCAGAGTATACTCATTCAGGGAGTCACTGGGTGTCTTGTTGTTCCTTTGGCTAGGGTGTATCTAAACACTGAGTTAGCTAGTGGTTACTTTACTGTTGGGATTCAAGATTCACTACCTGTAGAAGGAGTGAGCTTTTTTATGGGAAACGATATCGCCGGTGGCAAAGTTATACCAGACCCCATTGATACCTCCACTCCCTCCTCTGATAACAACACTAAGCAATTAGAAAATCAGTATCCCAATTTGTTTCCCTCCTGTGTAGTGACTAGTGACACCACAATAAGAAGGACAAAGTTGATCCTGATAGTGTTGACCTAGACACTTCCTCCCTATTTCCTGATGTAGAGTCAGAGGATATTAGCAAGATTCCCATTGATTCTGAAACACTCAAAGAGGCTCAGAAGCAGGACCCTGAACTGGCAATATATTTTGATAGGGCTGTGGAAGAGTCAGATATAGGAAACTATCCTCAATGCTTCTATCTAAGTAGTGGTATCCTGATGCGCAAGAATAGACCTCCCAATGTGCCAGCTGATGAGCCCTGGCAAGAGGTGCATCACGTAGTTGTGCCACATAAGTATAGAGTAGTCATAATTTCCATTGCTCAAGATCTTAGTGGTGGACATTTGGGTGTCAACAAGACGTATGACAAAATTCTCAATTATTTCTTTTGGCCGAGGATGAAAAAATCCGTTAAGTCTTACTGTAAAACTTGTCATGTGTGTCAACTTGCTGGGAAACCCAACCAACCCATCAAGCCTGCACTTTTACATCCAATCCCTGTAATGGATGAACCGTTCAGTAAAATCATAATTGACTGTGGTGTCCAAACTCTGATATGGACAGTCTTACTTTAAGTATTACATTAGGTATTTAGTATTAAGTTTGTGGGATCAATGGTTATATAGAATAATTAAGAAGTTAATAATTATGTTCTATATTGGATATTGGGTAGTCTATCATTCCTATGAACTTAGGCGATTATAATTGGGTGGGAAAATATATACCTACCCATTTGCGCATGCGTGATATTGGCGGACCTCTCGCGAATATTGTGAGGGTCCTGCACTCTCTCCCTAGCCGCCACCACTACCAGACCGTCTGCTTACACTCTCGTGTTTCACCTCATATTTCGCCCCATTAGTGATAGTACTTAGCTCATCAATTCTCCATCTATCCATACTAATCGATAGATCATTAATCATCATTCTCATCAATCATTAAGTATAGTGGCCCCCTTCTTTATTCATCAACTCTATCCTATTAGCTAACACACCCGTTTCACACACCATCTTGTAACATCATCATGGCTCAACAGGTCAACTAAGTTCTACAGCACTAGTTCCAGTCTTCAGGTGATAATTATAAACTATTATATGGTATTATTATATAGTCCACTAAACCATCTAACTAACGAATATCCATATAATATATGGTCCTTCGCCCGTCCTAGTGTGATCGTTGGCCGGGCCCACGTGTTTGCTTGTCGGTGTATTTGATGGCTGCTCTCCCGCGCTTTTTTGCTTCCTTTTCGGCCGCGAGGGTTTCCCTGATTTGCCAACATGACACATGGGATTTTTAAGCACGGGGCAGCGGGAGGTGGTGTATGGGAAGGTTTTGAGCCGGATAATTGAATATGCACTAACTTTAACTAACCCATACAGTAAAATGCATTTTTCTGATTGACTAATTTGAAAGTTCAATGAGTCTTGTTTTTCTGATTAGGCCTAACTACATTTAAATTTAAGTTCATTAACAATTTGTTCTTTCTGATTAAGCCTAAATAAATCTAAATTTAAAGGTATCTATTGGCTTTTCTAAATTATTAGTAAATCTTGATGCATCTAATTTAACCCTGTTTTTTGCAAAATTT
This sequence comes from Paralithodes platypus, assembly GCA_032716605.1. Classification (NCBI taxonomy): domain Eukaryota; kingdom Metazoa; phylum Arthropoda; class Malacostraca; order Decapoda; family Lithodidae; genus Paralithodes; species Paralithodes platypus. The sequence continues at coordinate 23,150,995 of CM064573.1, read as the reverse complement.
CTGTGATAGCCTAACTTTTTCAATTAACATTGCGGCATCTAAATTCTACATTTTGAAGGGTTGTATTTTGGGTTTTAACTTTAATGATTTCGGCACTCGGCAGGCGCGTACATTTAATTCTACAATTTCTGGTGCCACTCATGTTCTGATGGTTTGCCATTTATCCCGTCGCTCGCGTTTAGTGTTAGGTCCGAACCCGAGTTTGATCGGCTATTTGCCTATTTATCACCATGTCTTGTTAGTATATCCTTTGTTTTTTCCCTTTTTATTTCTTGCCGTTGCTCGCGATTTGTGTTAGAACCCGAGTTTGATCGGAATGATAAGTATTGCAATTTGTTTTCCCTCTCGCATTTGATGTTACTCGCATTTGTTCTCGCTCTTTGATTATCTGTCATTGGTCGCTCGCGTTTAGCTTTAGAACCCGAGTTTGATCGGCGGAAGATTTTCCTGTTTCGAATAAACTGTCGTAAAGGTCTGGGATTTGCATTTTCCATTTGTTTTATACTATAGGTGACAATATGGAAGCTCTAGCCCAGGGAAAACGCCGTAGGGCAGGTTTTAAAGGTTCATTGACTGTCCTGACAGAAGATTTAGATGAGTTCTTGGAAACCGCATCTCGGGTAGAAGTCGAGGCAAAACTGCATAGCGTGCAGACCCAAGTGACCAAGTTTGAGGCCAATCAAGAGGTCTTGTTGCCGCTATATTCCTCAGACTCTGAATATTTTCAGTAGAACCAGGCGGATACCATTTACTTATTCGAGATCTATGGGATAATCTTCAGGTTAAAGGAGAAATTGGGTAAAGCAGAAGGGCAAACTTGATCCGACAACAAAAAGGGATCGGGAGTTAAATTGCCGCACCTGATCCTACCCACCTTCGCTGGCGACTCCACATTATGGACTGGGTTTTGGGACATGTTTCGATGTGTGGTGCATGAAAGGACTGACTTAAGTGCAATTCAAAAGTTAACATACTTAAAGGGTCAGTTAAAGGGGGATGCCTATAAGCTGATAGAAGGTTTCTCGGTGGAGGGTGCAAGCTACGTCCCCACCTTAGACTTACTTCAAGAAACCTTCGGGCACCCCGACAGGGTAAAAGTGGCACACATCATGCATTTCCATAATCTTGTCGCTCCTAAATGTCAGGCCGTAGAACTAAAGGCTTTCTACGCCACCATGGAAAGTGCCATGAGATCTATGACTAGTCAACAGGTGAGTCTGACAGAGTTCTGTGTGGTTACATTGCTGAATAAATTGCCATCACTAGTTAAGGAGACCATTAGGAGGGAGATGGGTGAGCAAAGCCTAGATTACAAGACTTTCACACAGTGTTTTCAGGCAGAATTGTATAACATGGTTGGTCAGGACTCTCCAGGAAAGAATATGCCTGTGGCTACGGCTGCATTCGCAACACAGAGTGGTGGTAGCCGGTTCCCATGTAAACTGTGCGGTGGGAATAACCATCACTGGCATAAATGCTTTAAACATAAAACGGGACCGGTCAAAATTAAAAGAGCTCGGCAACTACGACTCTGTGCAGGATGTCTCTCCAGTGATCATGGTAGTAATGGGTGCATTAACCCTACCATCAACAATTGTAGGTATTGCCAGGGTAAGCACTTTCACTCCCTGTGCCCAAAACAGAGAGAGGCAAGACCAGTTAGTGGGGGTACTACTAGGGAAGAGTCAACACCTACAACCTCAACAACAATGTCTGTAAGTATGAATAAGCAAACTGTGATCCTACTTTTTTGTTTTCGGTTAGGATAGGCTATAACCCCTGGTGGCCTATTTCTGTTTAAATAAACATAAAATTGTTTTCGGTTCGGCTATCACTGCGTATTCAAAATTAATTTTGTTTTGTTTTAATTTTTGGTTAGGCTATCACCGCTGATAACCTATTTGTGTGTATTTCAACATTTGTGTTTTCGGTTAGGCCTATTTAAGTAAGTGAAGCGACCTGAAGGGAGTGAAGTGTTTTTAAAGTGAGTTTAGTGTTTTCAAAGTGAGTTAAGTGTTTTTAAGTGAGTGAAGTGAACTGAAGAAAGTGATCGTCACCATGCCTCGTGCCTGTACGAACTGCGCCGGTAGGTTTGGTGCTTCCATGTTTGCTCCTGCCGATCCACAAGTCTGCCGACTCTGCCAGCAACGAGAGGATTTGACAGCAAAATTGGATGAAGCCCTCAACAAGATCAACGCCCTCACCAGGAAGCTGGAATCACTCCAAGAGTTTGTAACACTCAACGTTGGAATATCACTAACTCAAATTGTTTCAACTCCAGCATCCACCACCGCCCCAACGTCATCTGCCAACAATCCAACACCTGCAGTAGACACTGCAGCAGATGCTTCTGACGAACCTTAGCCGACATCAAACCAGGACAGCCGCCCTGTTCACCTTAGTCTCTCCCCCACTCCTCGTGCAAGAAGCCTGCTAGCACGAACAGTACCAACCCCTCGCCCCCGTTCTAACCACTCCTCTCCCCGACCTGTACGTAGAGTCCCGCCACCACAGGTTTCCGGATTTACACCAGTGAGGAACGGTGCACGGCCAACGCAGAAAAGGTCTCATCTACCAGTCACAATGTCAAACAGATCTGAGATATTGGTAGAGATGGAAGACGAACCAGAAGAGACCAGGCTCGTTGGGGATTCCATCCTACGAGGACAGGTCGAAGAGTTCTGCGAGAGAGTCCCAAATCAACGAAAAAGATTTTGCATCCCAGGAGCTGGACTGGACGACATTGTGGAAGCCTTCGAAGATACCACAAAGGATGCAAATGAAAATACCCTTTTTGTCATCCATGCTGGTTCAAATGACGTCATGCGCACCAGATCCGAAGAGTTGATGGAGAAATATCGCAAGATGATCCAGCACTACAAAACAAGTCAAGGAATATCATCATCTCAGGCATTCTCCCAAAGATCGACGCACCTGACAAATTCTACGACAAGGCCTTCAGCACAAATAGCCGACTAAAACATTTGTGTCTGAGGGAAGAAGTTGAATTCATCAACCTCTGGGACAACTTCTACAACCAGCCTACTCTGTTCCGCAAGGATGGCACTCATCTAAACCCTGTGGGTTCAGCACGCATGGGTCGTCTCCTACACGAAGCAGTCCGCAGCCATGGATAAAAAAACGCCATCCGAGAAGAAGCAGCAGTGACATAAATCATCCAACGCCAAGAAAAAAACAGAGGCAACCGAGGACCACCAGCGATAAGGACCAAAGACAGCGAGGACCGAGGACAGCCATGAACATAAATGTAGATCCGACAAGAACCAAAAATATTATTAAAGAGCGTTCCGTGAGTTCTAAAATAACAAATTTAAAGGTTTTCTATGCAAACGCTCGTAGCATACGCAATAAATTTTCAGATTTAGAGGAGCTAGTGTTTACAGATGGTTCGGCCATATGGAACGTATGGAAAGCGAGAGAATGACTAAGAGGGTGTATGAGAGCGAGGTGGAGGGACAGAGGGGGAGAGGTAGACCGAATATGAGGTGGAAGGATGGAGTGAGGAAGTACATGAACGAAGGTGGTGCTGGTTGGGGGGAGGGGCGTCGACTGACTGGGGACAGAGGTGCATGGGGGCGGTTCGTTCGTGGCCACCCCTTCGGGGATCACGGCGTCAGGCAATAGATAGATAGATAGATAGATAGTGTTTACAGAAAATTATGATGTGATTGGCATAACAGAATCTTGGCTCAATACAGAAGATAGAGACTTTTTAGCAGAGTATTCACTTCCCGGTTATGTAATGTTTGAGAAAAGCCGAATAAATCGAAATGGAGGTGGCGTTTTACTTTATATCAAAGAAAGTCTTAACCCTACCCTCTTGTCAAAACCTCAAATTGTGAACGTCGACGCATCTTTTGTGCTAATAAAGAATAATAAAGGTACCAAAATAATACTTGCATTAATATACAGACCTCCACCTCAATCAGTGCAAACTGACCGAGAAATTTACGAACAAATTGCAGATGTAAGTAACTCACAAGATACCGTAATTTTTGGTGACTTTAATTTACCTGTGACCAAGTGGGGCGATACTCTTACTTCACACTCCGGACATGACTTGTATAAGAACTTGCAAGAGAGTTCGCTTTATCAATTTGTTGGAACGCCGACCCGTGGTAATAACGTTCTTGACATTGTACTTGCAACAAAAGAAGAATTAATAGAGAATTTGAATGTTGGTGATGAATTCAGTAACAGCGACCATCGTGCGATAACTTTCACTTTAAAGTTTATTAGTAACGAACCAAATAGTAGCATCGAAAAAGTCCCTAATTTCAAGAAAGCAAACTTCCATAAACTTAGAGCTATGTTTAAAGAAACTGACTGGAGCTTTTTAATTCACAATAACGACATAAATACATCTTGGAAGTTATTCGAAGCCACTTACCTAAAAGCAGTGCAAGACTGCATACCATCGAAAACTCGGCGTCCAGGCCATAATAATAAGCCCAAATGGTGGAATAAAGATATTTCAAACTGCCTGCTTGCTAAAAAATTTGCTAATGATAGATTAAAATCCTCACAAAATGACGAAGAACGGCTTAAATTTGTAGAGCTACGACGCAAAGCCAAAAAGTTAATTAAGCAAAGTAAAAAGACCTTCGAGTTACATATTGCGAATCAAAGTAAAACAAACCCGAAAGAATTCTATAGTTATATCAGAAAGAAAAAAGTCGTTACTTCAACTGTTGGACCGTTAGTCGATGAAAATGGAGAATACACCAAAGACGAAGAACAAATGAGTAATGCCCTCAATACCTTCTTTGCATCAGTTTTTACAACAGAAGACCTCAGTGATATCCCTACACCATCGCCGATTCAGATTGATAATTCAGATGTTCTAAGCAATATCACCGTTACAGAGAGAGAAGTATTGAATTGTTTAGATAAACTCAAGGTAAATAAAACGCCTGGACCTGATACAATCTCGCCTAGAGTTCTAAAGGAAGCTAAGGATGAGCTCTCTAAACCACTGACATTACTATTCAATAAATCCTTGCAGTCTGGAACTATGCCCGATCAGTGGAAGCTAGCCAACGTAACACCGATATTAAAAAAAGGCAGCAAATCCCTACCAAGTAACTATCGTCCAATGAGCTTAACCTCAGTTGTATGTAAAATGCTAGAAACGGTCATACGAGACAGACTCATAAATCACTTAGAGGAAAATAACATACTTAAAGATACTCAACACGGCTTTCGTAAAAAACGTTCCTGTTTAACAAACCTCTTAGACTTCTTCCACGATATCCTCAACCTCTACGATGAGAGTAAAGCTGTAGATATTATATACCTTGATTTTCAAAAGGCCTTTGACAAAGTTCCCCACAAACGTTTACTGCTAAAACTAAAAGCGCATGGAATACAAGACGGTGTGTTGAAATGGATAGAAAATTGGCTCAGCGACAGAAAGCAAAGAGTTGTCATAAACGGTAAGGCATCAAAATGGACCAATGTAAGTAGCGGGGTACCCCAGGGATCGGTACTAGGACCAATTCTCTTTCTAATTTACATCAACGACATAGATGAGGGTCTCACCTGTACAATCTCAAAATTTGCTGACGATACAAAAATTGCAAATATTGTACTCTCAAAAGAACAAGTTGACGATATGCAACACAATCTAGATAAATTGTCATGTTGGGCCCAAATTTGGCAAATGAGTTTCAATGCGGATAAATGTAAAGTACTACATATCGGATACCTAAATGAGAAAGCAAACTATTCGATGAATGGCACTCAGCTTAAGAATGTAAACAGAGAAACCGATCTGGGAGTAACAATATCGAGTAACCTAAAACCGAGTCAACAATGTTCAGAAGTTGTTAAGAAGGCAAACAAAATAATTGGCTTTATAGGCAGGTCATTTGAGCATAAATCCAAAGAAGTTATCCTAACCCTTTACAATTCATTAGTCCGCCCTCTTCTGGAATACTGCGTTCAATCCTGGTGCCCTTATTACCAAAAAGATATAAACAAGCTAGAACGAGTTCAACGTAGAGTTACCAAAATGATACCTAGCCTAAAGAACAAACCATACGAAGAGCGTCTTAGAGAATTAAATCTATTTCCTTTAACCCAGCGCAGATTAAGAGGTGACTTAATTCAAGTGTTCAAAATCATCAAAGGCATCGACAATATGAACTGTAGTAAGTACTTCACTATCGACCAATCTAATTACACGCGGGGAAACGGTTGCAAAATTATTGGTAAATCTTTTAACTCACACGAATCTAAGAATTTCTTCTTCAATCGAGTTGTCAACTTGTGGAATGGGCTTCCCCGAAACGTTATAGACTGCATCACCGTTGATTCATTTAAGCTCCGCCTAGGCAAATATCTCGCATCAAACCCGCGACTGACTGCGTTTGTAAATGAATAACTTTATTTTATCCCCCCATCAGTTACTAACCCATCTGTCCCCTACTAACTTCCTAATCCTGCCACGGACTTTAGTTACAGGGCAGTAATTCCCTTTCCAATGTTCCCTTACCCACTCTAAACCACTGTTTGGACACTTGATCCTCAGTGTTTTGGAGGACAAGCAACCTAGAAGGGTCACTAGATCTGTTGTTGCTTGATTTCCTTTGTACTCCTTTGTACTCCTTTGTACCAACAGTTCAGCTGCCTGTAAAGGGTAGACACAGGAAACGTATAAAAGTCAGATCGCTATTAGACCAATGCTCACAGAGGACCTTCGTGAAGAAATCCGTACTACCATCCCTTTCATACGAAACCGTGGGGACGGAAGAATTGTGGCTTCATGGTTTCACCGGAACTCAAAACCCTCGTGAGTATACTATTGTAGCACTGACATATTTACATCAGGGTAGGTTCCATCGTCTCGAAGCAATTGTGGTCGAGGATCTTCCCGAACATAAAGGTGAGTCTAGTCTTAGTGCTGAAATGATTAGATTAAAGCACCATGGCATTAAATTGGCTGATTCATGCATCACAGAGACAGCACAGCTGGAGGTACTAATTGGTGCTGACTATTACTACATCATAGTGCGACCTGGTTATAAACGGGTAGGTAATTTGGTTTTACTTCCAACCAAATTCGGATATGCACTGAGTGGTTCTTATGCGGCATCCACATCCAGTTCCAATACTGAGGTTGTAACAATTCTAAAAGTGGCAGTAACTCCAGTGGACCAATATATGTCTACTGGACAGTTCCCGTGCAAAGAAGAACTGAATGCTTTGTGGGATTTAGACCACATTGGCATATCACCCAAAGAACATTCGCAAGCCGAACGGCAAGCTTTGATCAGTTATGAGGAGACAGTCACGTATGATCCAGAAAGTCTACAGTATCAGGTACGTCTTCCCTGGACCGAAGAAAAGGGACGGTTGCCCACCAACAAAGGTTTGGCTGTGGGTAGGTTATGAGGACTCCAGAAGAGGTTCATTGCTGACCCTGGTTTTTGTCAACAATATTCGCAGGTCATTTCTGATCAGTTGTCGCGTGGTTTCATTGAGGAGGTTCCGTTCGATGACCCTGGGTCATGTCACTATCTGGCACATCATGGGATCTTAAAGGAGAGCAGGACTACTCCGGTTCGTATTGTATTTGATTGTTCCGCTAAGGTTAACCAGTACTTACCTAGTCTGAACGGCTGTTTGTACCCGGGACCATCTTTAGTGCCGGAGTTGGCTCAGGTCTTGTTGAGATTCTGTTTGCATCAGTATGCGTGGGTCAGTGACATTGAGAAAGCCTTCTTGATGTTAAAACTACATGAGGACGACAGAGATTACACCAGGTTCATGTGGCCAAAGGATCCTCTTCGACTAGATACGCCTCTACAATGTTATCGGTTCCAGGTTGTATTGTTTGGCGCTACCTGCTCCCAGTTTCTGCTTAACGTGACCATCCTTAAGCATCTTTCTCTTGTTGATGCAGACCTGGAGTTGGTGCAGGAAATTAGGGCCAGGCTATATATCGATAACCTCCAAGGTACGGGGGATAATGAAAGTTCCCTTGTCCATGCTTACGATATGGCTCGTGAAGTAATGAATAATGCCCATTTATTCCTGCGCCAATGGGCCACAAATAGTCCCGTCTTGAGAAAGGTGTTACAGAAGGATGGTGTTGCTGCGGAACAACAGGATTTGGTGAGAGTACTTGGCCTGGTGTGGAAAACTGACTCTGATTCTCTTTCCTTTGGAGTTCAGTATGCTCCTTTTGACCATGTTACAAAGCATGAGTGTTTAAGGTTTGCTGCCAAACTCTTTGATCCTTTGGGTGTTGTGTTGCCAGTATCAATAAGGTCTTGAATCTTTCTCCAACAATTGTGGAGACTGAAATTGGGTTGGGACGATGTTCTCTCTGTGGACCTGCAAGCGGAATGGCGGGGGATAGTGGATGACATGGTTCTCTGTAGTTGTATTGAGTTCTCTAGGAGGATCTGTTTCAGAAAGACTGTTTCCCTGCATGCATTTGCTGATGCAAGCAGTGTCGCTTATGGGACTGCTATATATCTAGTCAGTCCAGAGGGTAGCCACTTGGTCATGGCAAAGGCTAAGGTGGCCCCCATCAAGTCCCTTTCCATCCCTAAATTGGAATTGACTGCAGTTCTGCTAGCCGCCAGAATGATTAACTTCGTTGAGAATGCCTATAAAGATAAACTTCATATCTCTGAAACTTATGTGTGGAGTGACAGTCAAATTACGCTACACTGGATTCACAGTCAAAAGAAACTGCCAGTGTATGTCTCTAACCGCATCGACGAGATACATGCCCTAGTCCCGACTGCTTATTTCCGGTATGTGTCGACTAAAGAGAACCCAAGTGATATGGTATCTCGAGGCGTGTCTGCTAAATGTTTGAGTTCTTCTGCGTTGTGGTGGAATGGGCCTTCTTGGCTCCCGAAACCCGATGGATGGCCAGAGAATATAGATCTCCAACAGCAGCCCGCTGGTATCGTGACCCAAATTGTAGGCACGGTGCCCCAAGATGACACACAGTTATGGGACTGGCACAAACATAGCAGCTATGAAAGATTGCAGCGTGTCACAGCATGGGTGATACGTTTCGTAAATAATTTGAAGGCAAAAAGAAATAGCCTGCCCCCCACAGGTAGTGCTCATCTCAACGTACATGAATTTAGAGCTGCAGATAATGTTTTACTCAAATTATGACAAAAAGAGACCTATTCGCAGGAACTTAAAATAATGGTGAAGGGTAAACAGTCCAGAAATAACTTAATCAACCAGTTAGGACTACACCTGAAGGGAGGTATAATTCATTGTGGAGGCAGATTGAGGTTAGCGGCTATCTCGGAATCATGCAAGTAACCTAAACTTCTGCCCTCCAAAGATCCCTTGACCCACCTAATAATTGATCGATGCCATCGGCTCTGTTGCCATTACGGGGTCGGTCACGTGGTTACCTACGTTCGTCAAAAATGGTGGATGCCTAAACTCAGGCAGGTGGTAAAAAGCGTACTGGGTAAATGTCTGAAATGTCGTCGGGTAAAAGGTAACCTCTACGACTATCCAAGACTGCCACCTTTACCAGCTCTGTGAACCACCCCTGGAGACCCGTATAAGGTCACTGGGGTGGACTATAGCGGAGCTATCCCGATCAAGGACTCGCCGACCATAAAGGCTTACATGCTTTTATTTACTTGCGCGGTCACCAGAGCGATTCACATCGAAATAGTCACCAACCTCACTTGTGACAGTATCCTCCACGCATTCAGGAGGTTCTGTAGTCGACAGGGATTTCCCCCGGATCATTTTAAGTGACAATGCCAGCACTTTTGTTGGGGCCTCTGGGTACTTATCGGACATTTGTAATCACCCTAAAGTTCAGTCCCACCTTGGCAGTGTTCAATGTGAGTGGCGGTTTATCCCGGCTAGGGCGCCGTGGTTCGGCGCTATATGGGAAAGGGCCATCGGCATTGTCAAGGCGGGGTTGAAGAAGGTGTTGGGACGTGTCTTAATTTCCTTGGAGGAATTGACTACTCTACTGTTGAAAATTGAGGACACTATCAATGATCGTCCCTTATATTATGCTTCCGGCGACCTAGGGGTTCTTACCCCAATAACACCCTCTGTGTTGGTGCGGGGTCATCAGTTGCAGGATCTTCCTGATGATAATGAAGTAGAGGATGGGTTGGAAGATCCAGACTACATAAATAAAGATGTCATTTCAGCCAGATATCAATATATTCGTAAACTGTCGAAAGATATCTGGCGACGCTGGTCTACCGAGTATCTGGTGACCCTCAGAGAGGCGCGTAAGTGTAAGATGAGACCAATAAATGGTCGGTGGCCGGGTATTGGTGATGTCGTCATCATCCATGATGAGGGTCCGCGCGCTTTTTGGAAGTTGGGCCGTATTGTCGAGTTATTACCCGGTCAGGACGGAGAAGTCAGAGTGGCTAGAGTCCGGACGAAGACGGGAACATATACGCGGCCGACTGTCTGTCTGTACCCTCTTGAGGGGGACATTGAGTGCAAAAAGGACTCTTCAGAGACGCCTGGAGACATTCCCACAGTGGCTACCTCGACCAATCAACCGGTCGACGTACCCAGTGGACGTCCTAGTCGACAGGCGGCTCAGGCCTCCTCCCAATCATGGCGGAATAATATAGCCTTCGGGCTTTTGTAGATACTGTATTATATAAACTTGGTGGCGGGAATGTTTCCAAACTCTGATATGGACAGTCTTACTTTAAGTATTACATTAGGTATTTAGTATTAAGTTTGTGGGATCAATGGTTATATAGAATAATTAAGAAGTTAATAATTATGTTCTATATTGGATATTGGGTAGTCTATCATTCCTATGAACTTAGGCGATTATAATTGGGTGGGAAAATATATACCTACCCATTTGCGCATGCGTGATATTGGCGGACCTCTCGCGAATATTGTGAGGGTCCTGCACTCTCTCCCTAGCCGCCACCACTACCAGACCGTCTGCTTACACTCTCGTGTTTCACCTCATATTTCGCCCCATTGGTGATAGTACTTAGCTCATCAATTCTCCATCCATCCATACTAATCCATAGATCATTAATCATCATTCTCATCAATCATTAAGTATAGTGGCCCCCTTCTTTATTCATCAACTCTATCCTATTAGCTAACACACCCGTTTCACACACCATCTTGTAACATCATCACGGCTCAACAGGTCAACTAAGTTCTACAGCACTAGTTCCAGTCTTCAGGTGATATAAACTATTATATGGTATTATTATACAGCCCACTGAACCATCTAACTAACGAATATCCATATGTGGAGGACCTTTGCCAAAAACCTGCAGTGGGAATGAGTACTTGTTGACTGTCATGTGTTCCACTACTAAGTATCCAGAGGTGTTCCCCTTGAGGCGTATAACATCAAAGAATGTAGTAAAGGCGCTTAGTAAATTTTTCACCCAGTATGGAATGCCCTATGTGGTACAGTCTGATTTGCGAAGTAACTTTACCTCTCAGCTCTTCAAGCAAACCATGGAAGAGTTGGGAGTACACCAGTACCGTTCCACTGCCAGTCACCCACAGTCCCAGGGGGCATTAGAGAGGTTCTATCAGACCCTCAAATCCATGCTCACTAAATATTGTGAAGAGAACAATGCCGACTGGGATGAGGGCATCCATGTTGTGTTGTATGCTGTAAGAAGCAGGGTACAAGATTCTCTAGGATTTTCACCATTTTCCCTAGTCTTTGGTCATGAGGTCAGAGGTCCTTTGAAAGTGTTAAAAGATACTTGGATCAATGCTAACTCAAATAAACATCTTCTCACTTATGTGCATCAATTTAAATCTAGACTGAGATCTGCAGTAGAACTAGCTATGAATTATTTAGAGAAGTCTCAAGATAAAATGAAAGTGCAGTATGATAAGACTACAGTTGTCAAAGAATTTCAGCCAGGAGATTTAGTGCTTGCCTTTCTGCCTATACCTAAAAAAACGCTACAAAGCAAGTACCATGGTCCATATGTTGTGCTCAAGAAAACAAGTAATGTGAATTATGTTTTAAAAACTCCTGATCATAGGAAGTCAGACAGACTAGTACATGTTAACCTGCTGAAAGCCTATCACTGCAGAGATCCAGATAAGGTATTAAACTTTGAATCTGTAGCACAATTTGAAGGTCAACTAGAGGATTTAAAGATCAAGGAGCATAATGACATCCAGTTGCCTCTTGATAACAAATTGCAAAACTCAGACTTCTTGACTAACCCCCATTTAAAATTCCAGCACTTGTTGTCTGACCAAGGTGAAGACTTGGAGTACCTGCTTTCCAAGTTTCCACAGCTGTTTGGTGACGTTCCCCAGCAGTGTCCCCTGGTGGAACATGATGTGGTCCTGACGGAGGGAGCCACTCCCATCAAACAACATCCCTACCGCGCCAATCCAGAGAAGCGTGCGGCACTTCAACAGGATCGTCTTCACCAGCTACAGAATCTCTTTTCCAACTTGACCAGGGCGGGACTCAATGTCAACCTTGCCAAGAGTGAGTTCGGCCATGCCAAACTTATCTTTCTGGGTCACGTGGTAGGAGAAGGGGAAGTCAGCCCTATTTCTGCCAAAGTCAAAGCCATTTCTACACTGCCTATTCCCCAGGACCGCAAGGCAGTAATGCGCTTCTTGGGTATGGCTGGGTACTATCGGCGGTTTGTACCCAACTTCGCTGACCTCTCCGCCCCCCTAACAGACTTGATTAGTCCCAAGAAAAAATTTGTGTGGACCCCAGAATGTCAAACTTCATTCACAAAGTTTCGTTGCCTATTAGTCAATGCACCTATTCTAAAGTCCCCTCAGTTTCATAAGCCGTTCATAATTCAGGTGGATGCTAGTGATGTTGGTGTAGGAGCAGTTTTGTTACAGTACAGTGATGCTGAGATTTTACATCCAGTTGGCTATGCCTCCGGTAAACTCAAACCTTATCAAAAAAACTACAGCACTATTGAAAAAGAGTGTTTTGCCTTGCTCTATGCAGTGGATAAGTTTAATGTGTATCTTAGTGGTTCACATTTTCCCGTGAAAGTGTTTACTGATCACAACCCCCTGAAATTCTTGTATAAAATAAAAAAAACTCGAATCAGCGGTTAATGAGATGGTGCATGGCTTTGCAACCATATAACCTTGAAATTCACCACATAAAGGGAAAGAACAATATTATCGCAGACATGTTGTCCCGGAACTGAATGAGAACAATTTTAGTTGTTAGAGCTATATTGCCAGCAATATTTAGTAAGTTTGTTAATGTGATTTTGGTTTTGGTTTCTGGTTTGGTGAATGGTATTAGGTTTAAAATTATTGTATTAGGGTTTAGATTTAGTTTCGCTTCTCTTATAAATCTCTTTGTGAGGGAGGTGTTAGGGATTTCTATTTCATTCAAGTCTCACTGGTTGTAATTGAGGTATTGTGCTTGTTATGGTGGGTACGATCTTTAATAATTTATGATTGAACATCGTATGCAATGTTATGAGCCCGGTATAATTAAATCGACCTGTAGACAGCTTAGTTTCATATAATATTATAGGAAGATATTTTTGTTCAAGAGTGTACGATTCAGAGTGTGTGCAGGCAGCTCTCTCATCACCCCCCGTTTTCTTCCACATTCCTTTCTCCCCCCTATCCCTCTACACCCGTACCCCTACTCAATGTTCCCCCTTTTCCTCCAACTCCCTTTCTCTTCTTCGTTGCCTGACGTACGAATGATATTGATTATAACTAGGTAATAATGTATTTGGCTTTTCTAATCATAAGTATTGTTTACAAGATATATCATAGAGTTCTTGGTAAAAGTAATACTTTAATTCAGCAAGTATATAATGAGTTGAGATTAATGCAGTTCGAGAGGTTGGTATCAGAGCCAGGTGAGCAAAGGGTATATAAGCCTACTGTCTGCGTGAGGCAGGTAGTGTATTCTCCACCACCATCTTAAGCTGACCTGCCCTGAGTTTGTTTGTAAAAGAATCACCATGAGTTGAATAAGTATCGCCTAGGATTTGTTCTATGTTTATTGATTGCTTTCACTTACTCTCTTGGAGGGTATTTAAATAACTATGTATTCTTCTTCTTAAGAGTGTCTTTATTATTTCACTTCAATATTTCTCACATTGATATTTTCACTAGAAGTAACTTTTGTGTATAATTAATCATGTAAATAAATTATAATTTTATTTTACATAATCTTTACATTTTACCTTTATATGCTAATATATTATTCCTTTGATTGTTGGGATAAATTTAAGTCAAAGTAACTAGAGATAACTAATTCTGAACGAGTGATAAGAAAGGAATAACTTTGGGGTTTTAGGCTAAAACAGCCATTTGATATCAACTGATATTTTATGAACTTGCCACATCTTTTCACCTACCAAGGTTTTAGTGACTACAAAGAGAGTTGCTAGTTTTTGTGGAAGTTTAACATGCCACTTCTTCTTGACTGAAACTGATAGTCATATTTTCCGCATTTTGCGAGGATCAATAATAAGTCCTCGTTTTGTGGTTTTTAGTGGAATGTTTCTTTATGTTATGGGTTCGAACCCCGCTCGTAACGTAACAATATATATATATATACATATATATATACTGTATATATATATATATATATATATATATATATATATTACTTATCCATATGGGCCTATTTTGCTTTTAATATGAACATATGAACATTTAAGAGCAATAAAAGAAGTGGGAATAGTATTTGGGGGGTGAAGAAGACGTGTTATTGCCGACCGGTCCATTCATGAGGCAAGAGCAAGAGCAGGGGGAGCGTATATGTTTCCTCTCCCAACTCCCAAGCGACACTGAGGCCTCACACTAGAAGTCTCTGTGTTGCAAGGATCTTTAGATAACTCAACCATGTTAAAGAGACCAGGAGGGGCAAATTCGCGCCAAAAATTACCCGATAAAAGGGGGAATAAGAGGAAAAATAGATGATAATTGTGGAGGGGGGAAAAGAAGGGGGGGTGGGGACATATATGTAGGAGTGGTAGCAAGTAAAGGAGGGGAATTATCTCACCTAATCACAAATTCTTTTGTTTTGAGTGCCACTGGGGTGTTTTCTAAGTGTTTTTTTTATGCTCTGGATCTATTGAGAACGGTCTCAGTGCACCAGAATAACCTCTATTGAGGAAGGTTGCTGTTTGTGGGTTAATATTCTATACTATAATATATTGCAATATAATATATTGCATCTGAAACTCCTCCCATAAATGAGTTACAGCTAGACGAAACAATTCAAGCTTCGCTGATCGAGTATGCATGATAAGCTGGTCGATTACATGACCCAACTTTGATCCGGGACCAACACGATAGTGGTAAATACTGGCAATGGGTAGTATCACATAAGGTGTCACACTAACACCCAGTTGGCCACAGCAAGCCAGCTCGCTTTTGTACTCTCAGTAGCAGGCATACATTCAATCAGGACGGACCTTATCCCTGTTGATAACGGTGAACTATTGTGATTTAGTACTTGTTACCAAGTGCTTAATATAATATTCACAGTACTTCAGAATACCTATAAATATATGCCAATAACCAAATATTCTTCTCTCAGAATAATTTCAGGAAACCGAATATGTAACCGCTTGAATACTTATTCTAATTTACTTTTAATGTTTTCATAGAACGATATTTGGCTTGTATTAAAATTAAAATATCAACCAAGATATTTTTCCTTTAAAACCTAACCTTTCAAATTAAGATTGCTTATCTAACAAATAAGTTCCACAGGTGGAAGGACCTTAATATTGGTATCACATAAAAAGGAATTAAGAGAGGTAAACAATACATTGGTCACTGTATTCATGACTGCCATATTTCATACCGTATAATCATTATGTTTATCAACTCTGCGAAGCAGAGTTGTATCGCGCACACAGATCCCGCCCGTATACTGTGCACCATCAGTCAGCTGTCTGTCGTCGTCGTCGTCCGTCGTCGTTCGTCCGGAAACTCCTCCTAGACCGTTTTATTGATTTTCACCAAATTTCACATGTATATTCATTTGGTCAATGCGAAGGTCAGTCAAAAAGAAATTTTCAATTTAAATTAAAAGATTAAGGTCAAAGGTCCAGGTTAAAAATTAGGTCAATATTGCATGTGTCTTAGTTTTTAATCAAATTTCATTTTCACTATCCAAGTTACTGGTAACCTTGATATTTTATATGATCAAATTTTTGATAAATATTCTGAAGGTTAAGGTCAAAGGTCAGACGTCAAAATATTTGTTTTACTAGTATTTAATATATTAACTGTTAGATTCTTACTAGAGTTACCATGTATATTCGGAATACTTAGGCCAAGGGCATACAAGAAACTATACAATTCCACATGAAAGGTCAAGTTCACAAGTCAAGGTCAAATAAAAGGTCAATATGCTAATTTCTGTACTTTTTCATGCAAACTTCACAACATTTGGTGATATAGTTGCACTTTAAATGAAAAGAAAAATATTAAATTTTGAGAAACATATCATGAAGGTCAAGGTGAAGGTCAAAGGTCAAAATCGACTATTCTATATAAATATATATGAAACTAAATGATGGGTTTTAATGAAATTAGTCACAAGTATTTTATTTTCCTGGGCAATTTCAATGAGAACAAAATACTCTTACATAAAGGTCAAGGTCACAGGTCAAGGTGAAAGGTCAACTTATACTATTTATTTTTAGTTTTTATTCAAATGTCTTCATTTTCACTATACAAGTTACTGGTAACCTTGATATCGTATTGCACACATTTTGGATATAAATTCTAAAAGTTAATGGCAAAGGTCAAAATAGGTTTTTTAACTAGTATTTCTTATGCTAATTGTTAGATTCTCACTAGGCTTACCATGCATATTTGGAATACCAAGGCCAAGGTCATACAATAAACTATTCAATTCCATATGAAAGGTCAAGGTCACAGGTCAAGGTCAAATAAAAGGTCAATATGCTATTTTCTTTACTTTTCATGCAAACTTCAGAAGATTTGGTGAGATAGTTGCACTGTAAGTGAAAAGGAAAATAATAAATGTTGAGACATATAAAGGTCAAGATAAAGGTCAAAGATCACGGTTAACTATTCTATTAATATATATAATAAACTAACTGATGGGTTTTAATGAAATTAGGCATGTTTATTTATTTTCATGGGCAATGTCAATGCAAACAAAAATGTACTCTTACATAAAGGTCAAGGTCACAGGTCAAGGTCAAAGGTCAACTTTTATTATTTATTAAAAAGGATTACTAAAATGTTAGAAAACTGACTGTGTTATGGATTATTACATAAATATCATATATATCATATTACACAAATATTGTAATTGTTAAGGACAGAGGTCTAGGTCAAAACAAGAGTATTTGTCATTTTCCCTAAACTCCTCCTTGACTGTGTAATGTATTGTCATCAAATTGTACAGGCAAATTCAGTTGGTCATTGCGACGACCATCCAAATATATGTATTTTATTTTTAGTCAAAAGTCAAGGTCACAGTATATGATAACTATTTGCAATCAATAAGTTTTGATATGAATTACACCATAGTCATAATGCTAGTTAATACGAGCGCTCCTGTTAAGCTAACTAAATCCTTGATAAGAAATTCTAAGGTCGAAGGTCAAGGTCAAAGGTCAAGATTAAAGGTCGAAATATGATTCTTACTAGTATTTCCTATTTAATGTAAGATTCTCATTAGGCATATCATGCATATTCGGAATGCCTAGAACAAGGTCATACAAGAATAAACATAATTCCATTTGATAGGTCAAGGTCACAGGTCAACATCAAATATAAGGTCAATATGCTAATGTCTTTACTATTCATGTAAACTTCACCACATTCGTTGAGACAGTTGTGCTTTAAGGGAAAATTAAAATTTTAAATTTTCAGACATCATGAAGGTCAAGATAAAGGTAAAGGTCAACTATTCCTTTATTACCTCTTGAAATTAACTGATGATCTTTAATACAATTTGACACACTTATTTGATTTTCTAGGGTTACATCCAAGCAAATAAATATATAATCCTACATAAAGGTCAAAGTCACAGGCCAAGGTCATAAGTTAACCTTCATCATAAAAAAATACTAAATTTATATTAATATTGATGATCTTTAATACAATTTGACACACTTATTCGATTTTCTAGGGTTACATCCAAGCAAATAAATATATAATCCTACATAAAGGTCAAAGTCACAGGCCAAGGTCATAAGTTAACCTTCATCATAAAAAAATACTAAATTTATATTAATATTAATTATATTAATACTAAAAAGCTGATGACTGATACAGTAGTTGCATTTTACTTAAATAACATTTATTTCAATCATATATAATTATATATACAGTATATATATATATATTATAACACTTAAGGTTAAAGGTCAAGGGCAAAGAACAAGAGAAGAGTGTTAATCATTGTATTTAAACTCTTCCTAGACTGTTTAACCCTTTGTGTACCGGTGACGTCTCTTGTATTGTATTCTACCTATAATTAGACGCTTTTGTGGAGCTTATGAAGGATCTGTGGTAGTAAAAAGGGTTAATTAAGATAGTTGAAAACCTGCTAATTTTATGGAGGCCCTTCATAAACTAAAAAAATCATCTTAATATCCAGTATGATGATTATGGTCACTATTTCTTTCTTATATATATGTTTTAAATTTGGATTACACCATATTCAAAATGCTACAAAATAGTGTTACCCTGACTTTAGTATAGATAAATATTCCAATGATTAAGATTCAATGTGATCATAAATGTAATTATATAAATATACTCCCAGGCAGACATGAACCACCAACAGTCAGGACGAGTGTCCATGCTTCAATCCACTGCACACAAGTATCCTCTATCACGCCGTGGTATAGTTAATTAAAGTATGGGCACTTGTTCTGATTGTCGGTGGTTCATGTCCGGCTGTGAGTATAAATACATTTAGTAGTTTATGTGTATTTGCCATATATATATATATATATATATATATATGTTAGTAAAGCCAGGGAATACATTTTCTTTAATACATACGAGGTTGAAAGAAATGGCAATTTCTGCGTTGGAAATTTTATTATTCAAAGTTTCCAGGACTCTGATGAGTTTTCGCTGGGTGGCAGGAAGTAGATTAATGAGATTAGCAAAATTGATGGTGGTACAGGGTTACATTAATGTACATGATGATACAGGATATACGACGCGTTTCACTGGACAACCAGCATTATCAAGTAAGGATAGAATGATATAAAAGGTAAAGTCAGCCAAACAGTTCCCGTATATGTGGTACAGAGCCTACTAGTCAGAGACTGACCTCGGAGATTGCCAACTTTCATACACAAGCACATAATACAGTTCATATATCTACTCGCTCTCAGTTGTCTCCCGTATACTATTTCCCAGTAAAAAGCAGTCTATTACCACGGTGCCAACCCCGTACTCCCGTCAGCCACTTAAAAATTTGGAAAATACTTTACCACCAAGATAAAACAGGAAGAGAATGCAGGAAAAACTCAAAGATACTGCACGGCTACCTGTGCCACCTCTCACCCGTCTCAGCCAATCAACGTGCCACCTGAGGTGAGCCAGGGGTATAAAGGGAGGGGGGCATGGCTGGGGTCAGACAATAAGTCCTCTCTCCAGCTCACCATGACCGCTCAAGACCAACAAACCAAATTCTCAGGGGTTTGCAAGTGGTTTAATGTTAAGAGAGGATGTGGGTTCATTGGAAGAACTACTGACAACAAAGAGTTCTTCATACATCGCAAAAACATCGCGAAAAATAACCCAAAGAAGGCAATTGCTTCAGTTGGAAAAGGTGAAGAAGTAGAATTTTATATCATGTATGGACGCAAAGGAAAGGAGGCCACCAGAGTGACGGGACCCAATGGCAGGCCTGTCATTCGCTCTCATTTTGCCCAAGAAAGGAGGAGCTGTGGTAGCATCCCCGGTATGAAGATAGGCGCCAAGACAGACACCATCACCATCGTCATTCACACAGCCATCGCTCTTGTCGGGGACAAAAAAAAAAAACTTTCCACACTTCTTCCAGCTCTCCTCAAGGCAAACGGTCTCCTGTCCAATGTCATCCCTCCGGATCTTCTAGCTGAAACACCACCATCCAAGAAGAAAACACCAAAGCCGGGAAAGCCGAAGAACACCACGAGGCCAAAACTCCTGCTCCCACGACCCATGTGCATACAACGGAAGGAGCCACAACAACCAACGGAGGACCGGGTACCAGCACAAGCCTCGACACCTCCAGAAGACATTGAAACTAATCAAGAAGAATCGTATGAAGAAGGCTCCGAGGAAGAAGAGGTGGATGTCGAGCTATTGGATGCTGAAGATCAAGAAGACAAGACCCCTTCTACTCCACTTCAGTCTACCAGCTCATCACCATCCCACCAACATTTTCCAGAACACCTTGCAGAAAGGTGTAAAATCCTTGAAGAACTTGGTCATAGTAAAAATCAAGTGGGTGAAAAACTTGAAAGAGATGGTTATAGTAAACAGCAAGTGGGTAGTACACTCTTAATCAGAACAATATATTGAAGAAAATCTAAAAAAAGTAGAAGTGCCGCTTTGCCCAAAATCAAAACGGCATACCTATAACTCTGCGATGGGTTACCATCATCACTACTATTACCACCATTATTACTACTACTATCACCATCATCACTATTGCTATCATCATAACTACAACTATCACCATTACTATCATATATATATACTCCCAGTCGGACTCGAACCACCAACAGTCAGAACGAGCGTCCATACTTTAATCCACTATACCACGGCATGATAGAGGATACTTAATTATGTGTAGTGAATTAAAGCATGGACACTCGTCCTGACTGTTGGTGGTTCGAGTCTGACTGGGAGTATATATATATATATATATATATATATATATATATTCTGTAGATATATATATATATATATATATATATATATATATATATATATATATATATATATATATATATATATATATATATATATATATATATATATATATATATAATTAAATTTATGTTCACATCTTATCTTAACAATTGGAATATTTATCTATAATTTGGTCAGCGTAACACTATTTTGTAGCGTTATGCATATGGTGTAATTCAAATTTAAAATATATAAAAAAGAAAGAAATAGTGACCATAATCTGTGACCTTCACCATTCACCTTGACCTTTGAATAACAAAAACACCATATTTGGACAATCGTTGCATTGACCAACCGAATTTGCCAGCAAAATTTGGTGATGATACATTAACCCATTTAGAAATGTTCTGTCGTTTTCCTTTCATACTGGATAATAATAGACGACTTTATGCAGTTTAAGAAGGGCCTCCAGAAAATTAGCAGGCTTTCACCTATCTTAACTAACCCTTTTTACTACCACAGATCTTTCGTAAGCTCCACAAAATCGTCTAATTATAGCTAGAATAAATACAAAAAAAATATGTCGCCGGTACAGAAAGGGTTAAACAGTCTAGGAAGAGTTTAGGGAAAAATATTAACACTCTTGTTTTGATCTTTGACCTTAACCTTTAACCTTAAGTATTATAATACAGTATATATATAATATTGATATATACCGTATGTTATTTAAGTAAAATGCAACTAACAGTCAGCTTATCGAAAATTTAGTATTTTTTTATGATGAAGGATAACTTTTGGCCTTGACCTATGACCTTGACTTTTATGTAGGATTACATTTTGTGTTTGCTTTGATGTAACCTTGCAAAATCAAATACGTGTGCCAAATCTCATTAAAAGATCAAAGTTATCTAATGGAATAGTTGACCTTGACCTTTGCCCTTTATCTTGACCTTCATGATGTTTGAAAATGTAACCTTTTAATTTTAATTTAAAGCACAACTGTCTCAACAAATGTTGTAAAGTTTACATGAATAGTAAAAAAAATAGCATATTGACCTTATATTTGACCTTGATCTGTGACCTTGACTATCAAATTAAATTATGTATATTCACTTATGACCTTGGTATTCTGAATATACATGATATACCTAGTGAGAATCTTACAGTAAATATGAAATACTAGTACAAATCTTATTTTTACATTTGACCTTGACCTTTGACTTCGACCTTCGACCTTGAAAATTCTTATCGAGAATTTAGTTAGCTTAACACCAATGTTAATATTAACCCCTTAAGCGCGATGGGCCTCATGGAAGGCTTCCTATGGGGAACGCGATAGGCCTCACGGAAGCAAGACCATAAAAAAAGCCTTCCCAAAAAAAAAGGGCCTATCAAAACAAAGGAATTTGTCTCTAGGTGAGATAATTCCCCTCCAGTACTCATCCATGTGTTTCTCACCCACCCCCCTCCCCTCCTTCCCCACCTTATTCTCCCCTCCCTCCCCTCCTCAATTATTATTTTTCCTCTTATTATCATCATTTATCGGTTATTTTTTTCTCCCGCGATAATGTAGCACAAGTGGGTTGCATAAAAGATCGTTATGTAACACCCAGACATCGGCCCACACCGCCCCGCTCGTCTCAGTTACCTCACAGACAGTGAGAGGGGAGGGTTGCCTGTGGCTCTCTCTCGCCTGAGATTATGACCGGGTGGCCAATATCTTCGTTTTTCACCACCCAAATGCTTTTCCAACTTATTTTAGCACTCTTGAAGGTTCATATATACATCATATATGTAAAATAAAAGCACACCGAAAACAAATAATGCTCCATATTGTAAATATAACAAATTCTGTCAGAATCCAAGGCTAGAAATGCACAAATAACTACCCTAGCCCCTAGGTCTATATCACGCTTGTCAGGTTAACTAGCGTTTTGAATACAGTAAACCCTCGCTATCTCTGACTAAATTGGGGGAGACTACTTCCGAGAAGCCCGATTTTCTGAGATGTCCGAAGTCCGACTTATATCCGACTTAAAAAGGGAAGGCAGAACCTTACACCCCCAATTCACTCTGTATAAGAGATTTTGTTTCTGGCATTATACCATCTTAATACCAATGGAAATACTACGACTCGCTGAAAAAAATCAGCTCTCTATGTGCGTGCGCGCGCGCGCGAGCGCAGAATTTCATTGCACTATGTGAAAAATCAACTAGCCATTGAAAATTGTTCAAATTCCCGCAATATTTTTCTGGCGTGTCCTACAAGCATCCCCTACAACTATATGATCTAGTTTTCCCATATTGACTAATAGAAGGTGCTGAACAAAATATATAATATATATATATTTTTTTTTGGTAGCGCAAAATTTGACATGAAATTTTTTGAATCTTGGAAAATATGGGAGATAAGGCCATTATCTAATCATATTACCGTTGCTATATAGTCCTATATATAGTGTGTAGAAGGGGAACGAAGCAGAGCAATATACAAAAATGTAGTTGCACTTGAAGTTGCCAATATATGATCTCTGGAAATCACAAAACTTTTAAATTCATACCTAGGAAGTGACAATTTTGGGGAAAATAACTAAGTTACTCCTTCCAGAGACATTTTCTATTACTAAGCTGTTAGAGAAAACAAAGTTATATGGGATACTCATGTAAAACATCTTGGAACATTGGGTCAACAGAAGACTTTCACAAGTGTTTTATATAAATCCATGATACTGGGGGCCATGGGGGGGGGGGGGGCGCTTAGGGATGTCATATGGGTGTTTATGCCCTCATATGATAGTTTCTATTGTTTACAGAAGCCTTTTAGACAAACAACACCAAAAACAAAAACAATTGGGCCGAGGGTAAAAATATTTGTTGATTGGGGGGGTGGTTGAACCCCTGTTCGGGGGGGTAATGGATGCGATATGTTTTTTTTGGCCCTCCTATGCTATTCTCCTATGTTGAAAGAAGCATTTTAGAATAAAAACAAAAATAAATTGAAATTTTGATTTCAAGGTTCAGCCTTGGTTCTGCCTTCCGAATTAGAAGAGGAAAGTCTGCGTCACCAGAGAAAATTAGGATAATTTATGTTTTGTTTTCTTTTTTTTTAACATGAAATTCATCATGTTAATGACAAATACGAACCTTATGTTTTCAGGGATAGTACAGTACATAGTAAT
Organism: Paralithodes platypus; assembly: GCA_032716605.1. NCBI lineage: Eukaryota > Metazoa > Arthropoda > Malacostraca > Decapoda > Lithodidae > Paralithodes > Paralithodes platypus. The sequence goes on along the minus strand of CM064573.1, from coordinate 23,126,945 downwards.
TAATGTTAACACACTAATTAAAAGGCACAGGCTTCAATTCATCCTAAAATAACTTAAAACCGAGTGAGAGAACATGGTAAACCGGACACAAATCCCGTCCAACTCTGAAATTGCCGAGATATACAGGGACATCTCCGAGAGGCTTATGCCATTTCGAGAAGTGCGGGTTTCCGAGAAAAAAGAGTCCGAAATATCGGGGGTTTACTGTATGGTGTAATTCATATAAACACTTATATATAAGAAATATTTACCTCATACTGTAACCTTGACCTTTGACTAAAAACAAATAAAATATATTTGAATGGTCGTTGCATTGACCAACTGAATTTGCTTGTACAATTTGGGGACACTACATTAAACAGTCTAGGAGTAGCTTAGGGAAAATGACAAACACTCTTGTTTTGACCTTGACCTTTGACCTTAACTATTACAATATTTATGTGAAATTTGATATACATGTTATTTAAGTAATAAGCAACTAACACAGCCAGTTTTCCAAAATTTGAGTTATATAATTTTGTTAATTAATAATAAAAGTTGACCTTTGACCTTGATGTAAGATTACACATTTGTTTGCATTGACATTGCCCAGGAAAATCAAATATGCATGCCTAATTTCATTAAAACCCATCAGTTAGTTTCAAATATATTTATAATTATTTGACCTTCACCTTTGAACTTTATCTTGACCTTTATGATATGTATATCAAAAGATATATTTTTCCTTTTCATTTAAAGTGCAACTATCTCACCACATGTTGTGATGTTTGCATGACAAGTAGAGAAAATAGTATATTGACCTTTATTTGACCTTGACCTGTGACCTTGACCTTTCATGTGGAATTGTATAGTTTCTTGTATTACCTTGGCCTAGGTATTCTGAATATATTTGGTAAGCCTAGTGAGAATCTAACAGTTAGTAAAAGAGATACTAATAAAAACTTATTTTGACATTTGAGCTTGACCTTTGACCTTACCATTTAGAATATTTATCTAACATTTGGGAAATACGATATCAAGGTTACCAGTAACTTGTGTAGTGAAAATGAAGACATTTGAGTAAAAACAAAAAATATGTAGTATAAGTTGACCTTTGATCTTGACCTGTGACCTTTACCTATATGTAAGAGTATTTTTTTTTTTCATTGAAATAGCACAGGAAAATCAAATAAGCATGCCTAATGTCATTAAAACCCATCAGTTAGTTTCATATATATAATTAGAATAGTTGACCTTGACCTTTATCTTGACCTTTATGATATGTGTCTCAAAATTCGTTATTTTCGTTTTTCATTTAAAGTGCAGCTATCTCACCAAATGTTGTGAAGTGTGCACGAAAAGTAAATAAAATAAAATAGTGACCATATATTTGACCTTGAACTGTGACCTTGACCTTTCATATAGAATTGTATACTTTCTTGTATGACCTTGGCCTAGGTATTCCGAATATACATGGTAAGTCTAGTGAGAATCTAACAGTTAGTATAAGAAATACTAGTGAAACACTTATTTTGACCTTTGACCTTGACTTTTGACCTTACCCTTTACAACATTCACTTTAATTTTAGTCAATGTGATATCAAGGTTAGCAGTAACTTGTATAGTGAAAATGAAGACATTTTAGTACAAAATACAAAATATGAAATATTTACCTTAATTTTAACCTTGACCTTTGACCTTAGCCTTTGAGTTAAATGGAATATTTCTTTTTGACTGACCTTTTCATTGACCAAATAAATATACCTGTGAAATTTGGTTAAAATCCATCGAACGGTCTAGGAGGAGTTTCCGGACAGACAGACGGACGACGACGACGACGACGGACGACGAAGACAGACAAGCTGACTGGTGGTGCACAGTATACGGGTGGGATCCATGTGCGCGATGCCACTCTGCTTCGCAGAGTTGATAATATCAGAGTGGACGGCCCACTTCCTCTCTACTCTCCTACTTTACTTCATATTGCTTACTTCTCTCTTCATTATCCTCTGATAAACCCTACATTCCCTCCCCCCCCCCCCCCTATTATATCCCTAAATTTCGTTAAATTTCGAGTCAGGGACCATCAGCAGAGACCAGCCAGCCAATCATCATGCCTGCTGAGACTCCCAGTGCCACCACCAACCTCACTGGCCATGTTAAGTGGTTCAACGCCAAAAAGGGGTTTGGTTTTATTACCTACAGTGGAAGGGACATTTTTGTTCATTCCACAGGCATCTCCAAACCCAATCCTCTCCATCCTGTGCCCTCTCTTGCCACCAATGACAGGGTATCCTTCACCATCAAGAGGAGAAGGAGAGGAGATGAGGCCATCAATGTCATGGGCCCTGATGGAGAGATCCTGAAGGGTTCAAGACATGGTAGAAGAGGCGAGAGGGAGGACTACCACCACGTCACAGCAGCAGGCAGTTGTGTTTACCACCTGGATTAGGTCCAGGTTGTTGTCACAACTGCAGTGACCCTTTGCAAAGGGGATCACAAGCTGCTTCAGGACTACCTTCCTACACTCCTGAAGGCAAATAAACTCCCTCCGATCATCATTCCGCCTCTTCCAGGACCATCTTCATCACCCAGCCTCATTCCTATTCAGGCTATGAAGCCAAGAAGTCACCCGAGGAAGCGACTGGATCTCCAGAAGCCTCTCCCAAAACCTCCACATACAACAATCTCTGCATCACCACCTCCATCACCTGTCAACATCGCAGGACCAGCATCAACGTCCACTCCATCACCGGCCACCACTGACCATCCGGTGGCAGCCTCCTCCTCTACGTCGTCTGAATACTCCGAGTCCACCATGGGAGAAGAAGTCGATGTAGAGGAGATCGAGGAAGAAGGAAACGAGGATATCGACTTGGCGGTAACTGCCAGCGAGCTGGAGAAGATCTACTGTGAGCTGACTATGGACATTCAGAAGACTGTAGCAGCAGAAATACCTCCCTCACCAGCCATCCAGAAGAAACTGATAAATTGTTTGCACCAGATGCACCTTCCCAAAAACACATAAACATTGGAGCAACTTGGTTGATCCCAAGTACTTTTATCTTTTACTGTACTTCTCATTTCTCAACTTCTTCTTCCTCTATCCAAACTCTCTACTCTCCTACTCTCTTACTTTACTATGGCCACCTGACCTGACCTGGGAGACTGCTCCGACTAAAGCAATCCTACCCCAACCCAATTACTCAGCTCACGCATGTTGGGTCAAGCCCCGACACCCTATTTCTCTCACTATTACCACTGTATCTCCTACTTACCCAATACAAATTTACCTTCTTTCACCTTCACCCACCTTTTCTATATTCATATTCATTCATTCATTCTGGTAGACTGGGAGAAAATGCTAGAGGACATTGCCCAGATTATTACAAAAGCACATCTTGGACACCTACCAATCAGCAGCCAACCTATGTAGATGCTACATATCAAAGCGCGAGCCGCACATTGATTGGCTAACTCCATCTAACTCACAACTATCCTGATCCCGAACAACATACCATGGAAAAAAACAATCTATTCCTATACTCCCATCAGCCACTTAAACATGTGGGAACTACCTTTCTGGGTATTATTTTGTTGAAAGAAGGAAAGAAGAGAAGAGAGGAACAGATCAAAGTGTTGTTGCCCGGTTACCTGCTGCCTCGCCCAGCCGTCTCAGCCAATCAACGAGCTGCCTGACTGGGTGAGACCAAAGGTTTAGGAAAACAGACGATTACAGCAAAGTGTACCTGCCAGCTCTGATCGGGTGAAAGGACCAGTGACGGAAGAGGAGATTAAAGAAGCTGCTATTTGTATTAAGGTACCATATTGGCCTCGCAAGACATTAATGAGAGAGACTGAGATGCTTGACTAATGGTACTGGAGAATTAATTAAATGTTGCCTTTTTGGGCAAGAAACAAAGACTTCGACAATGACCACAGCATTGATGAAATATATATACCTGGAGTTGACTATTAGCTTTATATGGTTAGTGAAGCGAGATATTTTAGCTAATTATAGTTTAGGTATTGCTAGACATATCAAGAGTAAGTTTTATGTGAAGCTTAAGTTCCAGAGATTCATTTTTTAACTTATATAACTGGAGGTCAATGTACAATCCTAAGACTGACATAATAGACTAGGTATATCAAAGGAGCAGATAAAAGGGTGGAACCTAATGTAAGTCTGTTTCCAAGAGAAGGGATAGACAAATACCTTAATATTACTCGCACAGTTATACGGATTTGCTTAATAGGTTTGTGTTGCATCTATTTAGTTTGAGTTTTATTCAAGGCAAAGGCAATATAGCCCTTTGGAAACCATTTAAGAAAAATAGAAACTGCATTAATATACTATTTATAGATATACATACCTCGTCAATAGCATGCTATCATACACATATATATCTATCAAATAAGGAGTAAGATATTAAGCATACTCCATGTACACATTATCCTTTAAGTTCTTGGTTAGTGCGCCTTGAAATCGAAGTAATATTAAGTCAACCTTTGAATAGCGATTGTATAGATAAGTTGTAATGGGAACTCATCCTTCCGAAAAACAAGTTTATGCAGTACAATCGTAGAGTATTCAAACTCTTCTAGCTTGAACTTATCTTGACCCAGATCAAGAAACATTAGTTAATTATACGTAATACTGCCTGCGTTTTTTAAGTTTATTATCAAAAACTATAAGTTTCTGATCAACTCTCAGATTATTCCTATCCTATTAGTATATGTATTATTTAAAAATATACTATAGGTAGTGCCAACGAACTTGACAATTTTCTTGACCCCTTAACTTCTCATAACTCAAAAGGGCCTTCAGCAAACTGGCTGTAAATATCCACTCCTATTTCCTGGTGCCCTAATGATAGAAATGTCAGTTCGATTACTTTCATTAATTTTGAGTTATGAGAAGTTAAGGGGTCAAGATTATTGCCAAGTTCGTTGGCGCTACCTATACAAATATTATTATTATTATTATTAATATTAATATTAATAATATTATTATTATTATTAATATTATTTTTATTTTTATTATTATCATTATTATTATTATTATTATTATTATTATTATTATTATTTTATTATTAATATCATTATTGTTGTTGTATTAAATATACAGTATATCTTACACACAGAGAATTGGATGGAATAATTCGACAGTTAATCTTGAACTCTGACTATATTTCATGAACCTTCAACTTCAGGTACCATTTTCTCGTACTATTAATAATGCCCACCTCAACTTGAGATAAGCTGAAACCACATTCCGTGTTTGAATATTTACGACCATAGGCTATAATTACGTTCTTTGAGATTAGACATTCCTATAACGAAATATCATTACCAGCGCTATTTAAAGTTTTATTTATTCCAACTTTGAATGGTTTAGGTCACAATAATATCCACTCAATTGAAAATGAATAATGAGTAATCAAAGCATTGTTACTCCTTAAATATTGAAAATATATTCGCGGTACGTTAGCAAGCTAATCGTTTGTGATAAAAAGATATATATATTTTCGTAACAACCAGTTTCATTTCAACATAAGAATATATTAACTCCCTCAGACATATTATGTTCCAGTAAGTCCGAGGAGGCGGGAGCCCCCGGATCATTGCCACTGCCTCGCACTACACTCACAACAACACTGCGGCCGTTAGAATTATCGCAGGAGGCTGAGGTTGCCACCAACGGTTTTATCGTATGGTAACTTATCGGACTTACTGAGCTCATATGACGCAAAATCGCGTCATAAACTTATTGGAGAGGTATAGAGATAAGTCCATATGACACGATCGCATCATATGAGTTTTTGGTGGACTTATTCATATGACGCGATCGTGTCATATATGTCTGAGGGAGTTAAATGGTGCGGCTGAATTTGCCTTCCCTGATTACTTTCAACTAAATTAACACCTTACGAGCGGCCTATGCGGTTTATTTATGTGTACCGCCCAGCGGGGTGTTTTTAGCCAAAATAGGGCTGTTTACGTGATCATTTTCATGCCTAAATAAGACCCAGAACGTAAAACAAGTATCTATCCCTGAAAGGGCATAAACAGAGCTTTCGAATGACACCATAACGATCCTTGTATGATGGATAGTTTTCTTGCAATAACCGTGCAACGCGAGTGCAAAAAGCAGGTAATTCGGTACTTTCGGTACATAATTGAGTATGTAGCGAGTGAGAGAGGGAGGAGGGAGCTGAGATTTGTGTCAGTAGGTTCGCCGCGGTGGTCTGGAGCAGTCATACGCTCGCTAGTCTCCTGCCACCACTTGTCTCTCTCTCTCAGCCACATTACGTGCTGAAATTGCCACTCGAGTTATGTCGAGCGCCGCCACATAGTCCAGCTTTATTAAATACGACTTAAGTGGTGAGCCGCTAATAAAGGGTTAATGTAGTAGCAAAACTGTATTTTTCTGTATCCTCTGGTGTGACAGTAACTATTTCTGGTGTCTCCCTATAACGATTTAATTAACCTCCTATGACTCAAGACTGTGGATGGGGTGGTGAAAAATACCATTAATGCCTTCTCTTTAACATGTAACTTACTAAACGTTGCGGTAAAGATATTTCCGAGTTCACTAACTCCCTTTTCTGAAACAAAATCTAGTAGAGCCGATCACCTAAATAGCTAATAGTAATTCACTTTACTAAGAATTGGAAACTAAACCAATTCTAAAAATCAGTTTATTTCATCATTGGACTATCTGCGTCTTTGAAAGGGATTCACTTATAGGGAACATCAATTATATTTAAGCACAGGAGGGTCAATTAATTTATCTCATGTTATTAACAGTTACGGGGCAAATAGGTCCCATTAATAAAACATGTGTTCTTTTTTGTTTTCCTCCTGGTCTAGGCAGGCCACCAAGCTTGTGCCTGTTCTTGCTGTTCCTTCAATGTTCCTCCCACCCCATGTACTGTAACTTCAGTGAGATTTGATATAGGCAGGCTATGTAAGAGCAGGCTCTGGGATATTGTAGATGGATCTGGTCATATGGAGATTGGAAAATTCGGTTTTTGGAATCATGTAACTGCTGATGTTCGCCTTCCCTCTCGCATCCCCTTACATTTCCTGTGATCTCTGTTGTGGCTGTAGGGATAGGGTAGGATGGGGTTGTATGCTCTGAGAAGTGGTTTGCCACGGCCGGTGCTGTCTGGTGTTCTGTTTGTGTGACGAATGGCGATTGTGGGGGGATAGACAGCTTTGGAAGGTGAGATGTCTCTAAGAATTAGAGAGAATTAAAGAAAGAAAGAAAGAGCAAAGTGGAAAAGTAAAAGGTGGAGGTCCATCCTCCTTGCTGTGATTGAAGATTTCTTCAGGTATCAATATAGCATCCGACGAGCAAAACCACGTGGTGTTGAGGTGGAGAGGCCGCTGATCTTAGCGAAGGTGAAAGAGGGAAGTTGGTATTCTTGATGTTCTCAAAGGTCTTGAAGCTTCTTATCTGTTTTTCTGTACTTCAGGATCAGGTGTGGAAAGAATCTGCTTCAATTCCCTTCGAACTTTTACCTTGTAATAGATGTATTCCCTGACCTGGTCATTTGCAAGAGGAGAGACGGGAATACGTATCGTATCGGTGAAGGATATGGTTTAGGATATGGTCTTACATACTCAGGAACTTCTTCAGGATCTGGTGAAGTAGTAGACTCCTGATGACTGCCACCTTCCTCGACCTCCTCCACGTCTACAAGTTCCCCTATGGTGGACACTGAACACTCCGATACTTCTTATTCTTCTGGTGGTTTGAAGGTGGGTGTGATCTCTTCAGTTGGTTGTTTGGAGTCCTCAACTTTCTTCAGATCTTCTAAAGGAGGGCAGTTGCGTCGGCTTGTGTTACGCTCCGCCCCCTCCATATATACCTGCCCGTCACGCCAGTGAGCGTACTGATTGGCTGAGCCAAGCGGAGTGTGATAGCTTCTGCCAGGTGGTTGCTTTGCTCTGTTTCTTTACGTTTTTCATGTTTCCTCTTATCCTAGTAGATTCCTGGCAACGGGTTTCCCTATTTTCTTTTGTCTTATGGGAGTAAGAGGCTTGCAAGCAAGGAATAAACTGGTTCTTGACGGGATATGAGGTGGTGAGAGGTGGTGAAGACATCAGATAATTATACAGTTGACCAATCAGCGCACGAGGAGGCGGGCTGAGGCGGCTGGCAAGACACCTCCCTCTTCACAGGTAATGTTATGTTCTGATTGGCTATGAGGTTTGTAAGGATACGCCTCTCGTCTACCTTCCCAAATTCACGTTTCACCTGCTAATTATCACTGTCCATATATCAATGTTGATCGGCTGGAAGATTTAGTATCTCAGTTATTATTATTATTATTATTATTATTATTATTATTATTATTATTATAAGTATGTTACTGTTGATGTATTATTGTTGATATTGGTGATTATGGTGAAAATTCAAGTATACAGAATTTGCTTAGGTGCACCTGCAAACACATGTACTATTACAGTTATGTTTGATAATGGCAAAAATATTCAACGGTTGTATAGTAGTTGTGTTTGTATGCATACTTCAGCAAATGTTGTATATTTGAATTTTGACCATATTCAACACAATCAGCAACAATATTATCAAGAACAATATCAACAAAAACATTAACAATAGCATTCTAATAATAATAATACCGTTACTGATTGGGTTAAGGGGAGGTTTTTAGTTTACTCGCTAGACCTACATCAAGCTTTTAAAAATGGCCCCAAGACCCCCCTTGAAGATAAATAAGTACGTGTTTCGATAGAATGTTTCATCCAAAGGCCGGTTACCCTTAAATTGCAGGCTGGCAATCGATCGCCAACAAATAATCGACACCTAAATAACACAAAATGGATTAATATAAATGGGGCAAGAAGTCTTAAAATTGGCAAACTAATGGGACAAACAATGGTCTCCTAGTTTATTTGTTGTCTCCTTTTGTGAGCTCAGATATAATTGGGAGAACCGCATAGAGTTAATTAAGGGGCCGTTACACATACCCGAACCGGAGCCCGAATGCTACCCGAACAGCGTTCTGGTAGCGTTCACGTAGCGGATCGGGTATACTCTGGATATATTCCCGCTCATTCTGGTAAGGTCAGGTGCAGTGCGGTGGAGGCGGCAAAATTTTACCGCTGCACTAAAATTAGGCCAAATGCTACCAGAATATTTAGTGGTTGGTCCGTGGTCGTGCTCAGCTCTGATAGGTCGGGCAGCATTCTGTCTCATTCAGGCACATTCGTGCATATTTATAAATCAATTAATAAAGCTGTTATCCATCAAATACTACAATTTTTTCGTTTTCTTCTGTAAACATCGTAACCTCGGTGACCCATTAGAAAACAGAGACCGCTAGTTATCTGTGTATATTTCTCATTATAATTGCTCCTGTCATCTGTTTTCTGTCTCTTTTATTTATTTTCTATCTACTGTATTTATTTCTATCTCCCTTATTTATCAGTGCTTACATTTGATATTTGGTATCTATGGAATCTGTGAATAATTTCTGATTTGATAGGCTAACAAATTATATTATTCCACTAACACATAATGAGAAAATGACACAAGTAAATACAAAAATGTAAAACATTTTATTTCCCAATCTTTAAATATTTCAGCCGAGCTCAATGAAAGCGATCGATATGTATGCGAAACTATATGGCATCGACTTATTTTTCTGAAACGATAAGTTGTCAAAACCTTACGTTCAGCCTACAGACATGATGAGGTAAACATTTATATTGTACTCTTTTGTTGTAAATAATATTATTGTAATGGTAGGATATTATTCTTTTCAATTCCATGGCATTAGAAACTAAACAGTTATTAACCCACTGAGCACCAGCTAATTAGTAATAAAACTACGCTGTGAGACCAGCCGATTTGGCCAATTATTTGGTATTTTCATAAATAGCTGAAATAGGTGACAAATTTTGAAAAGCGCAACCCCACTCAACTCGGTTATTTGGGGATCCTATGGGGGGGGGGGCAGCTTCAACAATCAGCTAATGAAGGGCGGTCTTCAAACTTCCCGCCCACACCACAACAGCTGAGCGCAGCAGCATGGCAGATGTACGATGCGTCCAGTTTTCGAGTGACGGTTATTTACACCACCCGAGCATCATGTGTGCCTTCATAGTTCATATATTAGCAACATGTATCACATAATGTCATTGTAAGTGAAGTTACAGTGTGATAAGTGCATAGATTCAAGTTTTATAATTGCCGAGGGTGTGGTAAGTCCCGCGGGCGTCCTGGTTACCATGGCGACTGGCGGGCTGGCGGCCATTTTGGTCATGGACTCCCGCACGTACACACAAGGCCAGCTGGCAGACATCCCACTCCCCCATAACTTTCCCTTTCATTCAATGCCTCCCTCATGCACTGTTTATTGATTTTATTCTTTACCGTTTGTTTTATAATTAGAATATGAGTGTTACACATTGTTTTAGGCACTTTTGACTTAGAAATATGGGTTTTGATGTATTTTTAGTGGGGAGACAGGGGAGATGGTGGTAAAGGCAGAGGTGGGGGCACTGGGGGAGTGGGGAAGGACCAGTGTACACATCGCCTAGCTTATTGTGTATGTAGCAACATGAAACACTCTCTCGTCTCTTCTTACCCCTACCATGACCTGGCGGAATTTTGAGGAATGCCATGGTGTCTGGGTCCTCCTCCTCCTCCTTATTGCCCACTTGGTGGGGAGTCAACTATTTCATGGGGAGCATTAGGGGAACAATAAACATTGCAAGGCGACGAGATACGTTCGACACTCACTAAGTACACAAGACAACTGGCTGGGTGGGAGGGCTGGGGAGGCAGCCCAGTCCTCCCACTCCCTCCCTCCTCCCGCACTCTCTCTCCCCAGTCCCCACCGTGGCGGGACTTGGGTATTGCCAATTGATAAGTATTGCCAATGTTGAGCAACATCATAAGGTATATCCCATATAAATTTGAACCCTCTATCTACCATAGGACAAGAATACATAAGCTCAAAAGTGGCGGTGAGATAAGTGGGTAAACTGTCTTTCTCCATCCGCCCGTACTAACCTGCGCGGCTGGACTAGGGGGTTGCCGAGTACCGGCACTGTTCGGCAACATCATAAGGTATATCCCATACCATCCTCAAGCCTCTAGCTACCATAGGACAAGAGTATATAAGGTCAAAATTGCTGACGCAGGTGCTGCGGCGCTCGGGTTTAGCGTTACATACATTGCCGACGCATCACGTGCGTCGCTGGGGTTCTGTGGGTTAAAATAACATCAAACAACAAATAATTCTGTCCATTAACCCGTAAATGGTGAAGCTCTAGTAATGAACACCATTCCCCCAGGCAAAGGTATGGTCTGTAGTTGAAAAAAGTGGTGCGAGCGGCATCGTGCGGCGAGATTTACCCGTGCGTATATTCTGGCATACAGGGGGTAGAACCAAGGGGAGGGGAGGGTTGGGTGAGCGAAATATCGCATATATATCGTATGTTGAGCACTTTCATGCTATATAATGTACATGTACGTATATAGGCGACCCATCTGAATATTATTTAGCAAGATATAAGGTGCAGATAGACAATACATGTGGTTTATAGGCGAAAAATTATACGCGAGACACGGGATGAGAAGGGAGAGAAGGAGGGAAAAGTAGGGAGGAAAGAGGCAGAGAGGAGGGATCATATGACAGGCGCCTGAGGGTAGAGAAGCCACAGGATTCTCACCCTTATAGCCAGCCCAGCTGCAGGTGTCTGGGAGACTGGGGAAGGAGGAGGAGGGAGGGAGGGGGGTTGATAAGGAGATATTGCTTTATATCGTGCGTATTGATCACTCTCATGCTTTCATTTATGCATGCCGACATTGCAGTAGTCCCATGTGAAGAGTGGACACCATTAACTAGGCCATAGACAGTATAAAAAGAAAGAAATCAGGTTAGGTACGAGGAGGGAGGGAGACGAGAGGCGAAAGAGAGGGGGGAGTCTGGGTAAATATAGTGGGCCAAAAGTAGACTGGTGTCATCTTTCACAAGATAAATGTCGGGGAAATTTGGATACAAGCACAGGGTTATTGTATTATTACAACTAATATACAATAGAAATGTATTTTTTAGTGGGGCATAATATGTTATTTCATATGTAGTGAATGAAAATTCATCGATATACAATAGTATATCGATGTATTTTTTTTTTTTTTGTCGCGAGTGACAGGTCAAGTCTAGAGACCAAATTTTCGCTGACATATGGTATGAGCTGGCGTGGCCTAGTCGGTAAGGTGATGGAAAGGGGAACTGAACGGAGGTCAGGGAAGTGGGTTCGAATCCAGGAAGGGGTTATGGGGAAGTGCTTACGATGTTTAGAAATTTTTTAGTAATTTTTTTGTTTACAAACTCATGTCATTGTATTCAAGCAATATGGAATATTCATAGAATAGTTCATATTGCATGAATACAATGACATGAGTTTGTATTTTTGTTATTATTTTTTTTGTTTTATTATTATTTATAAGCAAGACATACATTGGAAAATATACACATAATTATTACTATACATTACATAAAATATGTTTCAGGTATAACATTGGAAAACTTATAAAAATATGATTTTGCATTGCTTACAAATATATATGAATATATACCAAAGAATTACATAGAAATATATATACAATATGACAGGTACAAAATTACATAAAATTATATTCACATTATCACAAGAACATTGTACTTGATGAAATATACTGAGGTATAGGAGTTGGTCGGCGGCACTGGTGGGTGGCGGATGCGGCTTTGAGGCTCAGTAATATTACATAAGCGAAAGTAAATATCAAGAATTTCGAGTGCATACGGGGCTAGCGAGGAAAGGGAAAGACTCGTGAAGTGTTTGGAAGTGAAAATAGGTGGTAAAAAGGTGATATGGTGGAATAAGAGTGTTAAAACAAGACGGGCTGCCCGGCTTTGTTTTTGTTTTGGTACGACGATGAAAATTGCCGGATGAAATTACGGATGCAGAGGATAGGTTACAAGATTTTCGTGGGTTTAGGAGTGTAGATAAGAAGTTAGAAGAGGTTATTAGTGTTGTGAAGGATTTGGAAACGTGGAAGAGTGATATGGAAAAATGGAAGGGGGATATTGGTGAGAAAGTTAAGGTATTGTGTGAATTGTGTGTTGCGTCAGGTGGTAAAGGGATAAGTGAAGGAGGCAAACATAAGCCTATTTCGGAAGTTAATAATAGCCCAGAGATGGTATTAAAAAGGGTAGATGAATTGGGAGCAGAGAATGTGGCATTGAAGGAGTATTAACCCTTAAAGATCGGGGCCCGACTTAAGTCCGAATAGAAAAATTTGGTCTATGTGACGGGGCCCGCCTTTAGTCCGAGTGCAATTTTGGCGCAATATTGGCTCTGAGAGAGAGACGAGTGACTGGAGGAGCATGGTTTACCTCATGACCGCTCGCCACGGCCGCTGTGGACCTACTGAGATTTACTCCACTTACATCCACCCTCACTCCCTCGCTACATACGTAATTATATAAAGAAATTACCGTATTTTAGCAATTTTGCCCTTCGGTTGCACGATCGTTGCAAGACAACCAGTGATCGTAGAAGGATGGTTCGGGTGTCATTGGAAAGCTCAATTTACGCCCTTTAAGGGATACATACTTGTATTACGCTCTGGGTCTTCTTTATGCATGAAAAAGAGCACGGAAACAACCCCATTTATGGTAAAAAAAAAATGCTGTGCGGCACGGTCAAATATACCGCCTAGCCCGATAGACAAGGGTTAAGGACGAGTCAAGGAGGTACAAATGAGTAAAAAGGAAATCAAGCAAGAACAGATCTAGTGACCCTGCTAGGCTGCTTGTCCTCCAAAACCCTGAGGATCAAGTGTCCAAACACTGGTTTAGAGTAGGTAAGGGAACATTGGAAAGGGAACTACTGCCCTGGAACTAATGTCCGTGGCATGATTAGGAAGTTAGTAGGGGACAGATGGGTTAATAACTGAGGGGGGATAAAATAAAGTTATTCATTTACAAACGCAGTCAGTCGCGGGTTTGATGCGAGATATTTGTCTAGGAAAAGTTTAAATGAATCAACGGTGCTACAGTCTATAACGTCTCCGGGAAAGCCCATTCCACAAGTTGACAACTCGATTGAAGAAGAAATTCTTAGATTCGTGCGAGTTAATAGATTTACCAATAATTTTGCAATCGTTGCCTCGCGTGTAATTAGATTGGTCGATAGTGAAGTACTTACTTCAGTTCATATTGTCGATGCCTTTGATGATTTTGAACACTTGAGTTAAGTCGCCTCTTAATCTGCGCTGGGTTAAAGGAAATAGATTTAATTCTCTAAGACACTCCTCGTATGGTTTGTTCTTTAGGCTAGGTATCATTTTGGTAACTCTACGTTGAACTCGTTCTAGCTTGTCTATATCTTTTTGGTAATAAGGGCACCAGGATTGAACGCAGTAGTGAAGGAGACAGTAGCATGGACGGTGGTAGGTGAACAGAAAGTGAAAGCCTTGGAGGATATTGTGAAAGAACAAAAGGAATAAATGAATAAGACAAAACAAAGTTTCGAGAGTGCAGTCGTGGGTGTCATGAAGAAAAAGGATTGTGTCATGAGGGAGGCCATGGACAGGGATATAGGTGTAATTGTGCATGGAGATATAGAGGCACATGTGACTGATAATGGAGAGAGAAAAGTGAGGGATGTGGAGAAAGTGAAGGTGGTCACAAAAGTTATGGATGAGGATGGATGTGAATGGGAAGAGCAGGAAGAGGAAATCAGTAGGATTGGTAGATATAGAAGGGGGTAGATGAGACCTATAAGAGTACAGTTCAGAACCAGGGCAGTGGCAGAGATAGTGACACATTTTAGTTGGAGGCTAAACACGAATGAAAAATTGAAACACATACGAATAAAGAAGGATCTGAGCATAGAACAAAGACAAAACATAAAGCAATTGCAGGAAAAGGCTGATGAAGAGAATAGAAGGTTGGGTGAGGAGAATAAGAAGTTTTCCTGGAGAGTGAGGGACGGGAAATTGAGGAAGTGGTTTACACGAATAGAAGAGAGAAGGAGATCAGGGAAGGAAGAGAAGGTGATGGGCGATATGGTAGAGGGGGAGAACAGGGTGAAGATGTCTTTGGAAGAAACAGTAGGCGAAGCTGCAGACCCAGTAGTGCATAGGAAGGAGCAGGGTACGGAAAAGAGGAGCGGGATAGTGTAGTTGCTGAGAGAATGGTAGACAGACTAAAGATTATGTTTAGTAATGTTGATGTGTTTACCCAAGACAAGAAAAGAGAACTGATATGTAGGTTGCAAGATGCATAGGATAAACCCGATGTCATAGCCCTACAGGAAGTAAGACCAAAACATGCTAGTATTGAAAGGGAACTGGTGGAGTATATTTTGGAAGGTTTTGAGTTGTATGAAAAGAATGCCATTAGGACAGAGGTTGAAAGATGACTGTATATTTATGTAAGAAAAGAGCTTAATGTTAATTAAGTTGATTTGAGACAGCAGTATTGTGAGTATTTGTGTACTGAAGTAAAATGTGCAAGAGGGTCAATTTTAATTGCCTCTATATACAGATGCCCAAATAATAGTAGGAAAGAGGATGATAACCTACTGAAAGTAATGCAGGAATTAGATAATAGAGAGACCAAATATAAGGTTTTGCTTAGAGATTTCAATTTGCCAAGGATCAACTGGGTAAATTACACTACTCCAGCGGGATAATGTAGCCTGAAATTCACATTCATAGAGAAAGTGAGATATTTTTTCTTAACGCAACATATTATAGAGATGGGACGCAGGGGAGTGTACTTGATTTGATATATAGTTGATGATGTCAATGTGGATAGCCCTATAGGTCGTAGTGACCATGCTTGTATAAGTTTTAGTTGCAATATTAAAACAGAGAGGGATAAAAGAAGCAAAACAATATGCATGTATGATAGAGCAGATTATGAGTTGCTGAGACAGTGTTTGGATATTGACTGGAAGGAGTAATTGAACGGTGAAGATGCTGAGGGAATGTGGAGGAAGATTAGAGTCAAACTGGAGAATGCGATATCCGAATGTGTACCAGTAAGAGAATATAAGGATAAAACAAAATTGAGGAAAAGAACAAACCCAGAATTACCAATGAGCAGAACACTTTGGACATTGATAAGAAGAAAGAAACGTTTGTGGGCAAGACTAATAAAAAAAAAAACAACAATGGGTCTAATATAGAAATTCAAGAAGTGGATTTGGAATGCAGACAAATAAACAATAAAATAAGGTGGGAGACAAGGAGGGGGGGGGGGGGGGGTGGAGGAGAGGGAAAGAGAGATTGCAAGAAATGTGAAAGGGAATCCAACAATATTCTGGAAGTATATTCAAGAAAAGTTGACAAGAAGAGTGGGTATCTCAGAACTGTTAGGAGACTCGGATGACATGACTAGAGCAGAAGAGAAGGCAGAGGTGCTAGGGAGATACTTTGGGGAGGTATTTACAGTTGCGCCGGATGAAGAGGTGCCCAGTATTCCCATCAAACAGGTACCAGCATTGGAACTGATAGAGTTCTCCCAGGCTAAAATAAGGAGTGAATAGAAGTAAGTCCCTGGGACCGGATGGGATACATCCAAGAATTATCAAAGAAGGAGGTGAGATGTTAGTTGAGCCTTTAAAAATGTTATTTGAGGAATCATTTAATACAGGACAAATCCCGATGGACTGGAAAGTGGCAAATATAACCGCTACATATAAGAAGGGAAAGAGAAATGACCCAGGAAATTATAGACCAGTCAGTTTGATAAGTGTAGGGTGCAAATTAATGTAAGCTGTAATCAGACAAGGAATAATGGAACATATGAAGTCAAACCAACTTTTCAGTAGGAAACAGTTCGGGTTCTTGCCAGGGAGGTTGATGGTGCTTCAGCTCACTAAGGTGGTAGATGATTGGATGCAAATTCTGGAGGATGGGGATGTTATAGACGTGGTATATTGCAATTTTATGAAGGCCTTCGACAAGGTCTCACACAAAAGGCTATTAGAGAAGGTCAGAAGTTATAATATAGGAGAGAAATGTGTGAAGTGGATAGAGGCCTTCCTGAACGATCGAAGACAGAGGGTACTGGTGAATGGAATAGGTTCGGGGTGGAGGGAAGTTACAAGTGGGGTACCTCAGGGATCTGTGTTGGGACCACTACTGTTTGTTATGTTCATTACCTGAAGTTATAACAAATGGAAGTAGGATATATTGTATGCAGATGGTGGGGAGATTGTAGGCACCAATCGATCAGGGCTAGACCCAGGTCAGGTTATAGGCATGTGATAAAGAGTCGCTGGAACTCCTGTTTCACTTGCTTGGCCTCTCTTACTGATTTTCTTTGTGCCTCATTTACACTGAGAGCAATCCAGCTAGCTCTCACAAACACCTCCTCCTCCTATCCACTTCACTACACTAAACATGCACACCACACTTCATTCTTCCACACCAAAATTTAAAAAAAATAATAATGATGAATTGTAGCCCAGCCTCGGAGTCCCCAGGGGGGGGGGGGACCATAAATGCCCCCTCACCCGACCGACCATCCCCTGACGACCCCACACAATCACCTGGACCTCGGCCTGTTACTCTTTCTATTAATTTCTGCAACATTCGCGGACTTTCCTCCAACTTTCACTCTGTTGAGCACCATCTCTCCTCCTACAAACCTGATCTTCTCTTCCTCACCGAAACTCAGGTGTCTGTAGCAACATCCAGCAACCCCTTCTCTTTATCCTCCTACTTTCTCTATCCTAGTTTCAAAGCCAAAGGCGGATGTTGTGCATATGTGCACAACAAACTCACTTGCTCTCGTGTTCCCGATTTCGACTCCTCTGAATTCTCAACTTTATGGCTCAAACTTTCCTGTCATTCTCTTACTAAATATTTCTGTGCTGTCTATCTCTCCCCTAACTCTACCAACTTTCCCAAATTCTTTGACTATCTAAACTCTACAGTGGAACACATTCTATCCATTTCTCCTTTCTCAGAAATCTCCATCTTAGGAGATTTCAACGTTCACCACCGCCATTGGCTCTCCTCTCACACTACTGATCCACCTGGTGAACAAGCCTACGTCTTTTCTATTCTAAATGACCTAGAGCAGTTAGTTCAGCAACCCACCCGTATCCCGGATCGCATCGGAGATCGGCCCAACATTCTTGACCTGTTTCTAACTTCTAACCCTTCTTCTTATACTGTCGATCTTTTCTCTCCTTTGGGCTCCTCCGACCATAAACTTATCTCTGTCACCTGTCCTATCTCTCCAGTACAGCCACACGATCCTCCTAGCCGGCGGCGCTTGTGGCACTTTGGCGCTGCCGACTGGGAGGCTCTTCGGCAGTACTTCTTTGATTTCCCATGGAATGATTTCTGATTCCATGGCCGAGGACCCTCGGAGAGTGCTGAACGCATTACCGAGGTAATCCTATCGGGTATGGAAGCATACATTCCATTCTCTTTCTCTCAGACTAATGCTAAAAAATCTTGGTTTACTCACGCCTGTTCTACTGCTGTCCGCAATAAGGAGGAAGCATTCAAACGGTACCGACGCCTTAAAACTCAAGACTCTCATTCTTCATATGTTTCTGCCCGGAATCAAGCCAAATCTGTTCTTCGACTTGCCAAACACTCTTTCATCAATAATAAATGCACTGAACTATCCAACTCTAGCTCTTCCCAAGCTTTCTGGCATCTAGCCAAAAACCTCTCCAACAATTTCTCTTCCTCGTCTTTCCCTCCCCTTTCCCACTCTGATGGCACAACCATCACTTCTTCCTCTGACAAAGCTAAACTCTTCGCTCAAACTTTTGCTAGAAACTCCACCTTGGATGATTCCGGTGCTATTCCTCCCTCTCCGCCCTACTCTCTCTTACTTATGCCTAATATCCTAATCTCTTCTAAAGATGTACTTTCTACCCTCTCTGGGCTTAACACTAATAAGGCGTACGGTCCGGACGGTGTTCCTCCTGTTGTTCTCAAAAACTGTGCTTCCGTGCTGACTCCCTGCCTAGGCAAACTCTTTCGTCTCTGTCTATCCTCTAACGTCTTCCCTTCATGCTGGAAGTTTGCTCACATTCAACCTGTCCCAAAGAAGGGTGATCGCTCTCAACCCTCCAACTATCGTCCAATTGCTCTTATCTCTTGTTTTTGAAACTATTCTTACTTCCAAATTTCTTAAGCATTTCTCTTCTCATAATCTGCTCTCAGATCGCCAGTATGGCTTCCTTAAGGGTCGCTCTACTGGTGATCTTCTTTCATATCTTACTAACTCTTGGTCATCCTCCTTTCGGGACTTCGGTAGGACTTTTTCTATTGCACTAGACATATCGAATGCCTTCGATAGAGTCTGGCATAAATCTTTAATTTCTAAACTACCCTCCTTCGGTTTCTATCCCTCCATCTGTGCCTTTGTCTCTAATTTCCTTTCCGGCCGTTCCATAGCCGCGGTTGTGGACGGCCATTGTTCACTTCCTCACCCTATAAACTTCGGTGTTCCTCAGGGCTCTGTCCTATCTCCTATTCTCTTTCTAATTTTTATAAATGATCTCCTTAACTGTACCTTAATTCCCATCCATTCATACGCAGACGACTCAACCTTACACTACTCCATTAGTTTTTCAGAACGCCCCAGCCAGCAATCCTTCAACGACAAACGTAATGAAGCCATAGAACTCTTAAATTCTGATCTAAATACTATTTCCAATTGGGGCAGAGAAAACCTTGTTAACTTTAATGCTTCCAAAACCCAATTTCTCCATCTATCTACCCGTCAGGATCTCCCAGCGGACTATCCCTTATTCTTCAACAATACAAAAATCAACCCTTCATCTTCTCTCAATATTCTTGGTGTCTCTTTTTCTTCTGCTCTCATTTGGAAGGACCATATTACCAGTCTTGCTAAGGCAGCCTCCCAGAAGCTGGGTGTGCTCAACCGCCTTAGGGGGTTCTTTTCCCCTGCACAGCTTCTTGCTCTGTACAGGGGCATAGTGCGCCCTTGTGTTGAGTATTGTTCACATGTGTGGGGAGGTTCCTCTCACACCGCTCTCCTAGACAAAGTTGAAAGGAAGGCCTTTCGTATCATTAACTCCCGTCCACTCACCAACTCTCTGCAATCTCTCTCTCTCCGCCGCAATGTTGCATCTCTCTCGCTATTCTATCGCTACTATAATAATCAGTGTTCCTCAGAGCTATTCCAGTGCATACCACCTCCTTTACGTAGGGCACGTGGTACCCGTCTTGCAACTCAATCCCACCCCTACTCTGTGCAACTACCCAACCCAAGAGTGAAACGTTACTCTCAAACTTTCTTCTACTCAACAGCTGAGCTCTGGAACTCTCTCCCAGAATCAGTCTTCCCCTCTTCCTATGACTTAAATTGCTTCAAACTCCGTGTGTCCAGGAATTTTGGCTCGAACGTCCCTTGATTATGGCCCTGTCACTCTTTCAACTATGGGGGGGGGGGCACTCGCTATAGGCAGTTATGCCTTTTGCCTCCCTCAATCACATAGAAAAAAAAACAAAAAAACAAAAAAAATGACACCAAACTATATACTGTAGAAGAGTGAGGAGTAAGGAAGATGTGGGTTTGCTTCAAGGAGATGTGGCGTGCATGAAGGGATGGTCTGAACATTGGTTAATGCCTTTTCATCCAAAAAAATGCAAGTACATGCGGATTGGGACAAACAAGACAGACAAGGTAGGATACAGTATGTATGAAACAATGGAGGAAGTGAGAGCAGAAAAGGATATAGGGGAAGTGATAGACAATAAGTTAAATTTCTCAGAACATTTAGCGGAAAAGATAAATATAGCCAATACAATTGTAGGGCTGATAAGGAGGACATTTGTGTCACTGGATGAAGAAATCTTCAGGAATCTCTATACAGAGCTGGTTAGGCCGCACCTGGAATATGCGAACCAGGTGTGGGCTCCATATATGGTGAAAGATATAGAAGCGGTGGAAAAAGTGCAGAGGAGAGCTAGCAAGCTGGTACCAATTTTGAAGAACCTGGGCTATGAGCATAGGTTGAGGACACTGGGACTCCCGACACTGGCATATAGGAGAAGAGAGGGAATATGATAGAGACTTTTAAGATAGTCAGGAAAGTATGATGAGGATGTGTGTGAAGGTATCTTCTTGATGCGGGAGGGAACAAGATTGAGAGGATATTCTAAAAAAAATTACAAGGAAAGAACTAGGCTTGAAAAGACAAAGAACTCTTTTTGTGATAGAGTGGTAAATGAGTGGAACACAATGCCCCAGTATGTAGCCGATTCCGAATCAGTAAAGAAGTTTGAAAGTAATCTTGATAAAGCAGGGGGAAGACAAGATTTGAAGTTTGATTACAAAGCGAGAAAAACAGAATAGTAAAAATGTTGCGTCTGCCGCCGCCGCTGCCAACACCGTGAACAACCACAGCAGCGCAAGTACTGGTACTGAGCTGCATACACAGGCCTAGTTTGCCTTTTTTCCAGAGGATCTACTGTAAAATCTACTGTAAGTAGTGACATAAGCGTGGTCAGGTAGGTTAGGTCAGGTGAGGTGAGGTTGGTCAGGAGTCAAGGGCAGGCCAGAGACACTCAATAGTTCTTCAGATTCTGGAAGTTCCTGAAGCAGTCACCCAAGCAGAGTGGAACTTTGCATTCGTTGCATTTGGTGGTGACCTTGGGCTCCGTCCTGGGCCTCCTTGTGGTGTGGGTGCAGACGTGGCAATTCAACTGCTTTCGTCAACTGCCAACAAATAATGTGTGGACTGGGAAGTGTATTTGTACACCTACCTGGATGCGATCAGGGATGTGGGGACCACGCCAGCCCACATTAGTTCGAGTGAGCTTGCCATACTTCTCCAGGAGTTGATAAGAGACGTTGTACACAAACTCCCAAAACTTTATTTTCTTGTTCGGGGCCATGTCCTTCTTCACCAGCCACATATTGTAGGCGTTGAGCATCGTGATGTCCACAAGATGAAGGAATAACTTGTGATACCACTTCACAGCTTTCCTTAGACACCAAACGCCTGCAAGTTGACAGTCAGACTTGTCCAAGAAGGCGCATGTTCTTAATGTAGTCCACTACCATGTCAGGTTTTTGGATGGTTTTCTTGGTGCAGTAGTGGACTTTACCTGAGTCGATCTGGGCACCTGTGTGGACAGTCGGAAGCAGGTGAACATCACGTCTGTCCTTCCACTTCATGGCCACCACTTTTTCCAAACTTTTCGAGCATCTTTAATTTCTCTTGCCCCCTTCATCGCCTTCTTTGTTCTCTTCTCTCGTGGTGGTGTTCCTTGGCAAGTTCATCTTTTGAAGGTGTCACTGGAGGATGGATTGTCAAGTGGAATGTGGTGACCGACGAACTTTGGCATGAACTTCCCTGTGCTTCTGACCGTCCCACATGACCCCGTTTGGTTGTCATGGAGAAACTGGCAGAGAGCAGGAGAAGTATACCAATTGTCAGTGTACAATGTGTGCCCTTTGCAAATGTAAGGTTCCATAATTTTCTTTACGATGGCTCCTGACAAGCCCATGGGTCATTGGCACCAAAACTTGGCTCGTCAATGTTAGTGCCTGGTATAGACGATCATGTCAAGCACCATGCCGTTCTCACAGTCACACAACACAAACAACTTGATTCCGAACCTGTGCCTCTTCAAGAAGATGTACTGCTTGAAAACAAAGCGACCTTTGAAGAGCACGAGTGACTCACCAATCACCAAGTTGTGGAAGGGGTAAAAGTATTTCGTATACCTCTCCATCAACATGGTAAACACCTCCCGAACTTTCCATATTCTGTCATTCCTATTAGGTTGTAATTGTCTGCAAGGTGCATAAATCTAAGCAACAACATAAATCTGTCACAAGTCATGTACTTGTTAAAATTTGGGGTGGCGATGAGGGCGTCGTGCTTCCAGTAATGTTGAAGCACATGCTTCTTTATAAGAGGCATGAACATCAACAATGCAAAGAACATCATGAATTAATTTACAATCGTATCTACCCTGGCTCGCCCTTGTAGAAATCACGTCCATGTTGTCCTTCACCCACCTATAGTAAGCATTGGTTCGGGCAACAATGTACGTCATTATCTGCAAGAAAGAAATCCATTTCACTTGCATCGTCACCACAGGGTCAATCTGCGATTGATTCGCATCAAACTGGTGCAAGTCTGGTACAAAATCGGCACCGTCGGACCATGCGAACGTATGAATGTTTGCAGCTCGGACCAGTATGTTGTTGTCATCCTCGTTAGCTCCACCTTCAGACAACTCACTATCATGGTCATCGTAGAGAATTTCCCCGTCGCCCTCCTCTGACGACGAACGCCCCTCATCATGCTCAGCATCTGGCTCCGACACGCTGTCACTGTCGACACCCCATCAATACACCATTGCTTCGTCGTCAGAACCCTGCGTTTCATCCTGAAAGGGCCGGCAGGGGCAGAGGGGCGCGAGGCAGGCATTTTTCTCTTCCCAGCCGCCTTGCCCTACACTTTCTTCCCACTTGCAGGGGTAGGGGCGGCAGCAGGAGCAGTGGCAGGGGCGGAAGAGGCGGGTGGTGGTGATGGTGGTGGCATGGTGGTGGTAGATGCATTTTTTTTTTTTGAGATATTTTGTGCTGGGAAACCTTGCCCTTCCCTTTCCTCCCAGTCGCCCCCGCACCTCCTGCGTCCCTAGAGTGGCCTCCTGTAGTAGTAGAAGGCCCAGCTCTAGAGGCGGCGTGGGTGGTAGTATTAGCCTGAGTGGTGGTGGTGGTGTCAGAAAAGGTCAGCGATCTCTGTAAACGTGCAGAGCTCCTTGCACGTGCCTTTCGTGCCTTTTTACGTGCAGGGGGATCGTTCTCGGAGCTGCTCTCATAGAAGTACAGGTATGAGGGCTTTCTAGCAGCCACTCTCTGCCTTCCACGGCCGCTGACACCGCCCAAAGGAGGGCTGGATGTGTCATCAGGGCTTGCGGGAGAGGGACGTGTAAGCTCCACGACAAATGCTTGGTAACTGACTGAGGGTGCGCGACTGGAGTGTGTGTTGTGGTGGTATTGAGAGTTGCCATGTTGTACTACTCGCACACCAATCTGTAACCGCCTGGCTGAAAGCCCGCGGTTTTGGTGTTTCATTTAAATTCCATGATCTTAACCCATGGAGCCCCGGCTAGTTTTGTAATGTTTGCGCACCAGAACCCGGCCGGTTTTCAAAAAATTGTTTTATTCCAGAAACAATAGCGAATGGGTTAGGAATGAAGGAAAAACCACGAAAAACCGCTCAAAAAGCTTAAACAATGGTTCTACAGAGCCCCCGAAAACGGATTTTACAAGAGTACAAAATTGAAGGCAATTATCCCAAAAAACCAGGTTATTGCGCGCTCGCGCGCATGCACGTGGACTTTGAGAGTTTTCAACCATCGGCACGGTTGCGTGGGATAAGTACACAGTTCCCATACAAATCTGAGCCCTCTTGAGTGGGCTACACCTGAGGTTACGGTCGGCGCAATTAGGGTGACGCGTCAGGCGCGTCTCTGGGGCTGTGCGTTACATACATCGCCGACGCGTCAGACGCGTCGCTGGGGCTGTACGGGTTAAGAGTCCCGTCGCCTTCGCCCAGTAAAACCTCTTAAGTCTCGCCCTCTTTGCCGGGTTAATAAGGGATATAATTAGATACAGGAGATTTTTACTTCTGGCACAAACTCCATATTTTACTTTTATTTTATCAACTCTCCGAAGCAGAGTGGTATGACGCACACAGATCCCGCCCGTATACTGTGTACCACAAGTCAACTTGTCCGTCGTCCGTCTGTCTGTCCGGTATCTCCTCCTAGAACGCTCAATGGATTTTCACCAAATTTCACAGGTATATCCATTTGGTCAATGCTAAGGTCAGTCAAAAATAAATTTTCCATTTAACTTAAAGGTTAAGGTTAAAAATAAGGTCAATATTTCATATTTTTAGTTTTTACTCAAATGTCTTAATTTTCACTATACAAGTTACTGGTAACCTTAATATTGTATTGACCAAATGTTAGGTAAATGTTCTAAAGGCTAAGGTCAAAGGTCAAGGTCAAAGGTCAAAATAAGTTTTTCACTAGTATTTCTTATACTAACTGTAAGATTCTCACTAGGCGTACCATGTATATTCGGAATACCTACGCCAAGGTCATACAAGAAACTATGCAATTCCATATGAAAGGTCAAGGTCACAGGTCAAAGTCAAATAAATGGATAATATGCTATTTTCTTAATTTGCATGCAAACTTCACCAAATTTGGTGAGATTGTTGCACTTTAAAAGAAAAGGAATGTAATACATTTGGACACACATATCATAAAGGTTAAGATAAAGGTCAAAGCTCAAGGTCAACTATTATATTAATATATACAGTATGAAACTAACTGATGGGTATTAATGAAATTAGGCATGATTATTTTATTTTCTGGGGCAATGTCAATGAAAACAAAAAAATACTCTAACATAAAGGTCAATGTCACAGGTCAAGGTCAAAGGTCAACTTGTACAATATATTTTACTTTTTACTCAAATATATTAATTTTCACTATACAAGTTACTGGTAACCTTGACATTGTGTTGCACAAATTGTAGATACATATTTTAAAGGGTAAGGTCAAAGATCAAGGTCAAAGGTCAAAATCAGTTTTTCACTAGTATTTCTTATACTAAATGTTTGATTCTCACTAGGTTTACTGTGTATATTTGGAATACCTAGGCCAAGGTCATACAAGAAACTATACAATTCCATATGAAAGGTCAAGGTGACATAAAAGGTCAATGTGCTATTTTTGTTTAATTTTCATGCAAACTTCACAACATTTGGTGAGATAGATGCACATTAAATGAAAAGGAAAATACTACATGTTGACATATAATAAAGGTCAAGATATAGGTCAAAGGTCAAGGTCAACTATTATATAAATATATATGAAACTAACTGATGGGTTTAAATGAAATTAGGCATGCTTATTTGATTGTCCTGGGCAATGTCAAAAAAACTAAATATGTACTCTTACATAAAGGTCAAGGTCACAGGTCAAGGTGAAAGGTCAACTTTTACTATATATTTGTAGTTATTACTCAAATTCCTTCATTTTCACCATACAAGTAACTGGTAACTTTTATATCGTATTACACAAATGTTAGATAAATATTCTAAAGGGTAAGGTCAATGGTCAAAGTCAAAGGTCAAAATAAGGTTTTACTAGTATTTCTTATACTAACTGTTAGATTCTCACTAGGCTTACCATGTATATTTGGAATACCTAAGCCAAGGTCATATAAGAAACTATACAATTCCATATGAACGGTCAAGGTCAAATAAAAGGTCAATATGTTATTTTCTTTACTTTTCATGCAAACTTAAAACAAATTGGTGATATAGTTGCACTTTAAATTAAAATGAACATAAATTTTGAGACACATCATGAAGGTCAAGGTCAAGGTCAAAGGTCCAGGTCAACTATGCTATAACTATATATGAAACTAACTGATGGGTTTTAATGAAATTAGTCATGCTTATTTGATTTTCCTGGGCAATGTCAATGAACACATAAATGTACTCTTACATAAAGGTCAAGGTCATAGGTCAAGGTGAAAGATAACTTATACTCTTTACTTTTAGTGTTTATTCAAATGTCTTCATTTTCACTACAAGTTACTGGTAACCTTGATTTCGTATTGTCTAAATTTTAGATAAATATTATAAAGGGTAAGGTCAAAGTTCAAGGTCCAAGATCAAAATAGTGTTTTTACTTGTATTTCCTATGCTAACTGTTAGATTCTCACTAAGCTTACCATGTATATTCAGAATTCATAGGCCAAAGTCATACAAGAAACTATTCAATTCCATATGAAAGGTCAAGGTCACAGGTCAAGGTCAAATAAAAGGTTGATATGCTATTTTCTTTACTTTTCATGCAAACTTCACACATTTTGGTGAGATAGTTGCACTTTAACCCCTCCAATCCCAGCACCGTATATATATGTCAGTAGATAAGTAACTCCCCAGTCCCAGCAACGTATATATCCGTCAGTAATGTACTTTCCTTGTAACTGCCTGTACAACCCTGTACCAGTTACCACGACCTTTTGAGCACTGCTCCCGTGTTGGCAACACTTCTCAGCTTATATGAGACCCACTGAAGGGTGATAGAGCCAGTGTTGCCTCATCTTTGGAGGTGGATAGGTGGTCTCTCCTGCCATTTTTGTCACATTGCTTGGGACTGCTGGGGACTTTTATTACTGTATCCTACAACAGTACGGGTTAATTGAAAAGGTAAATAATAAATGTTGAGACATAATTATAAAGGTCCAGATAAAGGTCAAAGGTCAAGGTCAACTATTCTATTAATATAAATGAACTAATTGATGGGTTTTAATGAAATTAGGCATGCTTATTTTCTGCTCATGGGGAATGTCAATGCAAACAAAAATATACTCTAACATAAAGGTGAAGGTCAAAGGTGAAGGTCAAAGACAACTTTTATTATTTATTAAAAAAGATTACTCAAATTTGGGAAAACTGTTACGTGTTATGGCTTATTACTTAAATATCATATATATCAAATTTCACATAAATATCGTAATAGTTCAGGTCAGAGGTCAAGGTCAAAACAAGAGTAATTGTCATTTTCCCTAAACTTCTCCTAGAATGTTTAAGGTATTGTCACCAAAAATTATACAGGCAAATTCAGTTGGTCTATGCGACGAACATCCAAATATATGTATTTTATTTTAAGTCAAAAGGTCAAAGGTGAAGGTCACAGTATATGATCACTATTTGTAATCAATAAGTTTTTATACGAATTACATCATATTCATAACGCTAGTTAATACGAGCATTGCTGTTAAGCTAACTAAATCCTTGATAAGAAATTCTAAGGTCGAAAGTCAAGGTCAAAGGTCAAGGCTAAAGGTCAAAATATGATTTTTACTAGCATTTCCTATTTAATGTAAGATTCTCATTAGGCATATCATGGATATTCGGAATGCCTAGACCAAGTTCATACAAAAATAAACATAGTTACATTTAATTGGTCAAGGTCACAGGTCAACATCAAATATAAGGTTAATACGCTAATTTCTTTACTACTCATGTAAACTTCACAAGATTCGTTGATACAGTTGTGCTTTAAGGGAAAATTAAAATGTAAAATTTTCAGACATCATGAAGGTCAAGATGAAGGTCAAATGTCAAGGTCAACTATTCCTTTAATATCTCTGAAACTAACTGATGATCTTTAATGAAGTTTTACACTCCTATTTGAATTTCTAGGGTTACATCAAAGCAAACAAAAATATAATGCTACATAAAGGTCAAGGTCACAGGCCAAGGACAAAAGTTAACCTTCATCATAAACAAATACTTTATGTTACCTCCACCAACCGACTTCACTCCTAAACTCAATAAATGAAATCAACAAATACATGTGGCAGTCCAGGGATTCGAACCTATAATATATAATATATAATACTTAAGGATATAGGTCAAGGTCAAAGAACAAAAGAAGAGTGTTAATAATTTTCATTATACTCTTCCTAAACTGTTTAACCCTTTGTGTACCGGTGATGTCATTTGTATTGCATATTAGCTATAATTGGACGGTTTTGTGGAGCTTATGAAGGATCTGTGGTAGTAAAAAGGGTTAATTAAGATAGTTGAAAGCATGCTAATTTTATGGAGGCCCTTCATAAACTAAATAAAATTGTCTTATTATCCAGTATGAAATTAACACCTTAAGAGCGGGTGGTGGAGTATATTTGACCGTGCCGCCCAGCTTTTTTTTTTTACCATAAATGTGGTTGTTTCCGTGCTCTTTTTCATCCATAAACAAGAGCCGGAGCGTAATACAAGTATGTATCTCTGAAAGGGCGTAAATTGAGCTTTCCAATGACACCCGAACCATCCTTCTACGATCACTGGTTGCCTTGCAACGATCGTGCAACCGAAGGACAAAATCGCTAAAATACGGTCATTTTGTTACATAATTACGTGTGTAGCGAGTGAGAGAGGGTGGAGTAGAGTGGAGTAAATGTCAGTGGGCCCACGACGGTCGTGGCGAGCGGTCATGAGGTAACCTATGCTCCTCCCACCGCTCGGCTCTCTCTCAGAGCCAATATTGCGCCAAAATTGCACACAGACTTAAGTCGGGCCCCGCCACATTGTCCAGCTTTTTAGATACGGACTTAAGTCGGGCCCCGATAGACAAGGGTTAAACCGACAGACCAAATTTTGCTGGCAAATTTGGTTGGTCAATGCAACGATTGTCCAAATTTTGTGTTTTTGTTATTCAAAGGTCAAGGTGAATTTTGAAGGTCAGAGATTATGATCACTATTTCTTTCTTATTTATATTTTAAATTTGTATTACACCATATTCAAAATGCTACAAAATAGTGTTACGCTGACCTTATTATAGATAAATATTCCAATGGTTAAGATTCAATGTGATTATAAATGTAATTATATATATATACTCCCAGGCGGACATGAACCACCAACAGTCAGGACGAGTGTCCATGCTTTAATCCACTACACACAAGTATCCTCTATCACGCTGTGGTACAGTGGATTAAAGTATGGGCACTTGTTCCGACTGTCGGTGGTTCAAGTCAGGCTGTGAGTATAAAAAACCCATTTAGTATATATATCTACATATATACTGTAAATGAACCGATTTTACCTAAGAGATTCAATACAATTTGCAGAATTCTAGGTCGCAGAGTTGCGTAGGCATTTTTTTTTTTTTTTTTTTTTTTGGTAATGCGAAAACTGCATACCTACTTTATTTTATTTTATTTTTATATTTTATTTTCATTTTTGTGGGGGTGGCCGACTCGAGCCATATCCACTGTCCAGGTAGGTGTAGATGGAGGAGGAAGTGATCAGGTGGGTGACAGGGGTAAAAGTGAAGCTTTTGGTGGTCTTTTTTGTCGTATGGCTGGGCTGCATTAAGTTGCATTTGACCAGTGTTTGTCCGCCAATCAGGCAGTGTTCTTTGTATTCATGCAGCATTCCCAGTATTCGAGAAGCAAAATAAACGTTAAATTTGTTTAATGTCAAAACAAACGCATATAATCGTCCAAGCATCGTGCAGGTCGGTCAGCATTCCTGCGGCGTTTGGTATACGCTGTGGCGCGTTCGGTTTGCATTCGTTGCATTTTGTCTTGTCACAGTTCGTCCACCTTTTTCGACCGAATGTCGCCGATTCGGAGTCGGGCTGCATTCGGGCTCCGGTTCAGCTATTTGTGACGGCCCCTTTACCGAATGCTTACACTTAAATTAAACCCAGAGGCAAGTGGTGACGTGACTATTCTCGAAGGGAGGAGTTTTGTTCGGGTCGGTCTCCGATTAGTCATCATTTCCCACACTGGAAACAAATTGATGAATATAATTTTCTATACATCAACTACAAAATTATATATACTATTTTTGAAAACCAATTTCCATTCAAAAATCAATCCAGATGGATATCTGGATATCCAGATGGATACTCTGCGTTTGTTAGGAGTTACTCTTGATCCCAAACTTACTTTTGAAAAGCATATTCGTTCTTTCTCCTCTTCCATTTCCCAAAAAATTGGTCTGCTTCGCAAGGTTTATAAAACATTTGCTTGTGACGCCACAGTATCAAGTCTTTTTATGCTTTTATTTTGCCACATTTCGAGTACTGCTCACCTGTTTTTAACAACCCTCAGCATCCCTTACATGGGGTTCTGCCTGGGCCCTATGTCCGGGCTCGTGCAACTAGATTCACAAGCAATCTTAATTATCTTGCCATGAGCGTGTTAATTTTTCTACTACACAGTTTTCACGGTGTTTTGTGCCGGCCATGGTTGACTTGTGGAATAAGTTGCCAAATGAGCTAGTCAATTCAGCTAATATCTCCATTTTTAAGTCTAGAGTTAATGCTTTTTTGCAGCATTAATTCTAATTTTTAAACTGATTTTATTCTATTTTATTGTATTATATTTAAGCTTGATATCCTCCACTGCATAATATGTTATCTGTGTTTAATATGTGTATATGTACAGTACAGTATACAGTGTATGTTTTTATTTTTTCCTAAGTTGCCATAGTCTCTCTCCAGTGCCTCCGGGTGTTTTGTGTGGATTGATCTTGATGGTGTTTCTGCACCCTGGTTGGAGATTTCGGCATCTCATATAATAATAATAATAATAATAATATACAGTAATTGCATAAATAAAAACAAAAGGGGTCCTCAATTTCTTATGAGTGGGCTAGAGGCTATGGCATCTGAATGTATAACAACTGACAAAAGTTCGTGAGCTCTTGACATTTGCTTTGCCCAAATGTATTAATTTAGATTGATGTTCAGATCAAAACAGCTTATTTTAATAAATAAATAATATCTACTTATTAATACATAGCTAATCGATCTGAACATCAATCCAAATGGATATCGCTGCATAAAGAAATTACAAAAGCTCACAAACATTTTTCAGTAGATGTACCGTGTCTTCCAAGTCTGTCTCTCACCCCCTCTCCCAAACAATCTCCTCCAGTGTAAAATATCCACCCACTATATATATAATCATTACTCAACGACTGAAGATAGAGCCAGACAATTAGACAGCGAAAGGACTAAAGCAAATAGATACATAAATACACAAATAAATAAATAATAAATAGATACAAACAAAATATATCCTGGATCTATTCCATAGGGAGACCAGATAACTTTATCACTATCTGAGCCGACTTCTTGAGGATTATTTTGATATTATTGAGGATTTTGCTTGCTTATGCCTTTCTTGAGCAATGTATTTTAGTTTGTTCCTAAGGTTACAAAAATACGCCTTCCTTAAAACTACAGATGTCCCACCCAGACTTCTTTCAAGCAATATTTGTAAATTTTTCGATAGAAATATGTCCCGTCCGAAGGCCGGTTTCTTCTAAGTTACAGGCTCTTTGATGCTCGCCCAGAAAAACAAGTCGACACCTGAATGGGGTGAAGTGCCTTTAACATCTCGAAACTAATGGTGGTAAACCAGAAAAAGCCTCAAAAGGACCCTCTCAGATCAAATAGGGTTAAGGTGACATTTATCTTACCTTGTGGTGTACGCTCTAGGACATTGTTTTTTTAACTCTTTCATGACCCAATTACAATTGTTTTGTTCTGTTTTCTCCTCTTTCAACAATCTTCTAAGAGTAGGTACGAGGTGCTGTTGTAAAGGCTTATCCCTCATGGGCTGAGGTTGAGGTTGGCTTAAAGGTTCAAGATTTAAACAAAGGGAACTATCTCATATGTTACTGGAAACAGATAGTCACTCACTCACTCGTTCTCACACTCACTCACACACATACATATAAACACTCTCTATCTCTCTCTCTCTCAGTCCCCCTGGTAATGGACATACTTGTATTAGTTTGAGAGTACACAGCCAGAGAGACTCAGTGGACTGTGATGAGATATTGACCACTTACGAGTTTCAGGGTATTGGGAAGTTGGAGCTGTAAACATCGATATTCAACAAATGCAATATTAATGTAGGTTTTTGATAGATAAAACATATGTTAGATTTAGTGGTATGTAGTTATTAATGTACTACAACAGTATTTAAGCTGGTAATGTCGATGTCTACTGCTCCAACTTCCTTATATATAACTCGCAAGTAGCCAATTGGGCTGAAGAAAAGGGTGGAATAATAATGGCAACTGTGTTACCAATCCTTTCAAGATTATGACGCATTTTGACAGTTTATCCTGACAATTATTAGAAGAATTGTTTTTCAGATTATAAGGATTTATGGAAGTCAGAGGGTTGATGTGGTCATTCTTTACCCTTTTAACTCCCACAGATCCTCCTAAAGCTGTGTAATGATAGCTATAATAAACTGTTAAGAATGGCTCCTAATCTTCAAAGGGTTAATTATGCGGTCCATGCCCTTGATATTTTACCGCGAAGTTATGTTGGGAGAATAAAACGTATCAATAATGAAACATATCAACAATAAAACACATCAACAATAAAACACATCAACAATAAAACATATCAACAATAAAACACATCAACAATAAAACACATCAACAATAAAACATATCAACAATAAAACATATCAACAATAAAACACATCAACAATAAAACATATCAACAATAAAACACATCAACAATAAAACACATCAACAATAAAACATATCAACAATAAAACATATCAACAATAAAACACATCAACAATAAAACACATCAACAATAAAACATATCAACAATGAAACACCAATAATAAAACATAATAACAATATATCATATTAATAATCAAACTTATCAACAATAACACATATTAAAAATAAAACATATCAACAACTAATTCGGTTGCTGAAAGGCAAATACTTTATATACATGTTCTTGGCCGTTGTGTTGCCTAAGGATGAGAAGAATAAATGCGGATACACAACATTAACGTACTCAAGCTAGTATATAAGCACATGCAATAAACAACAAAATGTATATACATTGAAATCAAAACATGTAAGACTGTACACTCGGATACCTTAGTCTTTACCCCACTTATGAATATGTGTGTACTTATATATTTCTGGAAATTAATTTATGAATGTAATTTTCTATACATCAACTATACAAATGCATGTTATATATTGAATGCAAGTTCTATCCAAAATCAATCCAGATATATACTGTATATAATTATGTTATTATACTCCCAGCCGGTCTCGAACCTCCGACACTCAGGACGAGTGCCTAGGATTTAACACACTACACCACAATGTGATTAAAGAAACTAAATATGTTCCTATTTATATTAAGGAGAAGGGAAATCCTACTTGGAGAATGTATTTGAATTCATGCACAATTCTCAGGATCCATATTCCAGGATACCATACAGGGATGTTTACAAGTTTCCCCATATATATATATATATATATATATATATATATATATTATGTAATGTGAATTAAAATAATATATACAATATATAAGTGCAATAGTGATAGGGTTAATATACGCATCTTAGAGTAATTCACTTGATTCGTAAGTGTAAGTATGATTGCATCATCATTTCACGTGTTCATGTCTCGTACGGAGGCAGCGGCGCCTGGCTGTCTAGCTTGTTCTCGGAGTTTGGGGAACTCTAGAGCCTCGAGCGTGTAGGCCTATATATACGAAGCGCACTCTCTGAGTCGGTACTCCAGATTCAACTGACCAGCTGATCTTAGTATCTCGTCTGACTCTCTGTACATAGTTACTCTTATACCTAGTGAAGTGACATATCTCTCCTGGCTACCTTCAAACGTTTAAGCAGTCTGCATTCCTGTTCTGTGATTGGGGAGTTGAGTATATAAGTGTGTCCCATATCATAGCCTATTATTATTCTTAGTGATATTGTTGTGTATTATTATAAGTTTATCTAGAGATCAATTATTTTGTTATTTCCTTTTGATTGCAGTTATTAATGTTATAAGTGTAAAGCATTAAATCAATTTGTGATTAGTTTCCAAGTTTGTGAATTTGATCAGATTAATTTAGTTACCCCTTACTGTATTTTTTCAGAAGGAATATTTTCTCAAGTGTTGACTTTAGTGTTTATTTCACATTTAAATAGTTGTATTAATTACTTGTACTGCTTTTATTAAAATTGTGTGGCTTCCCTTAAGTTATTAAACAAATATTAACCATTTCCTGTGATCTTAAGAACATATTTATTCTTATGTGATATAGCTATTTTTACCTTGCATTGCTTCAGTAAAGGTATATAGTTATTTATTTTTTCACTTGCTTTCTGATAATCATAGTGCATTATATTCTTATTGCTTGTCCTGAAGAGACTGATTTGATTGTTACATTATAATACTTACTTTAATTAAACTAAGAATTTTTAATCTAGTTGTCCTTGAACCTGGATATTTTGAGTGTGTTCTGATATCAGTTTTGAATTTCATATTTAATCTATTGATTGTGTCATTTCACCTTGCCCATAAAACATAACATTGGCGACCTTGAGCCAGGATTTTCGGGACTTGTTTAAGAATATATTAAATTATTTGCTTGTGATTATAGGCTACTATTTAAAATTTGATGATGTCTTCTTCAACTATTTCTACCTTTGAGAAAGCTAAACAAAATTGTAGCGAGTGTTAAGACAGTTGTTGAGGTAGAAAGTAGGAATACAAATGAACTCAAAGTTCTTGCACAATACCTGCAGCTTGCTCCTCCTTCAAGTGCTCATAAAGATCAAATTATTGACATGATTAATCAGAAACTGTTTAATATAACTCCTCCAGTTGACATGGATACACAAATTGAACTTGCAAAGATTCAAGCTCGTATTCAGGAAGCTTAGGCTCAACAGGCACAAAATCAAGCACAGGCACAACAGGCACAGGCTGAGGCTCACACTAAACTTGAAATTGCTAAGTTAGACCATGAGTACCGTATGAAACGGGGGAAATAGGTCACCTAATTCTGATAATTTTGATGTGGCCAAAAATGTTAGACTTGTCCCTGTCTTTAGTGAATCTGATGTAACTAAATACTTTCAATTGTTTGAGAAGGCAGCTAATGGTTTCAAATGGCCCAAACAATATTGGCCAATACTCCTTCAGAGTGTAGTCACTGGTAAAGCTCAAGTCACTTATGCACCTTTGTCTCAGGAGCAGTCTGATAATTATGATGTAGTTAAGAGCCTGATTCTTAAAGCCTATGAGCTTGTTCCTGAAGCCTATAGAGCTAAATTTAGGACCACTTACAAGCAGGATAAGCAATCTCATGTTGAGTATGCCAAAATTAAAGATTTGTTGGATCAATGGTTAAACTCTAAGAATGTAAATGCTGACTTTGATCAATTTAAGCAGATTATCTTATTGGAGGACTTCAAAAGATGTGTCAGGAAAGATGTCAGTTTATATATTGATGAGAGAAAGGTAGACACTGTTTCTGATGCTGCAATTTTAGCTGATGAGTATGTTCTCACTCACAATCATTATACAGGTAATCAAATATAGAGATATGGGAGTAAATATGTAGCCATCTCTCAGAGTACAGGTGTAAAGGAGAGTAAAGATAATGTTTCTCAGGAAGGAAATACTAGTTCCACTTCTAACTTTTCTAAGAAGAAATGAGTGCTTTGGAGAGTAACATAATCGCTATTGATAAAGCTCCTCTTTTGAGCAGTAATTCTGTTGTACCTGCTTTGAGTGCTTTGAAGGGTAACGTAAGCTCTATTGTTAAAGCTCCTCTTTTAAGCAGTAATTATCTTGTACCTGCTTTGAGTGCTTTGAAGGGTAACGTAAGCTCTACTGACAAAGCTCCTCTTTTGAGCAGTGATGTGGGTGACACTCTCAAGAGTTCCTATGCAAATTTCCTGTCTGATGGTTTTGTCAGTTCACTTAATGGCAGTGACAGGAAATCTGTTAAAATTTTAAGAGACACAGGTACTTGCCAATTCCTACTAGTGACCAGTGTTTTAGGCTCTAATAATTCGTCTGGTGAAACTGTAATGTTGCAGGATTTAGGGAGTAATTATTTTTCTGTCCTGTGCAGAGTGAATCTTAAGTCTGCCTTTGTTCAAGGTCCAGTGATGGTAGGATTGGTTGAGACACTTCCTATGTCTGGTGTGACTCTTCTCCTTGGCAACGACATTGCTGGGGGTCGGGTTTGTCCAGCTCCTCGGTTGTCTAGTGAGCCAGTGGCTGGAGTCGAGGACGGCTCCTCTGATGTGTTTCCTGCATGTGCTGTAACTAGGGCAAAATCTAAAGTATATATATATTACTTATCCATATGGGCCTATTTTGCTTTTAATATGAACATATGAACATTTAAGAGCAATAAAAGAAGTGGGAATAGTATTTGGGGGGTGAAGAAGACGTGTTATTGCCGACCGGTCCATTCATGAGGCAAGAGCAGGGGGAGCGTATATGTTTCCTCTCCCAACTCCCAAGCGACACTGAGGCCTCACACTAGAAGTCTCTGTGTTGCAAGGATCTTTAGATAACTCAACCATGTTAAAGAGACCAGGAGGGGCAAATTCGCGCCAAAAATTACCCGATAAAAGGGGGAATAAGAGGAAAAATAGATGATAATTGTGGAGGGGGGAAAAGATAGGGGAGTGAGGTCATATATGTAGGAGTGGTAGCAAGTAAAGGAGGGGAATTATCTCACCTAATCACAAATTCTTTTGTTTTGAGTGCCACTGGGGTGTTTTCTAAGTGTTTTTTTTATGCTCTGGATCTATTGAGAACGGTCTCAGTGCACCAGAATAACCTCTATTGAGGAAGGTTGCTGTTTGTGGGTTAATATTCTATACTATAATATATTGCAATATAATATATTGCATCTGAAACTCCTCCCATAAATGAGTTACAGCTAGACGAAACAATTCAAGCTTCGCTGATCGAGTATGCATGATAAGCTGGTCGATTACATGACCCAACTTTGATCCGGGACCAACACGATAGTGGTAAATACTGGCAATGGGTAGTATCACATAAGGTGTCACACTAACACCCAGTTGGCCACAGCAAGCCAGCTCGCTTTTGTACTCTCAGTAGCAGGCATACATTCAATCAGGACGGACCTTATCCCTGTTGATAACGGTGAACTATTGTGATTTAGTACTTGTTACCAAGTGCTTAATATATAATATTCACAGTACTTCAGAATACCTATAAATATATGCCAATAACCAAATATTCTTCTCTCAGAATAATTTCAGGAAACCGAATATGTAACCGCTTGAATACTTATTCTAATTTACTTTTAATGTTTTCATAGAACGATATTTGGCTTGTATTAAAATTAAAATATCAACCAAGATATTTTTCCTTTAAAACCTAACCTTTCAAATTAAGATTGCTTATCTAACAAATAAGTTCCACAGGTGGAAGGACCTTAATATTGGTATCACATAAAAAGGAATTAAGAGAGGTAAACAATACATTGGTCACTGTATTCATGACTGCCATATTTCATACCGTATAATCATTATGTTTATCAACTCTGCGAAGCAGAGTTGTATCGCGCACACAGATCCCGCCCGTATACTGTGCACCATCAGTCAGCTGTCTGTCGTCGTCGTCGTCCGTCGTCGTTCGTCCGGAAACTCCTCCTAGACCGTTTTATTGATTTTCACCAAATTTCACATGTATATTCATTTGGTCAATGCGAAGGTCAGTCAAAAAGAAATTTTCAATTTAAATTAAAAGATTAAGGTCAAAGGTCCAGGTTAAAAATTAGGTCAATATTGCATGTGTCTTAGTTTTTAATCAAATTTCATTTTCACTATCCAAGTTACTGGTAACCTTGATTTTTTATATGACCAAATTTTTGATAAATATTCTGAAGGTTAAGGTCAAAGGTCAGACGTCAAAATATTTGTTTTACTAGTATTTAATATATTAACTGTTAGATTCTTACTAGAGTTACCATGTATATTCGGAATACTTAGGCCAAGGGCATACAAGAAACTATACAATTCCATATGAAAGGTCAAGTTCACAAGTCAAGGTCAAATAAAAGGTCAATATGCTAATTTCTGTACTTTTTCATGCAAACTTCACAACATTTGGTGATATAGTTGCACTTTAAATGAAAAGAAAAATATTAAATTTTGAGAAACATATCATGAAGGTCAAGGTGAAGGTCAAAGGTCAAAATCGACTATTCTATATAAATATATATGAAACTAAATGATGGGTTTTAATGAAATTAGTCACAAGTATTTTATTTTCCTGGGCAATTTCAATGAGAACAAAATACTCTTACATAAAGGTCAAGGTCACAGGTCAAGGTCAAAGGTCAACAAATACTATTTATTTTTAGTTTTATTCAAATGTCTTCATTTTCACTATACAAGTTACTGGTAACCTTGATATCGTATTGCACACATTTTGGATATAAATTCTAAAAGTTAATGGCAAAGGTCAAAATAGGTTTTTTAACTAGTATTTCTTATGCTAATTGTTAGATTCTCACTAGGCTTACCATGCATATTTGGAATACCAAGGCCAAGGTCATACAATAAACTATTCAATTCCATATGAAAGGTCAAGGTCACAGGTCAAGGTCAAATAAAAGGTCAATATGCTATTTTCTTTACTTTTCATGCAAACTTCAGAAGATTTGGTGAGATAGTTGCACTGTAAGTGAAAAGGAAAATAATAAATGTTGAGACATATAAAGGTCAAGATTAAAGGTCAAAGATCACGGTAACTATTCTATTAATATATATAATAAAACTAACTGATGGGTTTTAATGAAATTAGGCATGTTTATTTATTTTCATGGGCAATGTCAATGCAAACAAAAATGTACTCTTACATAAAGGTCAAGGTCACAGGTCAAGGTCAAAGGTCAACTTTTATTATTTATTAAAAAGGATTACTAAAATGTTAGAAAACTGACTGTGTTATGGATTATTACATAAATATCATATATATCATATTACACAAATATTGTAATTGTTAAGGACAGAGGTCTAGGTCAAAACAAGAGTATTTGTCATTTTCCCTAAACTCCTCCTTGACTGTGTAATGTATTGTCATCAAATTGTACAGGCAAATTCAGTTGGTCATTGCGACGACCATCCAAATATATGTATTTTATTTTTAGTCAAAAGTCAAGGTCCACAGTATATGATAACTATTTGCAATCAATAAGTTTTGATATGAATTACACCATAGTCATAATGCTAGTTAATACGAGCGCTCCTGTTAAGCTAACTAAATCCTTGATAAGAAATTCTAAGGTCGAAGGTCAAGGTCAAAGGTCAAGATTAAAGGTCGAAATATGATTCTTACTAGTATTTCCTATTTAATGTAAGATTCTCATTAGGCATATCATGCATATTCGGAATGCCTAGAACAAGGTCATACAAGAATAAACATAATTCCATTTGATAGGTCAAGGTCACAGGTCAACATCAAATATAAGGTCAATATGCTAATGTCTTTACTATTCATGTAAACTTCACCACATTCGTTGAGACAGTTGTGCTTTAAGGGAAAATTAAAATTTTAAATTTTCAGACATCATGAAGGTCAAGATAAAGGTAAAGGTCAACTATTCCTTTATTACCTCTTGAAATTAACTGATGATCTTTAATACAATTTGACACACTTATTTGATTTTCTAGGGTTACATCCAAGCAAATAAATATATAATCCTACATAAAGGTCAAAGTCACAGGCCAAGGTCATAAGTTAACCTTCATCATAAAAAAACTACTAAATTTATATTAATATTGATGATCTTTAATACAATTTGACACACTTATTCGATTTTCTAGGGTTACATCCAAGCAAATAAATATATAATCCTACATAAAGGTCAAAGTCACAGGCCAAGGTCATAAGTTAACCTTCATCATAAAAAAATACTAAATTTATATTAATATTAATTATATTAATACTAAAAAGCTGATGACTGATACAGTAGTTGCATTTTACTTAAATAACATTTATTTCAATCATATATAATTATATATACAGTATATATATATATATATTATAACACTTAAGGTTAAAGGTCAAGGGCAAAGAACAAGAGAAGAGTGTTAATCATTGTATTTAAACTCTTCCTAGACTGTTTAACCCTTTGTGTACCGGTGACGTCTCTTGTATTGTATTCTACCTATAATTAGACGCTTTTGTGGAGCTTATGAAGGATCTGTGGTAGTAAAAAGGGTTAATTAAGATAGTTGAAAACCTGCTAATTTTATGGAGGCCCTTCATAAACTAAAAAAATCATCTTAATATCCAGTATGATTATGGTCACTATTTCTTTCTTATATATATGTTTTAAATTTGGATTACACCATATTCAAAATGCTACAAAATAGTGTTACCCTGACTTTAGTATAGATAAATATTCCAATGATTAAGATTCAATGTGATCATAAATGTAATTATATAAATATACTCCCAGGCAGACATGAACCACCAACAGTCAGGACGAGTGTCCATGCTTCAATCCACTGCACACAAGTATCCTCTATCACGCCGTGGTATAGTTAATTAAAGTATGGGCACTTGTTCTGATTGTCGGTGGTTCATGTCCGGCTGTGAGTATAAATACATTTAGTAGTTTATGTGTATTTGCCATATATATATATATATATATATATATATATATGTTAGTAAAGCCAGGTAATACATTTTCTTTAATACATACGAGGTTGAAAGAAATGGCAATTTCTGCGTTGGAAATTTTATTATTCAAAGTTTCCAGGACTCTGATGAGTTTTCGCTGGGTGGCAGGAAGTAGATTAATGAGATTAGCAAAATTGATGGTGGTACAGGGTTACATTAATGTACATGATGATACAGGATATACGACGCGTTTCACTGGACAACCAGCATTATCAAGTAAGGATAGAATGATATAAAAGGTAAAGTCAGCCAAACAGTTCCCGTATATGTGGTACAGAGCCTACTAGTCAGAGACTGACCTCGGAGATTGCCAACTTTCATACACAAGCACATAATACAGTTCATATATCTACTCGCTCTCAGTTGTCTCCCGTATACTATTTCCCAGTAAAAAGCAGTCTATTACCACGGTGCCAACCCCGTACTCCCGTCAGCCACTTAAAAATTTGGAAAATACTTTACCACCAAGATAAAACAGGAAGAGAATGCAGGAAAAAACTCAAAGATACTGCACGGCTACCTGTGCCACCTCTCACCCGTCTCAGCCAATCAACGTGCCACCTGAGGTGAGCCAGGGGTATAAAGGGAGGGGGGCATGGCTGGGGTCAGACAATAAGTCCTCTCTCCAGCTCACCATGACCGCTCAAGACCAACAAACCAAATTCTCAGGGGTTTGCAAGTGGTTTAATGTTAAGAGAGGATGTGGGTTCATTGGAAGAACTACTGACAACAAAGAGTTCTTCATACATCGCAAAAACATCGCGAAAAATAACCCAAAGAAGGCAATTGCTTCAGTTGGAAAAGGTGAAGAAGTAGAATTTTATATCATGTATGGACGCAAAGGAAAGGAGGCCACCAGAGTGACGGGACCCAATGGCAGGCCTGTCATTCGCTCTCATTTTGCCCAAGAAAGGAGGAGCTGTGGTAGCATCCCCGGTATGAAGATAGGCGCCAAGACAGACACCATCACCATCGTCATTCACACAGCCATCGCTCTTGTCGGGGACAAAAAAAAAAAACTTTCCACACTTCTTCCAGCTCTCCTCAAGGCAAACGGTCTCCTGTCCAATGTCATCCCTCCGGATCTTCTAGCTGAAACACCACCATCCAAGAAGAAAACACCAAAGCCGGGAAAGCCGAAGAACACCACGAGGCCAAAACTCCTGCTCCCACGACCCATGTGCATACAACGGAAGGAGCCACAACAACCAACGGAGGACCGGGTACCAGCACAAGCCTCGACACCTCCAGAAGACATTGAAACTAATCAAGAAGAATCGTATGAAGAAGGCTCCGAGGAAGAAGAGGTGGATGTCGAGCTATTGGATGCTGAAGATCAAGAAGACAAGACCCTTCTACACCACTTCACTCTACCACCTCATCACCACTCCACCAACATTTTCCAGAACACCTTGCAGAAAGGTGTAAAATCCTTGAAGAACTTGGTCATAGTAAAAATCAAGTGGGTGAAAAACTTGAAAGAGATGGTTATAGTAAACAGCAAGTGGGTAGTACACTCTTAATCAGAACAATATATTGAAGAAAATCTAAAAAAAGTAGAAGTGCCGCTTTGCCCAAAATCAAAACGGCATACCTATAACTCTGCGATGGGTTACCATCATCACTACTATTACCACCATTATTACTACTACTATCACCATCATCACTATTGCTATCATCATAACTACAACTATCACCATTACTATCATATATATATACTCCCAGTCGGACTCGAACCACCAACAGTCAGAACGAGCGTCCATACTTTAATCCACTATACCACGGCATGATAGAGGATACTTAATTATGTGTAGTGAATTAAAGCATGGACACTCGTCCTGACTGTTGGTGGTTCGAGTCTGACTGGGAGTATATATATATATATATATATATAATATATATATATACATATATACTGTAGATATATATATATATATATATATATATATATATATATAATATATATATATATATATATATATACTGTATATATATATATATATATATATATATAATTAAATTTACGTTCTCATTTCATCTTAACAGTTGGAATAGTTATCTATAATTTGGTCAGCGTAACACTATTTTGTAGCGTTATGAATATGGTATAATTCAAATTTAAAATATATAAAAAAGAAAGAAATAGTGACCATAATCTGTGACCTTCACCATTCACCTTGACCTTTGAATAACAAAAACACCATATTTGGACAATCGTTGCATTGACCAACCGAATTTGCCAGCAAAATTTGGTGATACATTAACCCATTTAGAAAGTTCTGTCGTTTTCCTTTCATACTGGATAATAATAGACGACTTTATGCAGTTAAGAAGGGCCTCCAGAAAATTAGCAGGCTTTCACCTATCTTAACTAACCCTTTTTACTACCACAGATCTTTCGCAAGCTCCACAAAATCGTCTAATTATAGCTAGAATAAATACAAAAAAAAATATGTCGCCGGTACAGAAAGGGTTAAACAGTCTAGGAAGAGTTTAGGGAAAAATATTAACACTCTTGTTTTGATCTTTGACCTTAACCTTTAACCTTAAGTATTATAATACAGTATATATATAATATTGATATATACCGTATGTTATTTAAGTAAAATGCAACTAACAGTCAGCTTATCGAAAATTTAGTATTTTTTTATGATGAAGGATAACTTTTGGCCTTGACCTATGACCTTGACTTTTATGTAGGATTACATTTTGTGTTTGCTTTGTTGTAACCTTGCAAAATCAAATACGTGTGCCAAATCTCATTAAAAGATCAAAGTTATCTAATGGAATAGTTGACCTTGACCTTTGCCCTTTATCTTGACCTTCATGATGTTTGAAAATGTAACCTTTTAATTTTAATTTAAAGCACAACTGTCTCAACAAATGTTGTAAAGTTTACATGAATAGTAAACAAAAATAGCATATTGACCTTATATTTGACCTTGATCTGTGACCTTGACTATCAAATTAAATTATGTATATTCACTTATGACCTTGGTATTCTGAATATACATGATATACCTAGTGAGAATCTTACAGTAAATATGAAATACTAGTACAAATCTTATTTTTACATTTGACCTTGACCTTTGACTTCGACCTTCGACCTTGAAAATTCTTATCGAGAATTTAGTTAGCTTAACACCAATGTTAATATTAACCCCTTAAGCGCGATGGGCCTCATGGAAGGCTT
This sequence comes from Paralithodes platypus, assembly GCA_032716605.1. Lineage (NCBI taxonomy): Eukaryota > Metazoa > Arthropoda > Malacostraca > Decapoda > Lithodidae > Paralithodes > Paralithodes platypus. Next base: position 23,082,633 of record CM064573.1, on the reverse strand, counting down.
CCTATGGGGAACGCGATAGGCCTCACGGAAGCAAGACCATAAAAAAAGCCTTCCCCCCAAAAAAGGGCCTATCAAAACAAAGGAATTTGTCTCTAGGTGAGATAATTCCCCTCCAGTACTCATCCATGTGTTTCTCACCCACCCCCCTCCCCTCCTTCCCCACCTTATTCTCCCCTCCCTCCCCTCCTCAATTATTATTTTTCCTCTTATTATCATCATTTATCGGTTATTTTTTTCTCCCGCGATAATGTAGCACAAGTGGGTTGCATAAAAGATCGTTATGTAACACCCAGACATCGGCCCACACCGCCCCGCTCGTCTCAGTTACCTCACAGACAGTGAGAGGGGAGGGTTGCCTGTGGCTCTCTCTCGCCTGAGATTATGACCGGGTGGCCAATATCTTCGTTTTTCACCACCCAAATGCTTTTCCAACTTATTTTAGCACTCTTGAAGGTTCATATATACATCATATATGTAAAATAAAAGCACACCGAAAACAAATAATGCTCCATATTGTAAATATAACAAATTCTGTCAGAATCCAAGGCTAGAAATGCACAAATAACTACCCTAGCCCTAGGTCTATATCACGCTTGTCAGGTTAACTAGCGTTTTGAATACAGTAAACCCTCGCTATCTCTGACTAAATTGGGGGAGACTACTTCCGAGAAGCCCGATTTTCTGAGATGTCCGAAGTCCGACTTATATCCGACTTAAAAAGGGAAGGCAGAACCTTACACCCCCAATTCACTCTGTATAAGAGATTTTGTTTCTGGCATTATACCATCTTAATACCAATGGAAATACTACGACTCGCTGAAAAAAATCAGCTCTCTATGTGCGTGCGCGCGCGCGCGAGCGCAGAATTTCATTGCACTATGTGAAAAATCAACTAGCCATTGAAAATTGTTCAAATTCCCGCAATATTTTTCTGGCGTGTCCTACAAGCATCCCCTACAACTATATGATCTAGTTTTCCCATATTGACTAATAGAAGGTGCTGAACAAAATATATAATATATATATTTTTTTTTTTGGTAGCGCAAAATTTGACATGACATTTTTTGAATCTTGGAAAATATGGGAGATAAGGCCATTATCTAATCATATTACCGTTGCTATATAGTCCTATATATAGTGTGTAGAAGGGGAACGAAGCAGAGCAATATACAAAAATGTAGTTGCACTTGAAGTTGCCAATATATGATCTCTGGAAATCACAAAACTTTTAAATTCATACCTAGGAAGTGACAATTTTGGGGAAAATAACTAAGTTACTCCTTCCAGAGACATTTTCTATTACTAAGCTGTTAGAGAAAACAAAGTTATATGGGATACTCATGTAAAACATCTTGGAACATTGGGTCAACAGAAGACTTTCACAAGTGTTTTATATAAATCCATGATATTGGGGGCCACGGGGGGGGGGGGGGGGGGGGGGTAGGGATGTCATATGGGTGTTTATGCCCTCATATGATAGTTTCTATTGTTTACAGAAGCCTTTTAGACAAACAACACCAAAAACAAAAACAATTGGGCCGAGGGTAAAAATATTTGTTGATTGGGGGGGTGGTTGAACCCCCGTTCGGGGTGGGGGTTATGGATGCGATGTGTTTTTTTTTTGGCCCTCCTATGCTATTCTCCTATGTTGAAAGAAGCATTATAGAATTAAAAAAAAAAAAAAAAATTTTGATTTCAAGGTTCAGCCTTGGTTCTGCCTTCCGAATTAGAAGAGGAAAGTCTGCGTCACCAGAGAAAATTAGGATAATTTATGTTTTGTTTTCTTTTTTTTAACATGAAATTCATCATGTTAATGACAAATACGAACCTTATGTTTTCAGGGATAGTACAGTACATAGTAATTAATGTTAACACACTAATTTAAAAGGCACAGGCTTCAATTCATCCTAAAATAACTTAAAACCGAGTGAGAGAGAACATGGTAAACCGGACACAAATCCCGTCCAACTCTGAAATTGCCGAGATATACAGGGACATCTCCGAGAGGCTTATGCCATTTCGAGGAAGTGCGGGTTTCCGAGAAAAAAGAGTCCGAAATATCGGGGGTTTACTGTATGGTGTAATTCATATAAACACTTATATATAAGAAATATTACCTCATACTGTAACCTTGACCTTTGACTAAAAACAAATAAAATATATTTGAATGGTCGTTGCATGACCAACTGAATTTGCTTGTACAATTTGGGGACACTACATTAAACAGTCTAGGAGTAGCTTAGGGAAAATGACAAACACTCTTGTTTTGACCTTGACCTTTGACCTTAACTATTACAATATTTTTGTGAAATTTGATATACATGTTATTTAAGTAATAAGCAACTAACACAGCCAGTTTTCCAAAATTTGAGTTATAATTTTGTTAATTTAATAATAAAGTTGACCTTTGACCTTGATGTAAGATTACACATTTGTTTGCATTGACATTGCCCAGGAAATCAAATATGCATGCCTAATTTCATTAAAACCCATCAGTTAGTTTCAAATATATTATAATTATTTGACCTTCACCTTTGAACTCTTATCTTGACCTTTATGATATGTATCAAATGATATATTTTTCCTTTTCATTTAAAGTGCAACTATCTCACCACATGTTGTGATGTTTGCATGACAAGTAGAGAAAATAGTATATTGACCTTTATTTGACCTTGACCTGTGACCTTGACCTTTCATGTGGAATTGTATAGTTTCTTGTATTACCTTGGCCTAGGTATTCTGAATATATTTGGTAAGCCTAGTGCAGAATCTAACAGTTAGTAAAAGAGATACTAAAAAAACTTATTTTGACATTTGAGCTTGACCTTTGACCTTACCATTTAGAATATTTATCTAACATTTGGGAAATACGATATCAAGGTTACCAGTAACTTGTGTAGTGAAAATGAAGACATTTGAGTAAAAACAAAAAATATGTAGTATAATTTGACCTTTGATCTTGACCTGTGACCTTTACCTATATGTAAGAGTATTTTTTTTTTTCATTGAAATAGCACAGGAAAATCAAATAAGCATGCCTAATGTCATTAAAACCCATCAGTTAGTTTCATATATATAATTAGAATAGTTGACCTTGACCTTGACGTTTGACCTTTATGATATGCGTCTCAAAATTCATTATTTTCCTTTTCATTTAAAATGCAACTATATCACCAAATGTTGTGAAGTTTGCATGAAAAGTAAAGAAAATAAAATAGTGACCATATATTTGACCTTGAACTGTGACCTTGACCTTGTATATGGGATTGTATAGTTTCTTGTATGACCTTGGCCAAGGTATTCCAAATATGCATGGTAAGTCTAGTGAGAATCTAACAGTTAGCATAAGAAATACTAGTGAAACACTTATTTTGACCTTTGACCTTGACTTTTGACCTTACCTTTTACAACATTCACTTTAATTTTAGTCAATGTGATATCAAGGTTAGCAGTAACTTGTATAGTGAAAATGAAGACATTTTAGTACAAAATACAAAATATGAAATATTTACCTTAATTTTAACCTTGACCTTTGACCTTAGCCTTTGAGTTAAATGGAATATTCTTTTTGACTGACCTTTCATTGACCAAATAAATATACCTGTGAAATTTGGTTAAAATCCATCGAACGGTCTAGGAGGAGTTTCCGGACAGACAGACGGACGACGACGACGACGACGGACGACGAAGACAGACAAGCTGACTGGTGGTGCACAGTATACGGGTGGGATCCATGTGCGCGATGCCACTCTGCTTCGCAGAGTTGATAATATCAGAGTGGACGGCCCACTTCCTCTCTACTCTCCTACTTTACTTCATATTGCTTACTTCTCTCTTCATTATCCTCTGATAAACCCTACATTTCCCCCCCCCCCCCCCCCCCTATTATATCCCTAAATTTCGTTAAATTTCGAGTCAGGGACCATCAGCAGAGACCAGCCAGCCAATCATCATGCCTGCTGAGACTCCCAGTGCCACCACCAACCTCACTGGCCATGTTAAGTGGTTCAACGCCAAAAAGGGGTTTGGTTTTATTACCTACAGTGGAAGGGACATTTTTGTTCATTCCACAGGCATCTCCAAACCCAATCCTCTCCATCCTGTGCCCTCTCTTGCCACCAATGACAGGGTATCCTTCACCATCAAGAGGAGAAGGAGAGGAGATGAGGCCATCAATGTCATGGGCCCTGATGGAGAGATCCTGAAGGGTTCAAGACATGGTAGAAGAGGCGAGAGGGAGGACTACCACCACGTCACAGCAGCAGGCAGTTGTGTTTACCACCTGGATTAGGTCCAGGTTGTTGTCACAACTGCAGTGACCCTTTGCAAAGGGGATCACAAGCTGCTTCAGGACTACCTTCCTACACTCCTGAAGGCAAATAAAACTCCTCCGATCATCATTCCGCCTCTTCCAGGACCATCTTCATCACCCAGCCTCATTCCTATTCAGGCTATGAAGCCAAGAAGTCACCCGAGGGAAGCGACTGGATCTCCAGAAACCTCTCCCAAAACCTCCACATACAACAATCTCTGCATCACCACCTCCATCACCTGTCAACATCGCAGGACCAGCATCAACGTCCACTCCATCACCGGCCACCACTGACCATCCGGTGGCAGCCTCCTCCTCTACGTCGTCTGAATACTCCGAGTCCACCATGGGAGAAGAAGTCGATGTAGAGGAGATCGAGGGAAGAAGGGAAACGAGGATATCGACTTGGCGGTAACTGCCAGCGAGCTGGAGAAGATCTACTGTGAGCTGACTATGGACATTCAGAAGACTGTAGCAGCAGAAATACCTCCCTCACCAGCAGCCATCCAGAAGAAACTGATAAATTGTTTGCACCAGATGCACCTTCCCAAAAACACATAAACATTGGAGCAACTTGGTTGATCCCAAGTACTTTTATCTTTTACTGTACTTCTCATTTCTCAACTTCTTCTTCCTCTATCCAAACTCTCTACTCTCCTACTCTCTTACTTTACTATGGCCACCTGACCTGACCTGGGAGACTGCTCCGACTAAAGCAATCCTACCCCAACCCAATTACTCAGCTCACGCATGTTGGGTCAAGCCCCGACACCCTATTTCTCTCACTATTACCACTGTATCTCCTACTTACCCAATACAAATTTACCTTCTTTCACCTTCACCCACCTTTTCTATATTCATATTCATTCATTCATTCTGGTAGACTGGGAGAAAATGCTAGAGGACATTGCCCAGATTATTACAAAAGCACATCTTGGACACCTACCAATCAGCAGCCAACCTATGTAGATGCTACATATCAAAGCGAGCCGCACATTGATTGGCTAACTCCATCTAACTCACAACTATCCTGATCCCGAACAACATACCATGGAAAAAAACAATCTATTCCTATACTCCCATCAGCCACTTAAACATGTGGGAACTACCTTTCTGGGTATTATTTTGTTGAAAGAAGGAAAGAAGAGAAGAGAGGAACAGATCAAAGTGTTGTTGCCCGGTTACCTGCTGCCTCGCCCAGCCGTCTCAGCCAATCAACGAGCTGCCTGACTGGGTGAGACCAAAGGTTTAGGAAAACAGACGATTACAGCAAAGTGTACCTGCCAGCTCTGATCGGGTGAAAGGACCAGTGACGGAAGAGGAGATTAAAGAAGCTGCTATTTGTATTAAGGTACCATATTGGCCTCGCAAGACATTAATGAGTGTGACTGGGATGCTAGACTAATGGTACTGGAGAATTAATTAAATGTTGCCTTTTTGGGCAAGAAACAAAGACTTCGACAATGACCACAGCATTGATGAAATATATATACCTGGAGTTGACTATTAGCTTTATTGGTTAGTGAAGCGAGATATTTTAGCTAATTATAGTTTAGGTATTGCTAGACATATCAAGAGTAAGTTTTATGTGAAGCTTAAGTTCCAGAGATTCATTTTTTAACTTATATAACTGGAGGTCAATGTACAATCCTAAGACTGACATAATAGACTAGGCATATCAAAGGAGCAGATAAAAGGGTGGAACCTAATGTAAGTCTGTTTCCAAGAGAAGGGATAGACAAATACCTTAATATTACTCGCACAGTTATACGGATTTGCTTAATAGGTTTGTGTTGCATCTATTTAGTTTGAGTTTTATTCAAGGCAAAGGCAATATAGCCCTTTGGAAACCATTTAAGAAAAATAGAAACTGCATTAATATACTATTTATAGATATACATACCTCGTCAATAGCATGCTATCATACACATATATATCTATCAAATAAGGAGTAAGATATTAAGCATACTCCATGTACACATTATCCTTTAAGTTCTTGGTTAGTGCGCCTTGAAATCGAAGTAATATTAAGTCAACCTTTGAATAGCGATTGTATAGATAAGTTGTAATGGGAACTCATCCTTCCGAAAAACAAGTTTATGCAGTACAATCGTAGAGTATTCAAACTCTTCTAGCTTGAACTTATCTTGACCCAGATCAAGAAACATTAGTTAATTATACGTAATACTGCCTGCGTTTTTTAAGTTTATTATCAAAACTATAAGTTTCTGATCAACTCTCAGATTATTCCTATCCTATTAGTATATGTATTATTTAAAAATATACTATAGGTAGTGCCAACGAACTTGACAATTTTCTTGACCCCTTAACTTCTCATAACTCAAAAGGGCCTTCAGCAAACTGGCTGTAAATATCCACTCCTATTTCCTGGTGCCCTAATGATAGAAATGTCAGTTCGATTACTTTCATTAATTTTGAGTTATGAGAAGTTAAGGGGTCAAGATTATTGCCAAGTTCGTTGGCGCTACCTATACAAATATTATTATTATTATTAATATTAATATTATTATTATTATTATTATTATTAGTAGTATTATATTATTGTTATTTTTTATTATTATCATTATTATTAGTAATGTTATTATTATTATTATTATATTGTTATTAATATCATTATTGTTGTTGTATTAAATATACAGTATATCTTACACACAGAGAATTGGATGGAATAATTCGACAGTTAATCTTGAACTCTGACTATATTTCATGAACCTTCAACTTCAGGTACCATTTTCTCGTACTATTAATAATGCCCACCTCAACTTGAGATAAGCTGAAACCACATTCCGTGTTTGAATATTTTACGACCATAGGCTATAATTACGTTCTTTGAGATTAGACATTCCTATAACGAAATATCATTACCAGCGCTATTTAAAGTTTTATTTATTCCAACTTTGAATGGTTTAGGTCACAATAATATCCACTCAATTGAAAATGAATAATGAGTAATCAAAGCATTGTTACTCCTTAAATATTGAAAATATATTCGCGGTACGTTAGCAAGCTAATCGTTTGTGATAAAAAGATATATATATTTTCGTAACAACCAGTTTCATTTCAACATAAGAATATATTAACTCCCTCAGACATATTATGTTCCAGTAAGTCCGAGGAGGCGGGAGCCCCCGGATCATTGCCACTGCCTCGCACTACACTCACAACAACACTGCGGCCGTTAGAATTATCGCAGGAGGCTGAGGTTGCCACCAACGGTTTTATCGTATGGTAACTTATCGGACTTACTGAGCTCATATGACGCAAAATCGCGTCATAAACTTATTGGAGAGGTATAGAGATAAGTCCATATGACTTTTTGGTGGACTTATTCATATGACGCGATCGTGTCATATATGTCTGAGGGAGTTAAATGGTGCGGCTGAATTTGCCTTCCCTGATTACTTTCAACTAAATTAACACCTTACGAGCGGCCTATGCGGTTTATTTATGTGTACCGCCCAGCGGGGTGTTTTTAGCCAAAATAGGGCTGTTTACGTGATCATTTTCATGCCTAAATAAGACCCAGAACGTAAAACAAGTATCTATCCCTGAAAGGGCATAAACAGAGCTTTCGAATGACACCATAACGATCCTTGTATGATGGATAGTTTTCTTGCAATAACCGTGCAACGCGAGTGCAAAGAGCAGGTAATTCGGTACTTTCGGTACATAATTGAGTATGTAGCGAGTGAGAGAGGGAGGAGGGAGCTGAGATTTGTGTCAGTAGGTTCGCCGCGGTGGTCTGGAGCAGTCATACGCTCGCTAGTCTCCTGCCACCACTTGTCTCTCTCTCTCAGCCACATTACGTGCTGAAATTGCCACTCGAGTTATGTCGAGCGCCGCCACATAGTCCAGCTTTATTAAATACGACTTAAGTGGTGAGCCGCTAATAAAGGGTTAATGTAGTAGCAAAACTGTATTTTTCTGTATCCTCTGGTGTGACAGTAACTATTTCTGGTGTCTCCCTATAACGATTTAATTAACCTCCTATGACTCAAGACTGTGGATGGGTGGTGAAAAATACCATTAATGCCTTCTCTTTAACATGTAACTTACTAAACGTTGCGGTAAAGATATTTCCGAGTTCACTAACTCCCTTTTCTGAAACAAAATCTAGTAGAGCCGATCACCTAAATAGCTAATAGTAATTCACTTTACTAAGAATTGGAAACTAAACCAATTCTAAAAATCAGTTTATTTCATCATTGGACTATCTGCGTCTTTGAAAGGGATTCACTTATAGGGAACATCAATTATATTTAAGCACAGGAGGGTCAATTAATTTATCTCATGTTATTAACAGTTACGGGGCAAATAGGTCCCATTAATAAAACATGTGTTTCTTTTTTGTTTTCCTCCTGGTCTAGGCAGGCCACCAAGCTTGTGCCTGTTCTTGCTGTTCCTTCAATGTTCCTCCCACCCCATGTACTGTAACTTCAGTGAGATTTGATATAGGCAGGCTATGTAAGAGCAGGCTCTGGGATATTGTAGATGGATCTGGTCATATGGAGATTGGAAAATTCGGTTTTTGGAATCATGTAACTGCTGATGTTCGCCTTCCCTCTCGCATCCCCTTACATTTCCTGTGATCTCTGTTGTGGCTGTAGGGATAGGGTAGGATGGGGTTGTATGCTCTGAGAAGTGGTTTGCCACGGCCGGTGCTGTCTGGTGTTCTGTTTGTGTGACGAATGGCGATTGTGGGGGGATAGACAGCTTTGGAAGGTGAGATGTCTCTAAGAATTAGAGAGAATTAAAGAAAGAAAGAAAGAGCAAAGTGGAAAAGTAAAAGGTGGAGGTCCATCCTCCTTGCTGTGATTGAAGATTTCTTCAGGTATCAATATAGCATCCGACGAGCAAAACCACGTGGTGTTGAGGTGGAGAGGCCGCTGATCTTAGCGAAGGTGAAAGAGGGAAGTTGGTATTCTTGATGTTCTCAAAGGTCTTGAAGCTTCTTATCTGTTTTTCTGTACTTCAGGATCAGGTGTGGAAAGAATCTGCTTCAATTCCCTTCGAACTTTTACCTTGTAATAGATGTATTCCCTGACCTGGTCATTTGCAAGAGGAGAGACGGGAATACGTATCGTATCGGTGAAGGATATGGTTTAGGATATGGTCTTACATACTCAGGAACTTCTTCAGGATCTGGTGAAGTAGTAGACTCCTGATGACTGCCACCTTCCTCGACCTCCTCCACGTCTACAAGTTCCCCTATGGTGGACACTGAACACTCCGATACTTCTTATTCTTCTGCTGGTTTGAAGGTGGGTGTGATCTCTTCAGTTGGTTGTTTGGAGTCCTCAACTTTCTTCAGATCTTCTAAAGGAGGGCAGTTGCGTCGGCTTGTGTTACGCTCCGCCCCCTCCATATATACCTGCCCGTCACGCCAGTGAGCGTACTGATTGGCTGAGCCAAGCGGAGTGTGATAGCTTCTGCCAGGTGGTTGCTTTGCTCTGTTTCTTTACGTTTTTCATGTTTCCTCTTATCCTAGTAGATTCCTGGCAACGGGTTTCCCTATTTTCTTTTGTCTTATGGGAGTAAGAGGCTTGCAAGCAAGGAATAAACTGGTTCTTGACGGGATATGAGGTGGTGAGAGGTGGTGAAGACATCAGATAATTATACAGTTGACCAATCAGCGCACGAGGAGGCGGGCTGAGGCGGCTGGCAAGACACCTCCCTCTTCACAGGTAATGTTATGTTCTGATTGGCTATGAGGTTTGTAAGGATACGCCTCTCGTCTACCTTCCCAAATTCACGTTTCACCTGCTAATTATCACTGTCCATATATCAATGTTGATCGGCTGGAAGATTTAGTATCTCAGTTATTATTATTATTATTATTATTATTATTATTATTATAAGTATGTTACTGTTGATGTATTATTGTTGATATTGGTGATTATGGTGAAAATTCAAGTATACAGAATTTGCTTAGGTGCACCTGCAAACACATGTACTATTACAGTTATGTTTGATAATGGCAAAAATATTTAACGGTTGTATAGTAGTTGTGTTTGTATGCATACTTCAGCAAATGTTGTATATTTGAATTTTGACCATATTCAACACAATCAGCAACAATATTATCAAGAACAATATCAACAAAAACATTAACAATAGCATTCTAATAATAATACCGTTACTGATTGGGTTAAGGGGAGGTTTTTAGTTTACTCGCTAGACCTACATCAAGCTTTTAAAAATGGCCCCAAGACCCCCCTTGAAGATAAATAAGTACGTGTTTCGATAGAATGTTTCATCCAAAGGCCGGTTACCCTTAAATTGCAGGCTGGCAATCGCTCGCCAACAAATAATCGACACCTAAATAACACAAAATGGATTAATATAAATGGGGCAAGAAGTCTTAAAATTGGCAAACTAATGGGACAAACAATGGTCTCCTAGTTTATTTGTTGTCTCCTTTTGTGAGCTCAGATATAATTGGGAGAACCGCATAGAGTTAATTAAGGGGCCGTTACACATACCCGAACCGGAGCCCGAATGCTACCCGAACAGCGTTCTGGTAGCGTTCACGTAGCGGATCGGGTATACTCTGGATATATTCCCGCTCATTCTGGTAAGGTCAGGTGCAGTGCGGTGGAGGCGGCAAAATTTTACCGCTGCACTAAAATTAGGCCAAATGCTACCAGAATATTTAGTGGTTGGTCCGTGGTCGTGCTCAGCTCTGATAGGTCGGCAGCATTCTGTCTCATTCAGGCACATTCGTGCATATTTATAAATCAATTAATAAAGCTGTTATCCATCAAATACTAAAATTTTTCGTTTTCTTCTGTAAACATCGTAACCTCGGTGACCCATTAGAAAACAGAGACCGCTAGTTATCTGTGTATATTTCTCATTATAATTGCTCCTGTCATCTGTTTTCTGTCTCTTTTATTTATTTTCTATCTACTGTATTTATTTCTATCTCCCTTATTTATCAGTGCTTACATTTGATATTTGGTATCTATGGAATCTGTGAATAATTTCTGATTTGATAGGCTAACAAATTATATTATTCCACTAACACATAATGAGAAAATGACACAAGTAAATACAAAAATGTAAAACATTTTATTTCCCAATCTTTAAATATTTCAGCCGAGCTCAATGAAAGCGATCGATATGTATGCGAAACTATATGGCATCGACTTATTTTTCTGAAACGATAAGTTGTCAAAACCTTACGTTCAGCCTACAGACATGATGAGGTAAACATTTATATTGTACTCTTTTGTTGTAAATAATATTATTGTAATGGTAGGATATTATTCTTTTCAATTCCATGGCATTAGAAACTAAACAGTTATTAACCCACTGAGCACCAGCTAATTAGTAATAAAACTACGCTGTGAGACCAGCCGATTTGGCCAATTATTTGGTATTTTCATAAATAGCTGAAATAGGTGACAAATTTTGAAAAGCGCAACCCCACTCAACTCGGTTATTTGGGGATCCTATGGGGGGGGGGGGCAGCTTCAACAATCAGCTAATGAAGGGCGGTCTTCAAACTTCCCGCCCACACCACAACAGCTGAGCGCAGCAGCATGGCAGATGTACGATGCGTCCAGTTTTCGAGTGACGGTTATTTACACCACCCGAGCATCATGTGTGCCTTCATAGTTCATATATTAGCAACATGTATCACATAATGTCATTGTAAGTGAAGTTACAGTGTGATAAGTGCATAGATTCAAGTTTTATAATTGCCGAGGGTGTGGTAAGTCCCGCGGGCGTCCTGGTTACCATGGCGACTGGCGGGCTGGCGGCCATTTTGGTCATGGACTCCCGCACGTACACACAAGGCCAGCTGGCAGACATCCCACTCCCCCATAACTTTCCCTTTCATTCAATGCCTCCCTCATGCACTGTTTATTGATTTTATTCTTTACCGTTTGTTTTATAATTAGAATATGAGTGTTACACATTGTTTTAGGCACTTTTGACTTAGAAATATGGGTTTTGATGTATTTTTAGTGGGGAGACAGGGGAGATGGTGGTAAAGGCAGAGGTGGGGGCACTGGGGGAGTGGGGAAGGACCAGTGTACACATCGCCTAGCTTATTGTGTATGTAGCAACATGAAACACTCTCTCGTCTCTTCTTACCCCTACCATGACCTGGCGGAATTTTGAGGAATGCCATGGTGTCTGGGTCCTCCTCCTCCTTATTGCCCACTTGGTGGGGAGTCAACTATTTCATGGGGAGCATTAGGGGAACAATAAACATTGCAAGGCGACGAGATACGTTCGACACTCACTAAGTACACAAGACAACTGGCTGGGCGGGAGGGCTGGGGAGGCAGCCCAGTCCTCCCACTCCCTCCCTCCTCCCGCACTCTCTCTCCCCAGTCCCCACCGTGGCGGGACTTGGGTATTGCCAATTGATAAGTATTGCCAATGTTGAGCAACATCATAAGGTATATCCCATATAAATTTGAACCCTCTATCTACCATAGGACAAGAATACATAAGCTCAAAAGTGGCGGTAAGATAAGTGGGTAAACTGGCTTTCTCCATCCGCCCGTACTAACCTGCGCGGCTGGACTAGGGGGTTGCCGAGTACCGGCACTGTTCGGCAACATCATAAGGTATATCCCATACCATCCTCAAGCCTCTAGCTACCATAGGACAAGAGTATATAAGGTCAAAATTGCTGACGCAGGTGCTGCGGCGCTCGGGTTTAGCGTTACATACATTGCCGACGCATCACGTGCGTCGCTGGGGTTCTGTGGGTTAAAATAACATCAAACAACAAATAATTCTGTCCATTAACCCGTAAATGGTGAAGCTCTAGTAATGAACACCATTCCCCCAGGCAAAGGTATGGTCTGTAGTTGAAAAAAGTGGTGCGAGCGGCATCGTGCGGCGAGATTTACCCGTGCGTATATTCTGGCATACAGTGGGTAGAACCAAGGGGAGGGGAGGGTTGGGTGAGCGAAATATCGCATATATATCGTATGTTGAGCACTTTCATGCTATATAATGTACATGTACGTATATAGGCGACCCATCTGAATATTATTTAGCAAGATATTTAGTAAGAGAATGACAGGAAAGTTTGAGCCATAAAGTTGAGAATTCAGAGGAGTCGAAATCGGGAACACGAGAGCAAGTGAGTTTGTTGTGCACATATGCACAACATCCGCCTTTGGCTTTGAAACTAGGATAGAGAAAGTAGGAGGATAAAGAGAAGGGGTTGCTGGATGTTGCTACAGACACCTGAGTTTCGGTGAGGAAGAGAAGATCAGGTTTGTAGGAGGAGAGATGGTGCTCAACAGAGTGAAAGTTGGAGGAAAGTCCGCGAATGTTGCAGAAATTAATAGAAAGAGTAACAGGCCGAGGTCCAGGTGATTGTGTGGGGTCGTCAGGGGATGGTCGGTCGGGTGAGGGGGCATTTATGGTCCCCCCCCCCCTGGGGACTCCGAGGCTGGGCTACAATTCATCATTATTATTTTTTTTAAATTTTGGTGTGGAAGAATGAAGTGTGGTGTGCATGTTTAGTGTAGTGAAGTGGATAGGAGGAGGAGGTGTTTGTGAGAGCTAGCTAGATTGCTCTCAGTGTAAATGAGGCACAAAGAAAATCAGTAAGAGAGGCCAAGCAAGTGAAACAGGAGTTCCAGCGACTCTTTATCACATGCCTATAACCTGACCTGGGTCTAGCCCTGATCGATTGGTGCCTACAATCTCCCCACCATCTGCATACAAATATATCCTACTTCCATTTGTTATAACTTCAGGTAATGAACATAACAAACAGTAGTGGTCCCAACACAGATCCCTGAGGTACCCCACTTGTAACTTCCCTCCACCCCGAACCTATTCCATTCACCAGTACCCTCTGTCTTCGATCGTTCAGGAAGGCCTCTATCCACTTCACACATTTCTCTCCTATATTATAACTTCTGACCTTCTCTAATAGCCTTTTGTGTGAGACCTTGTCGAAGGCCTTCATAAAATTGCAATATACCACGTCTATAACATCCCCATCCTCCAGAATTTGCATCCAATCATCTACCACCTTAGTGAGCTGAAGCACCATCAACCTCCCTGGCAAGAACCCGAACTGTTTCCTACTGAAAAGTTGGTTTGACTTCATATGTTCCATTATTCCTTGTCTGATTACAGCTTACATTAATTTGCACCCTACACTTATCAAACTGACTGGTCTATAATTTCCTGGGTCATTTCTCTTTCCCTTCTTATATGTAGCGGTTATATTTGCCACTTTCCAGTCCATCGGGATTTGTCCTGTATTAAATGATTCCTCAAATAACATTTTTAAAGGCTCAACTAACATCTCACCTCCTTCTTTGATAATTCTTGGATGTATCCCATCCGGTCCCAGGGACTTACTTCTATTCACTCCTTATTTTAGCCTGGGAGAACTCTATCAGTTCCAATGCTGGTACCTGTTTGATGGGAATACTGGGCACCTCTTCATCCGGCGCAACTGTAAATACCTCCCCAAAGTATCTCCCTAGCACCTCTGCCTTCTCTTCTGCTCTAGTCATGTCATCCGAGTCTCCTAACAGTTCTGAGATACCCACTCTTCTTGTCAACTTTTCTTGAATATACTTCCAGAATATTGTTGGATTCCCTTTCACATTTCTTGCAATCTCTCTTTCCCTCTCCTTCAACCCCCCCCCCCCCCCCCCTCCTTGTCTCCCACCTTATTTTATTGTTTATTTGTCTGCATTCCAAATCCACTTCTTGAATTTCTATATTAGACCCATTGTTGTTGTTTTTTTATTTTTAGTCTTGCCCACAAACGTTTCTTTCTTCTTATCAATGTCCAAAGTGTTCTGCTCATTGGTAATTCTGGGTTTGTTCTTTTCCTCAATTTTGTTTTATCCTTATATTCTCTTACTGGTACACATTCGGATATCGCATTCTCCAGTTTGACTCTAATCTTCCTCCACATTCCCTCAGCATCTTCACCGTTCAATTACTCCTTCCAGTCAATATCCAAACACTGTCTCAGCAACTCATAATCTGCTCTATCATACATGCATATTGTTTTGCTTCTTTTATCCCTCTCTGTTTTAATATTGCAACTAAAACTTATACAAGCATGGTCACTACGACCTATAGGGCTATCCACATTGACATCATCAACTATATATCAAATCAAGTACACTCCCCTGCGTCCCATCTCTATAATATGTTGCGTTAAGAAAAAATATCTCACTTTCTCTATGAATGTGAATTTCAGGCTACATTATCCCGCTGGAGTAGTGTAATTTACCCAGTTGATCCTTGGCAAATTGAAATCTCTAAGCAAAACCTTATATTTGGTCTCTCTATTATCTAATTCCTGCATTACTTTCAGTAGGTTATCATCCTCTTTCCTACTATTATTTGGGCATCTGTATATAGAGGCAATTAAAATTGACCCTCTTGCACATTTTACTTCAGTACACAAATACTCACAATACTGCTGTCTCAAATCAACTTAATTAACATTAAGCTCTTTTCTTACATAAATATACAGTCATCTTTCAACCTCTGTCCTAATGGCATTCTTTTCATACAACTCAAAACCTTCCAAAATATACTCCACCAGTTCCCTTTCAATACTAGCATGTTTTGGTCTTACTTCCTGTAGGGCTATGACATCGGGTTTATCCTATGCATCTTGCAACCTACATATCAGTTCTCTTTTCTTGTCTTGGGTAAACACATCAACATTACTAAACATAATCTTTAGTCTGTCTACCATTCTCTCAGCAACTACACTATCCCGCTCCTCTTTTCCGTACCCTGCTCCTTCCTATGCACTACTGGGTCTGCAGCTTCGCCTACTGTTTCTTCCAAAGACATCTTCACCCTGTTCTCCCCCTCTACCATATCGCCCATCACCTTCTCTTCCTTCCCTGATCTCCTTCTCTCTTCTATTCGTGTAAACCACTTCCTCAATTTCCCGTCCCTCACTCTCCAGGAAAACTTCTTATTCTCCTCACCCAACCTTCTATTCTCTTCATCAGCCTTTTCCTGCAATTGCTTTATGTTTTGTCTTTGTTCTATGCTCAGATCCTTCTTATTCGTATGTGTTTCAATTTTTCATTCGTGTTTAGCCTCCAACTAAAATGTGTCACTATCTCTGCCACTGCCCTGGTTCTGAACTGTACTCTTATAGGTCTCATCTACCCCTTCTATATCTACCAATCCTACTGATTTCCTCTTCCTGCTCTTCCCATTCACATCCATCCTCATCCATAACTTTTGTGACCACCTTCACTTTCTCCACATCCCTCACTTTTCTCTCTCCATTATCAGTCACATGTGCCTCTATATCTCCATGCACAATTACACCTATATCCCTGTCCATGGCCTCCCTCATGACACAATCCTTTTTCTTCATGACACCCACGACTGCACTCTCGAAACTTTGTTTTGTCTTATTCATTTATTCCTTTTGTTCTTTCACAATATCCTCCAAGGCTTTCACTTTCTGTTCACCTACCACCGTCCATGCTACTGTCTCCTTCACTACTGCGTTCAATCCTGGTGCCCTTATTACCAAAAAGATATAGACAAGCTAGAACGAGTTCAACGTAGAGTTACCAAAATGATACCTAGCCTAAAGAACAAACCATACGAGGAGTGTCTTAGAGAATTAAATCTATTTCCTTTAACCCAGCGCAGATTAAGAGGCGACTTAACTCAAGTGTTCAAAATCATCAAAGGCATCGACAATATGAACTGAAGTAAGTACTTCACTATCGACCAATCTAATTACACGCGAGGCAACGATTGCAAAATTATTGGTAAATCTATTAACTCGCACGAATCTAAGAATTTCTTCTTCAATCGAGTTGTCAACTTGTGGAATGGGCTTTCCCGGAGACGTTATAGACTGTAGCACCGTTGATTCATTTAAACTTTTCCTAGACAAATATCTCGCATCAAACCCGCGACTGACTGCGTTTGTAAATGAATAACTTTATTTTATCCCCCCTCAGTTATTAACCCATCTGTCCCCTACTAACTTCCTAATCATGCCACGGACATTAGTTCCAGGGCAGTAGTTCCCTTTCCAATGTTCCCTTACCTACTCTAAACCAGTGTTTGGACACTTGATCCTCAGGGTTTTGGAGGACAAGCAGCCTAGCAGGGTCACTAGATCTGTTCTTGCTTGATTTCCTTTTTACTCATTTGTACCTCCTTGACTCGTCCTTAACCCTTGTCTATCGGGCTAGGCGGTATATTTGACCGTGCCGCACAGCATTTTTTTTTACCATAAATGGGGTTGTTTCCGTGCTCTTTTTCATGCATAAAGAAGACCCAGAGCGTAATACAAGTATGTATCCCTTAAAGGGCGTAAATTGAGCTTTCCAATGACACCCGAACCATCCTTCTACGATCACTGGTTGTCTTGCAACGATCGTGCAACCGAAGGGCAAAATTGCTAAAATACGGTAATTTCTTTATATAATTACGTATGTAGCGAGGGAGTGAGGGTGGATGTAAGTGGAGTAAATCTCAGTAGGTCCACAGCGGCCGTGGCGAGCGGTCACGAGGTAAACCATGCTCCTCCAGTCACTCGTCTCTCTCTCAGAGCCAATATTGCGCCAAAATTGCACTCGGACTAAAGCGGGCCCCGTCACATAGACCAAATTTTTCTATTCGGACTTAAGTCGGGCCCCGATCTTTAAGGGTTAATACTCCTTCAATGCCACATTCTCTGCTCCCAATTCATCTACCCTTTTTAATACCATCTCTGGGCTATTATTAACTTCCGAAATAGGCTTATGTTTGCCTCCTTCACTTATCCCTTTACCACCTGACGCAACACACAATTCACACAATACCTTAACTTTCTCACCAATATCCCCCTTCCATTTTTCCATATCACTCTTCCACGTTTCCAAATCCTTCACAACACTAATAACCTCTTCTAACTTCTTATCTACACTCCTAAACCCACGAAAATCTTGTAACCTATCCTCTGCATCCGTAATTTCATCCGGCAATTTTCATCGTCGTACCAAAACAAAAACAAAGCCGGGCAGCCGTCTTGTTTTAACTCTCTTATTCCACCATATCACCTTTTTACCACCTATTTTCACTTCCAAACACTTCACGAGTCTTTCCCTTTCCTCGCTAGCCCCGTATGCACTCGAAATTCTTGATATTTACTTTCGCTTATGTAATATTACTGAGCCTCAAAGCCGCATCCGCCACCCACCAGTGCCGCCGACCAACTCCTATACCTCAGTATATTTCATCAAGTACAATGTTCTTGTGATAATGTGAATATAATTTTATGAATTTGTACCTGTCATATGTATATATATTTCTATGTAATTCTTTGGTATATCATATATTTGTAAGCAATGCAAAATCATATTTTTATAAGTTTTCCAATGTTATACCTGAAACATATTTTATGTAATGTATAGTAATAATTATGTGTATATTTTCCAATGTATGTCTTGCTTATAAATAATAATAAAACAAAAAAATAATAACAAAAATACAAACTCATGTCATTGTATTCATGCAATATGAACTATTCTATGAATATTCCATATTGCTTGAATACAATGACATGAGTTTGTAAACAAAAAAATTACTAAAAAATTTCTAAACATCGTAAGCACTTCCCCATAACCCCTTCCTGGATTCGAACCCACTTCCCTGACCTCCGTTCAGTTCCCCTTTCCATCACCTTACCGACTAGGCCACGCCAGCTCATACCATATGTCAGCGAAAATTTGGTCTCTAGACTTGACCTGTCACTCGCGACAAAAAAAAAAAAAAATACATCGATATACTATTGTATATCGATGAATTTTCATTCACTACATATGAAATAACATATTATGCCCCACTAAAAAATACATTTCTATTGTATATTAGTTGTAATAATACAATAGCCCTGTGCTTGTATCCAAATTTCCCCGACATTTATCTTGTGAAAGATGACACCAGTCTACTTTTGGCCCACTATATTTACCCAGACTCCCCCCTCTCTTTCGCCTCTCGTCTCCCTCCATCCTCGTACCTAACCTGATTTCTTTCTTTTTATACTGTCTATGGCCTAGTTAATGGTGTCCACTCTTCACATGGGACTACTGCAATGTCGGCATGCATAAATGAAAGCATGAGAGTGATCAATACGCACGATATAAAGCAATATCTCCTTATCAACCCCCCTCCCTCCCTCCTCCTCCTTCCCCCGTCTCCCAGACACCTGCAGCTGGGCTGGCTATAAGGGTGAGAATCCTGTGGCTTCTCTACCCTCAGGCGCCTGTCATATGATCCCTCCTCTCTGCCTCTTTCCTCCCTACTTTTCCCTCCTTCTCTCCCTTCTCATCCCGTGTCTCGCGTATAATTTTTCGCCTATAAACCACATGTATTGTCTATCTGCACCTTATATCTCTGTGCTGTCTATCTCTCCCCTAACTCTACCAACTTTCCCAAATTCTTTGACTATCTAAACTCTACAGTGGAACACATTCTATCCATTTCTCCTTTCTCAGAAATCTCCATCTTAGGAGATTTCAACGTTCACCACCGCCATTGGCTCTCCTCTCACACTACTGATCCACCTGGTGAACAAGCCTACGTCTTTTCTATTCTAAATGACCTAGAGCAGTTAGTTCAGCAACCCACCCGTATCCCGGATCGCATCGGAGATCGGCCCAACATTCTTGACCTGTTTCTAACTTCTAACCCTTCTTCTTATACTGTCGATCTTTTCTCTCCTTTGGGCTCCTCCGACCATAAACTTATCTCTGTCACCTGTCCTATCTCTCCAGTACAGCCACACGATCCTCCTAGCCGGCGGCGCTTGTGGCACTTTGGCGCTGCCGACTGGGAGGCTCTTCGGCAGTACTTCTTTGATTTCCCATGGAATGATTTCTGATTCCATGGCCGAGGACCCTCGGAGAGTGCTGAACGCATTACCGAGGTAATCCTATCGGGCATGGAAGCATACATTCCATTCTCTTTCTCTCAGACTAATGCTAAAAAATCTTGGTTTACTCACGCCTGTTCTACTGCTGTCCGCAATAAGGAGGAAGCATTCAAACGGTACCGACGCCTTAAAACTCAAGACTCTCATTCTTCATATGTTTCTGCCCGGAATCAAGCCAAATCTGTTCTTCGACTTGCCAAACACTCTTTCATCAATAATAAATGCACTGAACTATCCAACTCTAGCTCTTCCCAAGCTTTCTGGCATCTAGCCAAAAACCTCTCCAACAATTTCTCTTCCTCGTCTTTCCCTCCCCTTTCCCACTCTGATGGCACAACCATCACTTCTTCCTCTGACAAAGCTAAACTCTTCGCTCAAACTTTTGCTAGAAACTCCACCTTGGATGATTCCGGTGCTATTCCTCCCTCTCCGCCCTACTCTCTCTTACTTATGCCTAATATCCTAATCTCTTCTAAAGATGTACTTTCTACCCTCTCTGGGCTTAACACTAATAAGGCGTACGGTCCGGACGGTGTTCCTCCTGTTGTTCTCAAAAACTGTGCTTCCGTGCTGACTCCCTGCCTAGGCAAACTCTTTCGTCTCTGTCTATCCTCTAACGTCTTCCCTTCATGCTGGAAGTTTGCTCACATTCAACCTGTCCCAAAGAAGGGTGACCGCTCTCAACCCTCCAACTATCGTCCAATTGCTCTTATCTCTTGTTTTTGAAACTATTCTTACTTCCAAATTTCTTAAGCATTTCTCTTCTCATAATCTGCTCTCAGATCGCCAGTATGGCTTCCTTAAGGGTCGCTCTACTGGTGATCTTCTTTCATATCTTACTAACTCTTGGTCATCCTCCTTTCGGGACTTCGGTAGGACTTTTTCTATTGCACTAGACATATCGAATGCCTTCGATAGAGTCTGGCATAAATCTTTAATTTCTAAACTACCTCCTTCGGTTTCTATCCCTCCATCTGTGCCTTTGTCTCTAATTTCCTTTCCGGCCGTTCCATAGCCGCGGTTGTGGACGGCCATTGTTCACTTCCTCACCCTATAAACTTCGGTGTTCCTCAGGGCTCTGTCCTATCTCCTATTCTCTTTCTAATTTTTATAAATGATCTCCTTAACTGTACCTTAATTCCCATCCATTCATACGCAGACGACTCAACCTTACACTACTCCATTAGTTTTTCAGAACGCCCCAGCCAGCAATCCTTCAACGACAAACGTAATGAAGCCATAGAACTCTTAAATTCTGATCTAAATACTATTTCCAATTGGGGCAGAGAAAACCTTGTTAACTTTAATGCTTCCAAAACCCAATTTCTCCATCTATCTACCCGTCAGGATCTCCCAGCGGACTATCCCTTATTCTTCAACAATACAAAAATCAACCCTTCATCTTCTCTCAATATTCTTGGTGTCTCTTTTTCTTCTGCTCTCATTTGGAAGGACCATATTACCAGTCTTGCTAAGGCAGCCTCCCAGAAGCTGGGTGTGCTCAACCGCCTTAGGGGGTTCTTTTCCCCTGCACAGCTTCTTGCTCTGTACAGGGGCATAGTGCGCCCTTGTGTTGAGTATTGTTCACATGTGTGGGGAGGTTCCTCTCACACCGCTCTCCTAGACAAAGTTGAAAGGAAGGCCTTTCGTATCATTAACTCCCGTCCACTCACCAACTCTCTGCAATCTCTCTCTCTCCGCCGCAATGTTGCATCTCTCTCGCTATTCTATCGCTACTATAATAATCAGTGTTCCTCAGAGCTATTCCAGTGCATACCACCTCCTTTACGTAGGGCACGTGGTACCCGTCTTGCAACTCAATCCCACCCCTACTCTGTGCAACTACCCAACCCAAGAGTGAAACGTTACTCTCAAACTTTCTTCTACTCAACAGCTGAGCTCTGGAACTCTCTCCCAGAATCAGTCTTCCCCTCTTCCTATGACTTAAATTGCTTCAAACTCCGTGTGTCCAGGAATTTTGGCTCGAACGTCCCTTGATTATGGCCCTGTCACTCTTTCAACTATGGGGGGGGGGGGCACTCGCTATAGGCAGTTATGCCTTTTGCCTCCCTCAATCACATAGAAAAAAAAACAAAAAAAAACAAAAAAAATGACACCAAACTATATACTGTAGAAGAGTGAGGAGTAAGGAAGATGTGGGTTTGCTTCAAGGAGATGTGGCGTGCATGAAGGGATGGTCTGAACATTGGTTAATGCCTTTTCATCCAAAAAAATGCAAGTACATGCGGATTGGGACAAACAAGACAGACAAGGTAGGATACAGTATGTATGAAACAATGGAGGAAGTGAGAGCAGAAAAGGATATAGGGGAAGTGATAGACAATAAGTTAAATTTCTCAGAACATTTAGCGGAAAAGATAAATATAGCCAATACAATTGTAGGGCTGATAAGGAGGACATTTGTGTCACTGGATGAAGAAATCTTCAGGAATCTCTATACAGAGCTGGTTAGGCCGCACCTGGAATATGCGAACCAGGTGTGGGCTCCATATATGGTGAAAGATATAGAAGCGGTGGAAAAAGTGCAGAGGAGAGCTAGCAAGCTGGTACCAATTTTGAAGAACCTGGGCTATGAGCATAGGTTGAGGACACTGGGACTCCCGACACTGGCATATAGGAGAAGAGAGGGAATATGATAGAGACTTTTAAGATAGTCAGGAAAGTATGATGAGGATGTGTGTGAAGGTATCTTCTTGATGCGGGAGGGAACAAGATTGAGAGGATATTCTAAAAAAAATTACAAGGAAAGAACTAGGCTTGAAAAGTCAAAGAACTCTTTTTGTGATAGAGTGGTAAATGAGTGGAACACACTGCCCCAGTATGTAGCCGATTCCGAATCAGTAAAGAAGTTTGAAAGTAATCTTGATAAAGCAGGGGGAAGACAAGATTTGAAGTTTGATTACAAAGCGAGAAAACAGAATAGTAAAAATGTTGCGTCTGCCGCCGCCGCTGCCAACACCGTGAACAACCACAGCAGCGCAAGTACTGGTACTGAGCTGCATACACAGGCCTAGTTTGCCTTTTTTCCAGAGGATCTACTGTAAAATCTACTGTAAGTAGTGACATAAGCGTGGTCAGGTAGGTTAGGTCAGGTGAGGTGAGGTTGGTCAGGAGTCAAGGGCAGGCCAGAGACACTCAATAGTTCTTCAGATTCTGGAAGTTCCTGAAGCAGTCACCCAAGCAGAGTGGAACTTTGCATTCGTTGCATTTGGTGGTGACCTTGGGCTCCGTCCTGGGCCTCCTTGTGGTGTGGGTGCAGACGTGGCAATTCAACTGCTTTCGTCAACTGCCAACAAATAATGTGTGGACTGGGAAGTGTATTTGTACACCTACCTGGATGCGATCAGGGATGTGGGGACCACGCCAGCCCACATTAGTTCGAGTGAGCTTGCCATACTTCTCCAGGAGTTGATAAGAGACGTTGTACACAAACTCCCAAAACTTTATTTTCTTGTTCGGGGCCATGTCCTTCTTCACCAGCCACATATTGTAGGCGTTGAGCATCGTGATGTCCACAAGATGAAGGAATAACTTGTGATACCACTTCACAGCTTTCCTTAGACACCAAACGCCTGCAAGTTGACAGTCAGACTTGTCCAAGAAGGCGCATGTTCTTAATGTAGTCCACTACCATGTCAGGTTTTTGGATGGTTTTCTTGGTGCAGTAGTGGACTTTACCTGAGTCGATCTGGGCACCTGTGTGGACAGTCGGAAGCAGGTGAACATCACGTCTGTCCTTCCACTTCATGGCCACCACTTTTTCCAAACTTTTCGAGCATCTTTAATTTCTCTTGCCCCCTTCATCGCCTTCTTTGTTCTCTTCTCTCGTGGTGGTGTTCCTTGGCAAGTTCATCTTTTGAAGGTGTCACTGGAGGATGGATTGTCAAGTGGAATGTGGTGACCGACGAACTTTGGCATGAACTTCCCTGTGCTTCTGACCGTCCCACATGACCCCGTTTGGTTGTCATGGAGAAACTGGCAGAGAGCAGGAGAAGTATACCAATTGTCAGTGTACAATGTGTGCCCTTTGCAAATGTAAGGTTCCATAATTTTCTTTACGATGGCTCCTGACAAGCCCATGGGGTCATTGGCACCAAAACTTGGCTCGTCAATGTTAGTGCCTGGTATAGACGATCATGTCAAGCACCATGCCGTTCTCACAGTCACACAACACAAGCAACTTGATTCCGAACCTGTGCCTCTTCAAGAAGATGTACTGCTTGAAAACAAAGCGACCTTTGAAGAGCACGAGTGACTCACCAATCACCAAGTTGTGGAAGGGGTAAAAGTATTTCGTATACCTCTCCATCAACATGGTAAACACCTCCCGAACTTTCCATATTCTGTCATTCCTATTAGGTTGTAATTGTCTGCAAGGTGCATAAATCTAAGCAACAACATAAATCTGTCACAAGTCATGTACTTGTTAAAATTTGGGGTGGCGATGAGGGCGTCGTGCTTCCAGTAATGTTGAAGCACATGCTTCTTTATAAGAGGCATGAACATCAACAATGCAAAGAACATCATGAATTCATTTACAATCGTATCTACCCTGGCTCGCCCTTGTAGAAATCACGTCCATGTTGTCCTTCACCCACCTATAGTAAGCATTGGTTCGGGCAACAATGTACGTCATTATCTGCAAGAAAGAAATCCATTTCACTTGCATCGTCACCACAGGGTCAATCTGCGATTGATTCGCATCAAACTGGTGCAAGTCTGGTACAAAATCGGCACCGTCGGACCATGCGAACGTATGAATGTTTGCAGCTCGGACCAGTATGTTGTTGTCATCCTCGTTAGCTCCACCTTCAGACAACTCACTATCATGGTCATCGTAGAGAATTTCCCCGTCGCCCTCCTCTGACGACGAACGCCCCTCATCATGCTCAGCATCTGGCTCCGACACGCTGTCACTGTCGACACCCCATCAATACACCATTGCTTCGTCGTCAGAACCCTGCGTTTCATCCTGAAAGGGCCGGCAGGGGCAGAGGGGCGCGAGGCAGGCATTTTTCTCTTCCCAGCCGCCTTGCCCTACACTTTCTTCCCACTTGCAGGGGTAGGGGCGGCAGCAGGAGCAGTGGCAGGGGCGGAAGAGGCGGGTGGTGGTGATGGTGGTGGCATGGTGGTGGTAGATGCATTTTTTTTTTTTGAGATATTTTGTGCTGGGAAACCTTGCCCTTCCCTTTCCTCCCAGTCGCCCCCGCACCTCCTGCGTCCCTAGAGTGGCCTCCTGTAGTAGTAGAAGGCCCAGCTCTAGAGGCGGCGTGGGTGGTAGTATTAGCCTGAGTGGTGGTGGTGGTGTCAGAAAAGGTCAGCGATCTCTGTAAACGTGCAGAGCTCCTTGCACGTGCCTTTCGTGCCTTTTTACGTGCAGGGGGATCGTTCTCGGAGCTGCTCTCATAGAAGTACAGGTATGAGGGCTTTCTAGCAGCCACTCTCTGCCTTCCACGGCCGCTGACACCGCCCAAAGGAGGGCTGGATGTGTCATCAGGGCTTGCGGGAGAGGGACGTGTAAGCTCCACGACAAATGCTTGGTAACTGACTGAGGGTGCGCGACTGGAGTGTGTGTTGTGGTGGTATTGAGAGTTGCCATGTTGTACTACTCGCACACCAATCTGTAACCGCCTGGCTGAAAGCCCGCGGTTTTGGTGTTTCATTTAAATTCCATGATCTTAACCCGTGGAGCCCCGGCTAGTTTTGTAATGTTTGCGCACCAGAACCCGGCCGGTTTTCAAAAAATTGTTTTATTCCAGAAACAATAGCGAATGGGTTAGGAATGAAGGAAAAACCACGAAAAACCGCTCAAAAAGCTTAAACAATGGTTCTACAGAGCCCCCGAAAACGGATTTTACAAGAGTACAAAATTGAAGGCAATTATCCCAAAAAACCAGGTTATTGCGCGCTCGCGCGCACGCACGTGGACTTTGAGAGTTTTCAACCATCGGCACGGTTGCGTGGGATACGTACACAGTTCCCATACAAATCTGAGCCCTCTTGAGTGGGCTACACCTGAGGTTACGGTCGGCGCAATTAGGGTGACGCGTCAGGCGCGTCTCTGGGGCTGTGCGTTACATACATCGCCGACGCGAGTCTCGCCCTCTTTGCCGGGTTAATAAGGGATATAATTAGATACAGGAGATTTTTACTTCTGGCACAAACTCCATATTTTACTTTTATTTTATCAACTCTCCGAAGCAGAGTGGTATGACGCACACAGATCCCGCCCGTATACTGTGTACCACAAGTCAACTTGTCGTCCGTCTGTCTGTCCGGTATCTCCTCCTAGAACGCTCAATGGATTTTCACCAAATTTCACAGGTATATCCATTTGGTCAATGCTAAGGTCAGTCAAAAATAAATTTTCCATTTAACTTAAAGGTTAAGGTTAAAAATAAGGTCAATATTTCATATTTTTAGTTTTTACTCAAATGTCTTAATTTTCACTATACAAGTTACTGGTAACCTTAATATTGTATTGACCAAATGTTAGGTAAATGTTCTAAAGGCTAAGGTCAAAGGTCAAGGTCAAAGGTCAAAATAAGTTTTTCACTAGTATTTCTTATACTAACTGTAAGATTCTCACTAGGCGTACCATGTATATTCGGAATACCTACGCCAAGGTCATACAAGAAACTATGCAATTCCATATGAAAGGTCAAGGTCACAGGTCAAAGTCAAATAAATGGATAATATGCTATTTTCTTAATTTGCATGCAAACTTCACCAAATTTTGGTGAGATTGTTGCACTTTAAAAGAAAAAGGAATGTAATACATTTGGACACACATATCATAAAGGTTAAGATAAAGGTCAAAGCTCAAGGTCAACTATTATATTAATATATACAGTATGAAACTAACTGATGGGTATTAATGAAATTAGGCATGATTATTTTATTTTCTGGGGCAATGTCAATGAAAACAAAAAAATACTCTAACATAAAGGTCAATGTCACAGGTCAAGGTCAAAGGTCAACTTGTACAATATATTTTACTTTTTACTCAAATATATTAATTTTCACTATACAAGTTACTGGTAACCTTGACATTGTGTTGCACAAATTGTAGATACATATTTTAAAGGGTAAGGTCAAAGATCAAGGTCAAAGGTCAAAATCAGTTTTTCACTAGTATTTCTTATACTAAATGTTTGATTCTCACTAGGTTTACTGTGTATATTTGGAATACCTAGGCCAAGGTCATACAAGGAACTATACAATTCCATATGAAAGGTCAAGGTGACATAAAAGGTCAATGTGCTATTTTTGTTTAATTTTCATGCAAACTTCACAACATTTTGGTGAGATAGATGCACATTAAATGAAAAGGAAAATACTACATGTTGACATATAATAAAGGTCAAGATATAGGTCAAAGGTCAAGGTCAACTATTATATAAATATATATGAAACTAACTGATGGGTTTAAATGAAATTAGGCATGCTTATTTGATTGTCCTGGGCAATGTCAAAAAAACTAAATATGTACTCTTACATAAAGGTCAAGGTCACAGGTCAAGGTGAAAGGTCAACTTTTACTATATATTTGTAGTTATTACTCAAATTCCTTCATTTTCACCATACAAGTAACTGGTAACTTTTATATCGTATTACACAAATGTTAGATAAATATTCTAAAGGGTAAGGTCAATGGTCAAAGTCAAAGGTCAAAATAAGGTTTTACTAGTATTTCTTATACTAACTGTTAGATTCTCACTAGGCTTACCATGTATATTTGGAATACCTAAGCCAAGGTCATATAAGAAGCTATACAATTCCATATGAACGGTCAAGGTCAAATAAAAGGTCAATATGTTATTTTCTTTACTTTTCATGCAAACTTAAAACAAATTGGTGATATAGTTGCACTTTAAATTAAAATGAACATAAATTTTGAGACACATCATGAAGGTCAAGGTCAAGGTCAAAGGTCCAGGTCAACTATGCTATAACTATATATGAAACTAACTGATGGGTTTTAATGAAATTAGTCATGCTTATTTGATTTTCCTGGGCAATGTCAATGAACACATAAATGTACTCTTACATAAAGGTCAAGGTCATAGGTCGAGGTGAAAGATAACTTATACTCTTTACTTTTAGTGTTTATTCAAATGTGTTCATTTTCACTACAAGTTACTGGTAACCTTGATTTCGTATTGTCTAAATTTTAGATAATATTATAAAGGGTAAGGTCAAAGTTCAAGGTCCAAGATCAAAATAGTGTTTTTACTTGTATTTCCTATGCTAACTGTTAGATTCTCACTAAGCTTACCATGTATATTCAGAATTCATAGGCCA
Source organism: Paralithodes platypus (assembly GCA_032716605.1). Lineage (NCBI taxonomy): Eukaryota > Metazoa > Arthropoda > Malacostraca > Decapoda > Lithodidae > Paralithodes > Paralithodes platypus. The sequence goes on along the minus strand of CM064573.1, from coordinate 23,054,056 downwards.
AAGTCATACAAGAAACTATTCAATTCCATATGAAAGGTCAAGGTCACAGGTCAAGGTCAAATAAAAGGTTGATATGCTATTTTCTTTACTTTTCATGCAAACTTCACACATTTTGGTGAGATAGTTGCACTTTAACCCCTCCAATCCCAGCACCGTATATATATGTCAGTAGATAAGTAACTCCCCAGTCCCAGCAACGTATATATCCGTCAGTAATGTACTTTCCTTGTAACTGCCTGTACAACCCTGTACCAGTTACCACGACCTTTTGAGCACTGCTCCCGTGTTGGCAACACTTCTCAGCTTATATGAGACCCACTGAAGGGTGATAGAGCCAGTGTTGCCTCATCTTTGGAGGTGGATAGGTGGTCTCTCCTGCCATTTTTGTCACATTGCTTGGGACTGCTGGGGACTTTTATTACTGTATCCTACAACAGTACGGGTTAATTGAAAAGGTAAATAATAAATGTTGAGACATAATTATAAAGGTCCAGATAAAGGTCAAAGGTCAAGGTCAACTATTCTATTAATATAAATGAACTAATTGATGGGTTTTAATGAAATTAGGCATGCTTATTTTCTGCTCATGGGGAATGTCAATGCAAACAAAAATATACTCTAACATAAAGGTGAAGGTCAAAGGTGAAGGTCAAAGACAACTTTTATTATTTATTAAAAAAGATTACTCAAATTTGGGAAAACTGTTACGTGTTATGGCTTATTACTTAAATATCATATATATCAAATTTCACATAAATATCGTAATAGTTCAGGTCAGAGGTCAAGGTCAAAACAAGAGTAATTGTCATTTTCCCTAAACTTCTCCTAGAATGTTTAAGGTATTGTCACCAAAAATTATACAGGCAAATTCAGTTGGTCTATGCGACGAACATCCAAATATATGTATTTTATTTTAAGTCAAAAGGTCAAAGGTGAAGGTCACAGTATATGATCACTATTTGTAATCAATAAGTTTTTATACGAATTACATCATATTCATAACGCTAGTTAATACGAGCATTGCTGTTAAGCTAACTAAATCCTTGATAAGAAATTCTAAGGTCGAAAGTCAAGGTCAAAGGTCAAGGCTAAAGGTCAAAATATGATTTTTACTAGCATTTCCTATTTAATGTAAGATTCTCATTAGGCATATCATGGATATTCGGAATGCCTAGACCAAGTTCATACAAAAATAAACATAGTTACATTTAATTGGTCAAGGTCACAGGTCAACATCAAATATAAGGTTAATACGCTAATTTCTTTACTACTCATGTAAACTTCACAAGATTCGTTGATACAGTTGTGCTTTAAGGGAAAATTAAAATGTAAAATTTTCAGACATCATGAAGGTCAAGATGAAGGTCAAATGTCAAGGTCAACTATTCCTTTAATATCTCTGAAACTAACTGATGATCTTTAATGAAGTTTTACACTCCTATTTGAATTTCTAGGGTTACATCAAAGCAAACAAAAATATAATGCTACATAAAGGTCAAGGTCACAGGCCAAGGACAAAAGTTAACCTTCATCATAAACAAATACTTTATGTTACCTCCACCAACCGACTCCTAAACTCAATAAATGAAATCAACAAATACATGTGGCAGTCCAGGGATTCGAACCTATAATATATAATATATAATACTTAAGGATATAGGTCAAGGTCAAAGAACAAAAGAAGAGTGTTAATAATTTTCATTATACTCTTCCTAAACTGTTTAACCCTTTGTGTACCGGTGATGTCATTTGTATTGCATATTAGCTATAATTGGACGGTTTTGTGGAGCTTATGAAGGATCTGTGGTAGTAAAAAGGGTTAATTAAGATAGTTGAAAGCATGCTAATTTTATGGAGGCCCTTCATAAACTAAATAAAATTGTCTTATTATCCAGTATGAAATTAACACCTTAAGAGCGGGTGGTGGAGTATATTTGACCGTGCCGCCCAGCTTTTTTTTTTTACCATAAATGTGGTTGTTTCCGTGCTCTTTTTCATCCATAAACAAGAGCCGGAGCGTAATACAAGTATGTATCTCTGAAAGGGCGTAAATTGAGCTTTCCAATGACACCCGAACCATCCTTCTACGATCACTGGTTGCCTTGCAACGATCGTGCAACCGAAGGACAAAATCGCTAAAATACGGTCATTTTGATACATAATTACGTGTGTAGCGAGTGAGAGAGGGTGGAGTAGAGTGGAGTAAATGTCAGTGGGCCCACGACGGTCGTGGCGAGCGGTCATGAGGTAACCTATGCTCCTCCCACCGCTCGGCTCTCTCTCAGAGCCAATATTGCGCCAAAATTGCACACAGACTTAAGTCGGGCCCCGCCACATTGTCCAGCTTTTTAGATACGGACTTAAGTCGGGCCCCGATAGACAAGGGTTAAACCGACAGACCAAATTTTGCTGGCAAATTTGGTTGGTCAATGCAACGATTGTCCAAATTTTGTGTTTTTGTTATTCAAAGGTCAAGGTGAATTTTGAAGGTCAGAGATTATGATCACTATTTCTTTCTTATTTATATTTTAAATTTGTATTACACCATATTCAAAATGCTACAAAATAGTGTTACGCTGACCTTATTATAGATAAATATTCCAATGGTTAAGATTCAATGTGATTATAAATGTAATGATATGTATACTCCCAGGCGGACATTAACCACCAACAGTCAGGACGAGTGTCCATGCTTTAATCCACTACACACAAGTATCCTCTATCACGCTGTGGTACAGTGGATTAAAGTATGGGCACTTGTTCCGACTGTCGGTGGTTCAAGTCAGGCTGTGAGTATAAAAAACCCATTTAGTATATATATCTACATATATACTGTAAATGAACCGATTTTACCTAAGAGATTCAATACAATTTGCAGAATTCTAGGTCGCAGAGTTGCGTATGCATTTTTTTTTTTTTTTTTTTTTTTTTGGTAATGCGAAAACTGCATACCTACTTTATTTTATTTTATTTTTTTATTTTATTTTCATTTTTGTGGGGGTGGCCGACTCGAGCCATATCCACTGTCCAGGTAGGTGTAGATGGAGGAGGTGATCAGGTGACAGGGGTAAAGTGAAGCTTTTGGTGGTCTTTTTGTCGTATGGCTGGGCTGCATTAAGTTGCATTTGACCAGTGTTTGTCCCAATCAGGCAGTGTTCTTTGTATTCATGCAGCATTCCCAGTATTCGAGAAGCAAAATAAACGTTAAATTTGTTTAATGTCAAAACAAACGCATATAATCGTCCAAGCATCGTGCAGGTCGGTCAGCATTCCTGCGGCGTTTGGTATACGCTGTGGCGCGTTCGGTTTGCATTCGTTGCATTTTGTCTTGTCACAGTTCGTCCACCTTTTTCGACCGAATGTCGCCGATTCGGAGTCGGGCTGCATTCGGGCTCAACCAGTGCTATTCCAGTGCATACCACCTCCTTTACGTAGGGCACGTGGTACCCGTCTTGCAACTCAATCCCACCCCTACTCTGTGCAACTACCCAACCCAAGAGTGAAACGTTACTCTCAAACTTTCTTCTACTCAACAGCTGAGCTCTGGAACTCTCTCCCAGAATCAGTCTTCCCCTCTTCCTATGACTTAAATTGCTTCAAACTCCGTGTGTCCAGGAATTTTGGCTCGAACGTCCCTTGATTATGGCCCTGTCACTCTTTCAACTATGGGGGGGGGGCACTCGCTATAGGCAGTTATGCCTTTTGCCTCCCTCAATCACATAGAAAAAAAAACAAAAAAAACAAAAAAAATGACACCAAACTATATACTGTAGAAGAGTGAGGAGTAAGGAAGATGTGGGTTTGCTTCAAGGAGATGTGGCGTGCATGAAGGGATGGTCTGAACATTGGTTAATGCCTTTTCATCCAAAAAAATGCAAGTACATGCGGATTGGGACAAACAAGACAGACAAGGTAGGATACAGTATGTATGAAACAATGGAGGAAGTGAGAGCAGAAAAGGATATAGGGGAAGTGATAGACAATAAGTTAAATTTCTCAGAACATTTAGCGGAAAAGATAAATATAGCCAATACAATTGTAGGGCTGATAAGGAGGACATTTGTGTCACTGGATGAAGAAATCTTCAGGAATCTCTATACAGAGCTGGTTAGGCCGCACCTGGAATATGCGAACCAGGTGTGGGCTCCATATATGGTGAAAGATATAGAAGCGGTGGAAAAAGTGCAGAGGAGAGCTAGCAAGCTGGTACCAATTTTGAAGAACCTGGGCTATGAGCATAGGTTGAGGACACTGGGACTCCCGACACTGGCATATAGCAGAAGAGAGGGAATATGATAGAGACTTTTAAGATAGTCAGGAAAGTATGATGAGGATGTGTGTGAAGGTATCTTCTTGATGCGGGAGGGAACAAGATTGAGGATATTCTAAAAAAAATTACAAGGAAAGAACTAGGCTTGAAAAGTCAAAGAACTCTTTTTGTGATAGAGTGGTAAATGAGTGGAACACACTGCCCCAGTATGTAGCCGATTCCGAATCAGTAAAGAAGTTTGAAAGTAATCTTGATAAAGCAGGGGAGACAAGATTTGAAGTTTGATTACAAAGCGAGAAAACAGAATAGTAAAAATGTTGCGTCTGCCGCCGCCGCTGCCAACACCGTGAACAACCACAGCAGCGCAAGTACTGGTACTGAGCTGCATACACAGGCCTAGTTTGCCTTTTTTCCAGAGGATCTACTGTAAAATCTACTGTAAGTAGTGACATAAGCGTGGTCAGGTAGGTTAGGTCAGGTGGTGAGGTTGGTCAGGAGTCAAGGGCAGGCCAGAGACACTCAATAGTTCTTCAGATTCTGGAAGTTCCTGAAGCAGTCACCCAAGCAGAGTGGAACTTTGCATTCGTTGCATTTGGTGGTGACCTTGGGCTCCGTCCTGGGCCTCCTTGTGGTGTGGGTGCAGACGTGGCAATTCAACTGCTTTCGTCAACTGCCAACAAATAATGTGTGGACTGGGAAGTGTATTTGTACACCTACCTGGATGCGATCAGGGATGTGGGGACCACGCCAGCCCACATTAGTTCGAGTGAGCTTGCCATACTTCTCCAGGAGTTGATAAGAGACGTTGTACACAAACTCCCAAAACTTTATTTTCTTGTTCGGGGCCATGTCCTTCTTCACCAGCCACATATTGTAGGCGTTGAGCATCGTGATGTCCACAAGATGAAGGAATAACTTGTGATACCACTTCACAGCTTTCCTTAGACACCAAACGCCTGCAAGTTGACAGTCAGACTTGTCCAAGAAGGCGCATGTTCTTAATGTAGTCCACTACCATGTCAGGTTTTTGGATGGTTTTCTTGGTGCAGTAGTGGACTTTACCTGAGTCGATCTGGGCACCTGTGTGGACAGTCGGAAGCAGGTGAACACGTCTGTCCTTCCACTTCATGGCCACCACTTTTTCCAAACTTTTCGAGCATCTTTAATTTCTCTTGCCCCCTTCATCGCCTTCTTTGTTCTCTTCTCTCGTGGTGGTGTTCCTTGGCAAGTTCATCTTTTGAAGGTGTCACTGGAGGATGGATTGTCAAGTGGAATGTGGTGACCGACGAACTTTGGCATGAACTTCCCTGTGCTTCTGACCGTCCCACATGACCCCGTTTGGTTGTCATGGAGAAACTGGCAGAGAGCAGGAGAAGTATACCAATTGTCAGTGTACAATGTGTGCCCTTTGCAAATGTAAGGTTCCATAATTTTCTTTACGATGGCTCCTGACAAGCCCATGGGGTCATTGGCACCAAAACTTGGCTCGTCAATGTTAGTGCCTGGTATAGACGATCATGTCAAGCACCATGCCGTTCTCACAGTCACACAACACAAACAACTTGATTCCGAACCTGTGCCTCTTCAAGAAGATGTACTGCTTGAAAACAAAGCGACCTTTGAAGAGCACGAGTGACTCACCAATCACCAAGTTGTGGAAGGGGTAAAAGTATTTCGTATACCTCTCCATCAACATGGTAAACACCTCCCGAACTTTCCATATTCTGTCATTCCTATTAGGTTGTAATTGTCTGCAAGGGCATAAATCTAAGCAACAACATAAATCTGTCACAAGTCATGTACTTGTTAAAATTTGGGGTGGCGATGAGGGCGTCGTGCTTCCAGTAATGTTGAAGCACATGCTTCTTTATAAGAGGCATGAACATCACAATGCAAAGAACATCATGAATTCATTTACAATCGTATCTACCCTGGCTCGCCCTTGTAGAAATCACGTCCATGTTGTCCTTCACCCACCTATAGTAAGCATTGGTTCGGGCAACAATGTACGTCATTATCTGCAAGAAAGAAATCCATTTCACTTGCATCGTCACCACAGGGTCAATCTGCGATTGATTCGCATCAAACTGGTGCAAGTCTGGTACAAAATCGGCACCGTCGGACCATGCGAACGTATGAATGTTTGCAGCTCGGACCAGTATGTTGTTGTCATCCTCGTTAGCTCCACCTTCAGACAACTCACTATCATGGTCATCGTAGAGAATTCCCGTCGCCCTCCTCTGACGACGAACGCCCCTCATCATGCTCAGCATCTGGCTCCGACACGCTGTCACTGTCGACACCCCATCAATACACCATTGCTTCGTCGTCAGAACCCTGCGTTTCATCCTGAAAGGGCCGGCAGGGGCAGAGGGGCGCGAGGCAGGCACTTTTCTCTTCCCAGCCGCCTTGCCCTACACTTTCTTCCCACTTGCAGGGGTAGGGGCGGCAGCAGGAGCAGTGGCAGGGGCGGAAGAGGCGGGTGGTGGTGATGGTGGTGGCATGGTGGTGGTAGATGCATTTTTTTTTTGAGATATTTTGTGCTGGGAAACCTTGCCCTTCCCTTTCCTCCCAGTCGCCCCCGCAGCACCTCCTGCGTCCCTAGAGTGGCCTCCTGTAGTAGTAGAAGGCCCAGCTCTAGAGGCGGCGTGGGTGGTAGTATTAGCCTGAGTGGTGGTGGTGGTGTCAGAAAAGGTCAGCGATCTCTGTAAACGTGCAGAGCTCCTTGCACGTGCCTTTCGTGCCTTTTTAAGTGCAGGGGGATCGTTCTCGGAGCTGCTCTCATAGAAGTACAGGTATGAGGGCTTTCTAGCAGCCACTCTCTGCCTTCCACGGCCGCTGACACCGCCCAAAGGAGGGCTGGATGTGTCATCAGGGCTTGCGGGAGAGGGACGTGTAAGCTCCACGACAAATGCTTGGTAACTGACTGAGGGTGCGCGACTGGAGTGTGTGTTGTGGTGGTATTGAGAGTTGCCATGTTGTACTACTCGCACACCAATCTGTAACCGCCTGGCTGAAAGCCCGCGGTTTTGGTGTTTCATTTAAATTCCATGATCTTAACCGTGGAGCCCCGGCTAGTTTTGTAATGTTTGCGCACCAGAACCCGGACGGTTTTCAAAAATTGTTTTATTCCAGAAACAATAGCGAATGGGTTAGGAATGAAGGAAAAACCACGAAAAACCGCTCAAAAAGCTTAAACAATGGTTCTACAGAGCCCCCGAAAACGGATTTTACAAGAGTACAAAATTGAAGGCAATTATCCCAAAAAACCAGGTTATTGCGCGCTCGCGCGCGCACGCACGTGGACTTTGAGAGTTTTCAACCATCGGCACGGTTGCGTGGGATACGTACACAGTTCCCATACAAATCTGAGCCCTCTTGAGTGGGCTACACCTGAGGTTACGGTCGGCGCAATTAGGGTGACGCGTCAGGCGCGTCTCTGGGGCTGTGCGTTACATACATCGCCGACGCGAGTCTCGCCCTCTTTGCCGGGTTAATAAGGGATATAATTAGATACAGGAGATTTTTACTTCTGGCACAAACTCCATATTTTACTTTTATTTTATCAACTCTCCGAAGCAGAGTGGTATGACGCACACAGATCCCGCCCGTATACTGTGTACCACAAGTCAACTTGTCCGTCGTCCGTCTGTCTGTCCGGTATCTCCTCCTAGAACGCTCAATGGATTTTCACCAAATTTCACAGGTATATCCATTTGGTCAATGCTAAGGTCAGTCAAAAATAAATTTTCCATTTAACTTAAAGGTTAAGGTTAAAAATAAGGTCAATATTTCATATTTTTAGTTTTTACTCAAATGTCTTAATTTTCACTATACAAGTTACTGGTAACCTTAATATTGTATTGACCAAATGTTAGGTAAATGTTCTAAAGGCTAAGGTCAAAGGTCAAGGTCAAAGGTCAAAATAAGTTTTTCACTAGTATTTCTTATACTAACTGTAAGATTCTCACTAGGCGTACCATGTATATTCGGAATACCTACGCCAAGGTCATACAAGAAACTATGCAATTCCATATGAAAGGTCAAGGTGACATAAAAGGTCAATGTGCTATTTTTGTTTATTTTTCATGCAAACTTCACAACATTTGGTGAGATAGATGCACATTAAATGAAAAGGAAAATACTACATGTTGACATATAATAAAGGTCAAGATATAGGTCAAAGGTCAAGGTCAACTATTATATAAATATATATGAAACTAACTGATGGGTTTAAATGAAATTAGGCATGCTTATTTGATTGTCCTGGGCAATGTCAAAAAAACTAAATATGTACTCTTACATAAAGGTCAAGGTCACAGGTCAAGGTGAAAGGTCAACTTTTACTATATATTTGTAGTTATTACTCAAATTCCTTCATTTTCACCAAACAAGTAACTGGTAACTTTTATATCGTATTACACAAATGTTAGATAAATATTCTAAAGGGTAAGGTCAATGGTCAAAGTCAAAGGTCAAAATAAGGTTTTACTAGTATTTCTTATACTAACTGTTAGATTCTCACTAGGCTTACCATGTATATTTGGAATACCTAAGCCAAGGTCATATAAGAAATTATACAATTCCATATGAACGGTCAAGGTCAAATAAAAGGTCAATATGTTATTTTCTTTACTTTTCATGCAAACTTAAAACAAATTGGTGATATAGTTGCACTTTAAATTAAAATGAACATAAATTTTGAGACACATCATGAAGGTCAAGGTCAAGGTCAAAGGTCCAGGTCAACTATGCTATAACTATATATGAAACTAACTGATGGGTTTTAATGAAATTAGTCATGCTTATTTGATTTTCCTGGGCAATGTCAATGAACACATAAATGTACTCTTACATAAAGGTCAAGGTCATAGGTCGAGGTGAAAGATAACTTATACTCTTTACTTTTAGTGTTTATTCAAATGTGTTCATTTTCACTACAAGTTACTGGTAACCTTGATTTCGTATTGTCTAAATTTTAGATAAATATTATAAAGGGTAAGGTCAAAGTTCAAGGTCCAAGATCAAAATAGTGTTTTTACTTGTATTTCCTATGCTAACTGTTAGATTCTCACTAAGCTTACCATGTATATTCAGAATTCATAGGCCAAAGTCATACAAGAAACTATTCAATTCCATATGAAAGGTCAAGGTCACAGGTCAAGGTCAAATAAAAGGTTGATATGCTATTTTCTTTACTTTTCATGCAAACTTCACACATTTTGGTGAGATAGTTGCACTTTAACCCCTCCAATCCCAGCACCGTATATATATGTCAGTAGATAAGTAACTCCCCAGTCCCAGCAACGTATATATCCGTCAGTAATGTACTTTCCTTGTAACTGCCTGTACAACCCTGTACCAGTTACCACGACCTTTTGAGCACTGCTCCCGTGTTGGCAACACTTCTCAGCTTATATGAGACCCACTGAAGGGTGATAGAGCCAGTGTTGCCTCATCTTTGGAGGTGGATAGGTGGTCTCTCCTGCCATTTTTGTCACATTGCTTGGGACTGCTGGGGACTTTTATTACTGTATCCTACAACAGTACGGGTTAATTGAAAAGGTAAATAATAAATGTTGAGACATAATTATAAAGGTCCAGATAAAGGTCAAAGGTCAAGGTCAACTATTCTATTAATATAAATGAACTAATTGATGGGTTTTAATGAAATTAGGCATGCTTATTTTCTGCTCATGGGGAATGTCAATGCAAACAAAAATATACTCTAACATAAAGGTGAAGGTCAAAGGTGAAGGTCAAAGACAACTTTTATTATTTATTAAAAAAGATTACTCAAATTTGGGAAAACTGTTACGTGTTATGGCTTATTACTTAAATATCATATATATCAAATTTCACATAAATATCGTAATAGTTCAGGTCAGAGGTCAAGGTCAAAACAAGAGTAATTGTCATTTTCCCTAAACTTCTCCTAGAATGTTTAAGGTATTGTCACCAAAAATTATACAGGCAAATTCAGTTGGTCTATGCGACGAACATCCAAATATATGTATTTTATTTTAAGTCAAAAGGTCAAAGGTGAAGGTCACAGTATATGATCACTATTTGTAATCAATAAGTTTTTATACGAATTACATCATATTCATAACGCTAGTTAATACGAGCATTGCTGTTAAGCTAACTAAATCCTTGATAAGAAATTCTAAGGTCGAAAGTCAAGGTCAAAGGTCAAGGCTAAAGGTCAAAATATGATTTTTACTAGCATTTCCTATTTAATGTAAGATTCTCATTAGGCATATCATGGATATTCGGAATGCCTAGACCAAGTTCATACAAAAATAAACATAGTTACATTTAATTGGTCAAGGTCACAGGTCAACATCAAATATAAGGTTAATACGCTAATTTCTTTACTACTCATGTAAACTTCACAAGATTCGTTGATACAGTTGTGCTTTAAGGGAAAATTAAAATGTAAAATTTTCAGACATCATGAAGGTCAAGATGAAGGTCAAATGTCAAGGTCAACTATTCCTTTAATATCTCTGAAACTAACTGATGATCTTTAATGAAGTTTTACACTCCTATTTGAATTTCTAGGGTTACATCAAAGCAAACAAAAATATAATGCTACATAAAGGTCAAGGTCACAGGCCAAGGACAAAAGTTAACCTTCATCATAAACAAATACTTTGTGTTACCTCCACCAACCGACTTCACTCCTAAACTCAATAAATGAAATCAACAAATACATGTGGCAGTCCAGGGATTCGAACCTATAATATATAATATATAATACTTAAGGATATAGGTCAAGGTCAAAGAACAAAAGAAGAGTGTTAATAATTTTCATTATACTCTTCCTAAACTGTTTAACCCTTTGTGTACCGGTGATGTCATTTGTATTGCATATTAGCTATAATTGGACGGTTTTGTGGAGCTTATGAAGGATCTGTGGTAGTAAAAAGGGTTAATTAAGATAGTTGAAAGCATGCTAATTTTATGGAGGCCCTTCATAAACTAAATAAAATTGTCTTATTATCCAGTATGAAATTAACACCTTAAGAGCGGGTGGTGGAGTATATTTGACCGTGCCGCCCAGCTTTTTTTTTTTACCATAAATGTGGTTGTTTCCGTGCTCTTTTTCATCCATAAACAAGAGCCGGAGCATAATACAAGTATGTATCTCTGAAAGGGCGTAAATTGAGCTTTCCAATGACACCCGAACCATCCTTCTACGATCACTGGTTGCCTTGCAACGATCGTGCAACCGAAGGACAAAATCGCTAAAATACGGTCATTTTGTTACATAATTACGTGTGTAGCGAGTGAGAGAGGGTGGAGTAGAGTGGAGTAAATGTCAGTGGGCCCACGACGGTCGTGGCGAGCGGTCATGAGGTAACCTATGCTCCTCCCACCGCTCGGCTCTCTCTCAGAGCCAATATTGCGCCAAAATTGCACACAGACTTAAGTCGGGCCCCGCCACATTGTCCAGCTTTTTAGATACGGACTTAAGTCGGGCCCCGATAGACAAGGGTTAAACCGACAGACCAAATTTTGCTGGCAAATTTGGTTGGTCAATGCAACGATTGTCCAAATTTTGTGTTTTTGTTATTCAAAGGTCAAGGTGAATTTTGAAGGTCAGAGATTATGATCACTATTTCTTTCTTATTTATATTTTAAATTTGTATTACACCATATTCAAAATGCTACAAAATAGTGTTACGCTGACCTTATTATAGATAAATATTCCAATGGTTAAGATTCAATGTGATTATAAATGTAATTATATATATATACTCCCAGGCGGACATGAACCACCAACAGTCAGGACGAGTGTCCATGCTTTAATCCACTACACACAAGTATCCTCTATCACGCTGTGGTACAGTGGATTAAAGTATGGGCACTTGTTCCGACTGTCGGTGGTTCAAGTCAGGCTGTGAGTATAAAAAACCCATTTAGTATATATATCTACATATATACTGTAAATGAACCGATTTTACCTAAGAGATTCAATACAATTTGCAGAATTCTAGGTCGCAGAGTTGCGTATGCATTTTTTTTTTTTTTTTTTTTTTTTTTGGTAATGCGAAAACTGCATACCTACTTTATTTTATTTTATTTTTTTATTTTATTTTCATTTTTGTGGGGGTGGCCGACTCGAGCCATATCCACTGTCCAGGTAGGTGTAGATGGAGGAGGAAGTGATCAGGTGGGTGACAGGGGTAAAAGTGAAGCTTTTGGTGGTCTTTTTTGTCGTATGGCTGGGCTGCATTAAGTTGCATTTGACCAGTGTTTGTCCGCCAATCAGGCAGTGTTCTTTGTATTCATGCAGCATTCCCAGTATTCGAGAAGCAAAATAAACGTTAAATTTGTTTAATGTCAAAACAAACGCATATAATCGTCCAAGCATCGTGCAGGTCGGTCAGCATTCCTGCGGCGTTTGGTATACGCTGTGGCGCGTTCGGTTTGCATTCGTTGCATTTTGTCTTGTCACAGTTCGTCCACCTTTTTCGACCGAATGTCGCCGATTCGGAGTCGGGCTGCATTCGGGCTCCGGTTCAGCTATTTGTGACGGCCCCTTTACCGAATGCTTACACTTAAATTAAACCCAGAGGCAAGTGGTGACGTGACTATTCTCGAAGGGAGGAGTTTTGTTCGGGTCGGTCTCCGATTAGTCATCATTTCCCACACTGGAAACAAATTGATGAATATAATTTTCTATACATCAACTACAAAATTATATATACTATTTTTGAAAACCAATTTCCATTCAAAAATCAATCCAGATGGATATCTGGATATCCAGATGGATACTCTGCGTTTGTTAGGAGTTACTCTTGATCCCAAACTTACTTTTGAAAAGCATATTCGTTCTTTCTCCTCTTCCATTTCCCAAAAAATTGGTCTGCTTCGCAAGGTTTATAAAACATTTGCTTGTGACGCCACAGTATCAAGTCTTTTTATGCTTTTATTTTGCCACATTTCGAGTACTGCTCACCTGTTTTTAACAACCCTCAGCATCCCTTACATGGGGTTCTGCCTGGGCCCTATGTCCGGGCTCGTGCAACTAGATTCACAAGCAATCTTAATTATCTTGCCATGAGCGTGTTAATTTTTCTACTACACAGTTTTCACGGTGTTTTGTGCCGGCCATGGTTGACTTGTGGAATAAGTTGCCAAATGAGCTAGTCAATTCAGCTAATATCTCCATTTTTAAGTCTAGAGTTAATGCTTTTTTGCAGCATTAATTCTAATTTTTAAACTGATTTTATTCTATTTTATTGTATTATATTTAAGCTTGATATCCTCCACTGCATAATATGTTATCTGTGTTTAATATGTGTATATGTACAGTACAGTATACAGTGTATGTTTTTATTTTTTCCTAAGTTGCCATAGTCTCTCTCCAGTGCCTCCGGGTGTTTTGTGTGGATTGATCTTGATGGTGTTTCTGCACCCTGGTTGGAGATTTCGGCATCTCATATAATAATAATAATAATAATAATATACAGTAATTGCATAAATAAAAACAAAAGGGGTCCTCAATTTCTTATGAGTGGGCTAGAGGCTATGGCATCTGAATGTATAACAACTGACAAAAGTTCGTGAGCTCTTGACATTTGCTTTGCCCAAATGTATTAATTTAGATTGATGTTCAGATCAAAACAGCTATATTTTAATAAATAAATAATATCTACTTATTAATACATAGCTAATCGATCTGAACATCAATCCAAATGGATATCGCTGCATAAAGAAATTACAAAAGCTCACAAACATTTTTCAGTAGATGTACCGTGTCTTCCAAGTCTGTCTCTCACCCCCTCTCCCAAACAATCTCCTCCAGTGTAAAATATCCACCCACTATATATATAATCATTACTCAACGACTGAAGATAGAGCCAGACAATTAGACAGCGAAAGGACTAAAGCAAATAGATACATAAATACACAAATAAATAAATAATAAATAGATACAAACAAAATATATCCTGGATCTATTCCATAGGGAGACCAGATAACTTTATCACTATCTGAGCCGACTTCTTGAGGATTATTTTGATATTATTGAGGATTTTGCTTGCTTATGCCTTTCTTGAGCAATGTATTTTAGTTTGTTCCTAAGGTTACAAAAATACGCCTTCCTTAAAACTACAGATGTCCCACCCAGACTTCTTTCAAGCAATATTTGTAAATTTTTCGATAGAAATATGTCCCGTCCGAAGGCCGGTTTCTTCTAAGTTACAGGCTCTTTGATGCTCGCCCAGAAAAACAAGTCGACACCTGAATGGGGTGAAGTGCCTTTAAAATCTCGAAACTAATGGTGGTAAACCAGAAAAAGCCTCAAAAGGACCCTCTCAGATCAAATAGGGTTAAGGTGACATTTATCTTACCTTGTGGTGTACGCTCTAGGACATTGTTTTTTTAACTCTTTCATGACCCAATTACAATTGTTTTGTTCTGTTTTCTCCTCTTTCAACAATTCTCTAAGAGTAGGTACGAGGTGCTGTTGTAAAGGCTTATCCCTCATGGGCTGAGGTTGAGGTTGGCTTAAAGGTTCAAGATTTAAACAAAGGGAACTATCTCATATGTTACTGGAAACAGATAGTCACTCACTCACTCGTTCTCACACTCACTCACACACATACATATAAACACTCTCTATCTCTCTCTCTCTCAGTCCCCCTGGTAATGGACATACTTGTATTAGTTTGAGAGTACACAGCCAGAGAGACTCAGTGGACTGTGATGAGATATTGACCACTTACGAGTTTCAGGGTATTGGGAAGTTGGAGCTGTAAACATCGATATTCAACAAATGCAATATTAATGTAGGTTTTTGATAGATAAAACATATGTTAGATTTAGTGGTATGTAGTTATTAATGTACTACAACAGTATTTAAGCTGGTAATGTCGATGTCTACTGCTCCAACTTCCTTATATATAACTCGCAAGTAGCCAATTGGGCTGAAGAAAAGGGTGGAATAATAATGGCAACTGTGTTACCAATCCTTTCAAGATTATGACGCATTTTGACAGTTTATCCTGACAATTATTAGAAGAATTGTTTTTCAAATTATAAGGATTTATGGAAGTCAGAGGGTTGATGTGGTCATTCTTTACCCTTTTAACTCCCACAGATCCTCCTAAAGCTGTGTAATGATAGCTATAATAAACTGTTAAGAATGGCTCCTAATCTTCAAAGGGTTAATTATGCGGTCCATGCCCTTGATATTTTACCGCGAAGTTATGTTGGGAGAATAAAACGTATCAATAATGAAACATATCAACAATAAAACACATCAACAAAAAACACATCAACAATAAAACATATCAACAATAAAACACATCAACAATAAAACACATCAACAATAAAACATATCAACAATAAAACATATCAACAATAAAACACATCAACAATAAAACATATCAACAATAAAACACATCAACAATAAAACACATCAACAATAAAACATATCAACAATAAAACATATCAACAATAAAACACATCAACAATAAAACACATCAACAATAAAACATATCAACAATGAAACACCAATAATAAAACATAATAACAATATATCATATTAATAATCAAACTTATCAACAATAACACATATTAAAAATAAAACATATCAACAACTAATTCGGTTGCTGAAAGGCAAATACTTTATATACATGTTCTTGGCCGTTGTGTTGCCTAAGGATGAGAAGAATAAATGCGGATACACAACATTAACGTACTCAAGCTAGTATATAAGCACATGCAATAAACAACAAAATGTATATACATTGAAATCAAAACATGTAAGACTGTACACTCGGATACCTTAGTCTTTACCCCACTTATGAATATGTGTGTACTTATATATTTCTGGAAATTAATTTATGAATGTAATTTTCTATACATCAACTATACAAATGCATGTTATATATTGAATGCAAGTTCTATCCAAAATCAATCCAGATATATACTGTATATAATTATGTTATTATACTCCCAGCCGGTCTCGAACCTCCGACACTCAGGACGAGTGCCTAGGATTTAACACACTACACCACAATGTGATTAAAGAAACTAAATATGTTCCTATTTATATTAAGGAGAAGGGAAATCCTACTTGGAGAATGTATTTGAATTCATGCACAATTCTCAGGACCCATATTCCAGGATACCATACAGGGATGTTTACAAGTTTCCCCATATATATATATATATATATATATATATATATATATATATATATTATGTAATGTGAATTAAAATAATATATACAATATATAAGTGCAATAGTGATAGGGTTAATATACGCATCTTAGAGTAATTCACTTGATTCGTAAGTGTAAGTATGATTGCATCATCATTTCACGTGTTCATGTCTCGTACGGAGGCAGCGGCGCCTGGCTGTCTAGCTTGTTCTCGGAGTTTGGGGAACTCTAGAGCCTCGAGCGTGTAGGCCTATATATACGAAGCGCACTCTCTGAGTCGGTACTCCAGATTCAACTGACCAGCTGATATAATATCTCGTCTGACTCTCTGTACATAGTTACTCTTATACCTAGTGAAGTGACATATCTCTCCTGGCTACCTTCAAACGTTTAAGCAGTCTGCATTCCTGTTCTGTGATTGGGGAGTTGAGTATATAAGTGTGTCCCATATCATAGCCTATTATTATTCTTAGTGATATTGTTGTGTATTATTATAAGTTTATCTAGAGATCAATTATTTTGTTATTTCCTTTTGATTGCAGTTATTAATGTTATAAGTGTAAAGCATTAAATCAATTTGTGATTAGTTTCCAAGTTTGTGAATTTGATCAGATTAATTTAGTTACCCCTTACTGTATTTTTTCAGAAGGAATATTTTCTCAAGTGTTGACTTTAGTGTTTATTTCACATTTAAATAGTTGTATTAATTACTTGTACTGCTTTTATTAAAATTGTGTGGCTTCCCTTAAGTTATTAAACAAATATTAACCATTTCCTGTGATCTTAAGAACATATTTATTCTTATGTGATATAGCTATTTTTACCTTGCATTGCTTCAGTAAAGGTATATAGTTATTTATTTTTTCACTTGCTTTCTGATAATCATAGTGCATTATATTCTTATTGCTTGTCCTGAAGAGACTGATTTGATTGTTACATTATAATACTTACTTTAATTAAACTAAGAATTTTTAATCTAGTTTTCCTTGAACCTGGATATTTTGAGTGTGTTCTGATATCAGTTTTGAATTTCATATTTAATCTATTGATTGTGTCATTTCACCTTGCCCATAAAACAACATTGGCGACCTTGAGCCAGGATTTTCGGGACTTGTTTAAGAATATATTAAATTATTTGCTTGTGATTATAGGCTACTATTTAAAATTTGATGATGTCTTCTTCAACTATTTCTACCTTTGAGAAAGCTAAACAAAATTGTAGCGAGTGTTAAGACAGTTGTTGAGGTAGAAAGTAGGAATACAAATGAACTCAAAGTTCTTGCACAATACCTGCAGCTTGCTCCTCCTTCAAGTGCTCATAAAGATCAAATTATTGACATGATTAATCAGAAACTGTTTAATATAACTCCTCCAGTTGACATGGATACACAAATTGAACTTGCAAAGATTCAAGCTCGTATTCAGGAAGCTTAGGCTCAACAGGCACAAAATCAAGCACAGGCACAACAGGCACAGGCTGAGGCTCACACTAAACTTGAAATTGCTAAGTTAGACCATGAGTACCGTATGAAACGGGGGAAATAGGTCACCTAATTCTGATAATTTTGATGTGGCCAAAAATGTTAGACTTGTCCCTGTCTTTAGTGAATCTGATGTAACTAAATACTTTCAATTGTTTGAGAAGGCAGCTAATGGTTTCAAATGGCCCAAACAATATTGGCCAATACTCCTTCAGAGTGTAGTCACTGGTAAAGCTCAAGTCACTTATGCACCTTTGTCTCAGGAGCAGTCTGATAATTATGATGTAGTTAAGAGCCTGATTCTTAAAGCCTATGAGCTTGTTCCTGAAGCCTATAGAGCTAAATTTAGGACCACTTACAAGCAGGATAAGCAATCTCATGTTGAGTATGCCAAAATTAAAGATTTGTTGGATCAATGGTTAAACTCTAAGAATGTAAATGCTGACTTTGATCAATTTAAGCAGATTATCTTATTGGAGGACTTCAAAAGATGTGTCAGGAAAGATGTCAGTTTATATATTGATGAGAGAAAGGTAGACACTGTTTCTGATGCTGCAATTTTAGCTGATGAGTATGTTCTCACTCACAAACATTATACAGGTAATCAAATATAGAGATATGGGAGTAAATATGTAGCCATCTCTCAGAGTACAGGTGTAAAGGAGAGTAAAGATAATGTTTCTCAGGAAGGAAATACTAGTTCCACTTCTAACTTTTCTAAGAAGAAATGAGTGCTTTGGAGAGTAACATAATCGCTATTGATAAAGCTCCTCTTTTGAGCAGTAATTCTGTTGTACCTGCTTTGAGTGCTTTGAAGGGTAACGTAAGCTCTATTGTTAAAGCTCCTCTTTTAAGCAGTAATTATCTTGTACCTGCTTTGAGTGCTTTGAAGGGTAACGTAAGCTCTACTGACAAAGCTCCTCTTTTGAGCAGTGATGTGGGTGACACTCTCAAGAGTTCCTATGCAAATTTCCTGTCTGATGGTTTTGTCAGTTCACTTAATGGCAGTGACAGGAAATCTGTTAAAATTTTAAGAGACACAGGTACTTGCCAATTCCTACTAGTGACCAGTGTTTTAGGCTCTAATAATTCGTCTGGTGAAACTGTAATGTTGCAGGATTTAGGGAGTAATTATTTTTCTGTCCTGTGCAGAGTGAATCTTAAGTCTGCCTTTGTTCAAGGTCCAGTGATGGTAGGATTGGTTGAGACACTTCCTATGTCTGGTGTGACTCTTCTCCTTGGCAACGACATTGCTGGGGGTCGGGTTTGTCCAGCTCCTCGGTTGTCTAGTGAGCCAGTGGCTGGAGTCGAGGACGGCTCCTCTGATGTGTTTCCTGCATGTGCTGTAACTAGGGCAAAATCTAAAGTTAGCAGTGATTTAGAGGGTGATGAAGATGATGATGTTCTCTTGGCTGATACCTTCCTTGCTAATTTAACCCACTCAGAGGATGAGGCAGTTCCTTGCAGTGTGGATAATTTGTCACCTCGTTAGTTGGTAGAGTTGCAGCAGGCCGACCCAGAGTTGGAAGGTTTAGCTAGTTCTGCTTGTAGTGAGGAAGAGTCAGTCGGTGCTACTACTTGTTACTATTTTAAGTCAGGAGTATTAATGAGAAAGTGGAGACCCCCAACGTCATCAGCAGACTGTGAATGGGAGGTTGTGCATCAAATTGTCATCCCTCGAGTTTGTAGGCAGGATATCATTAGGGTGGCTCATGACTCCAGTTTGGCAGGACACATGGGAGTGAGGAAGACTGCAGCCCGTATTATGGAGCATTTTTACTGGCCAGGTATTTTCAAGGATGTTTCCTGGTATTGTAAATCTTGTCACACCTGTCAAATAGTGGGGAAGTGTAATAACAAAAAGAGAGAGTTGCACCACTCGTTCCCATTCCTCCCTTTGAGGCGCCATTCACTCGGGTGTTAGTTGATATTGTAGGACCTCTTCCCAAGACTTCTTTAGGGTTTTCCTATTTGCTGACACTTATTGATATGGCTACTCGTTACCCTGAAGCAATCCTACTCAAAAATACTGTACAGGGTGTCCATAAAGTATCTTTACAATTTAAAATATTTATTACAAAAGCAAATGAACGGACAAATATGTGGAAATTATTACAAAATGAGGAGTAGATATTGAAGTTTTTTTTGCCTCATTTAGTACACCTCTACATGGGCACCATTAGTTGCACGAAGCACATCAAGACGGTACTAGATTTCTTGCCATGTTCGCTGTAGCATAGCCTCATCAATGGTCGCAATGGCATCAGTGATCTTTTGCTTTAGGTCAGTGATGTCCCGTATCTCTGTTCGATACACGATATCTTTAACATAACCCCATAGAAAGAAGTCCAGCGGAGTGATATCTGGTGAACGAGGTGGCCAGGGAATCGGGCCATACCTTCCAATCCACCGGTCTGTAAATGTTTGATTTAGGAACTCACGAACACGCAGTCCCCAATGTGGTGGTGCACCATCTTGCTGATAAATTATGGTTGGTTGAAGGTCATCTAGTTGTGGTGCCACATATTCAGTCAAAAGGTCAAGGTAAACATTTGCAGTAATTGTTTTCTCGTGGAAGAAAAATGGACCAATGGACAAATGCAATGTCATTAACCCGTTGAGCCCCGGCTAGTTATAATATTTTGTTCACCCCAGTCCCAAGCCATTATCACTTCTTTTTTTTGTTTGCTAAAATGGAAGACAAGGATGAGAAATGGAAAAAAATAAAAATATAAATCACCTTGGACATTTTTTTTGGGGGGTGGGGGGGGGGCCGGTGGGGGTGGGGGGGGTGGGGGGGGGAGCCTCAAAAACATTGTTGAGCCAAAATGGAAGAGAATGGTGAGAAATAAAGAACAAAATAAAAAAAACTCATTTCGGTCATTTGGGGGGCGGGGGGGGTGGGGGGGTTCAATAGTTCGTCGCCCCCACATGACCTCCCGCCCGGGAGCGCTAGGGTAAAAACTGAGTATGGCATTGTACGGCATACATCCTAAGGAGTGTCTCACATAAATCTCAAGCCTCTAGCTCCCATACGACCGGAGTAATGAAAGTTCAAAGTGGCGGTGAACTAAGGGTGTAAACTATCCCCACTAAGCCCACCACCACCAGCCGGGCGGCTGTCTCGGCCCGCTCACACCTACTGGCCCGGCTCCCACACACACTACGGTACCTCCCCCTCCTATTCTCCCGCCATTTCCTACCTTACGAGCCACGTAAGTGTTTTTTATATGTCGGACGCACGTGATGCGTCGCTGGGAGTTGGTGATCAAACACTGCCGACGCAACACGTGCGACGCTGGGTCTCACCGGGTTAAAAACTTTGATAACCACCGAGCACATACAACAAATCTGATTAAAATATCTCATCAATTGCCTTGGTAATAAATGTTTTAAATTGTAAAGAGACTTTATGGACACCCTGTATTTCGGTGAAGAATGTAGTGAAAAAATGCTTGGGTTATTCACCAGATTTGGATTGCCTAAGGAAGTACAGTCAGACCAAGGGGGCAATTTTATGTCCAATGTTTTTAAGCAGTCTTTGAAAGAGTTGGGCATCACACAGATCACTTCTTCTGCATATCATCCTCAAACACAGGGAGCTCTGGAGAGATATCATCAGACACTAAAATCTATGCTGAGGAAGTACTGCTTGGAACACCAGAAAGATTGGGACAAAGGTCTTCCTTTTGCGCTGTTTGCTTAAAGAGAGTCTCCAAATGAATCACTAGGCTTCTCACCTTTTGAACTACTTTTCGGGCATGAAGTTAGAGGTCCTATGAAGTTGTTGAAAGAGTTTTGGCTGTCGGAATCGGATGACGTCAACCTACTGCACGATCTTGTAGTAACCTTTGACTGATACACTTTTTTTGTTTTATCTAAAAAGAGTAGGCTACTGCTTTACTAGGCTACAGTGACACCAGGGCCATCTGTTTATACAGTATATTAATCCCTTGTGTGCAGTCACACTTTATTTTTATATAATCTCTATTTGGTGAATTGTATATTTAGTTACATATTCTGTTATATATATATATTTGTTTAAGGTTAGGTTATCACACCTGGTAGCCTATTTCTGCGTATTTCAATTTTATTATTTTCGGTTAGGCTATTCAACGCTGGTAGCCTATTGGTGCGTATTTCAATTTTTTAAAAACTTTTAGTTAGGCTATCGCCCCTGGAAGCCTAATTCAGCGTATCTCAAATTTTTTGTTTTCGGTTAGGCTATCACCCCTGATAACCTATTGTTGTGTATTTCAACATATTTGTTTTCGGTTGAAGTGATTGAAGTGTTTCTAAAGTGAGTGAAGTGTTTTAAAGTGAGTTAAGTGTTTTAAAGTGAGTGAAGTGATCTGAAGAAACTGACTGTTACCATGCCTCGCACTTGTACGAACTGCGCCGGTAGGTTTGGTGAGTCCATGTTTGCTACTGTCGATCTTCAAGTCTGCCGTCTCTGCCAGCAACGAGAGAATTTGACAGTGAAATTAGATGAAGCCTACAACAAGATCAACGTCCTCACCATGAAGCTGGAATCACTCCAAGATTTTGTAACACTCAACGTTGGAGTACCACAAACTTCAATTGTCACCGCAACTCCAGCAGCCACCAACGCTTCAACGTCAACTGCCAACAATTCAACGCCTGCAGTAGCCATTTCAGCTGATGGTTCCGATACTCAAGAAACAAATAGTGACTCTCTTCCCCCTCAAGACAACTTCCGTGTCATGAGGAACAACGTTTGCCCCAAGACCAGGAAACCCATATCGATTACCGAGTGTCAAAACCACTTCCAGATACTCACAGACTCAGATGACGAAGCGGAAATAGAAGAAGTCCGGCTCGTGGGAGACTCGATAATACGTGGTCAGCTCACAGAGTTTTGCGCCAGAGCACCTAAGACCAGGAAGCGTTTTTGTATCCCTGGTGGTGGTGTGGACGACGTAGTTGCTGCAGTTGACGAAGTATCTAAGCTGGCCCCTGCTAATACAATGTACGTCATCCACGTTGGAACCAACGATGTACAGCGAACCCGGTCGGAAGATTTGCTTTTAAAGTACCAGCAGCTGATCAAGTCGTTTAAGGAGAAGTCATCAAGGATCATCGTCTCAGGAATCGTCCCCTGGCTTGGTGTAGAGAGCCGATTTTACAACATAGCCACCAGCACAAATCGTTGTCTAGCAAACCTCTGCAGGAAGGAAAATGTGGGATTCGTCGACACCTGGGACAATTTCTACTATGATGACTATTTGTTTTCGGACGATGGAGTTCATCTGAACCAGGTGGGAGCAGCACGTTTTGGGCATCTTCTCAACGATGCGGTGAAGGATTTTCGGAGAAGAAATCGACTCAGCACAGGACAACCAGGAAGGAGGACCGAAGACAGCGAGGGCAGCAACCTGCGAAGGAATTAAATGCTAATCTGTCAAGAACCGCGAATTTGGATAAAGCTCCACCAACACGACCCAAATTCAAAACCGCCAGGGATAACGACCGAGGACCGATGACAGCCATGAATGTAAATGTAGATCCGACCAGAACCAAAAATTTGATTAAAGAACGTTCTGTGAGTTCTAAAACCGCAACTTTAAAGGTTTTCTATGCAAACGCTCGTAGCATATGCAATACATTTTCAGATTTAGAGGAACTAGTGTTTACTGAAAATTATGATGTGATTGGTATAACAGAATCTTGGCTCAATACAGTAGATAGAGACTTTTTAGCAGAGTATTCACTTCCCGGTTATGTAATGTTTGAGAAAAGCCGAATAAATAAAAATGGAGGTGGTGTTTTATTTTATATCAAAGAAAGTCTTAACACGACCCTCTTGTCAAAACCTCAAATTGTGAACGTCCACACATCTTTTGTGCTAATAAAGATTAATAAAGGTACAAAAATAATACTTGCATTAATATACAGACCTCCAGCTCAATCAGTGCAAACTGAAATTTATGAACAAATTGCAGATGTAAGTAACTCACAAGATACCATATTTTTGGGTGACTTTAATTTACCTGTGACCAAGTGGGGCGATACTCTTACTTCACACTCCGGACATGACTTGTATACGAACTTGCAAGAGAGTTCGCTTTATCAATTTGTTCGAACACCGACCCGTGGTAATAACGTTCTTGACATTGTACTTGCAACAAAAGAAGAATTAATAGAGAATTTGAATGTTGGTGATGAATTCAGTAACAGCGACCATCGTACGATAACTTTCACTTTAAACTTTACTAGTAACGAACCAAATAGTAGCATCGAAAAAGTCCCTAATTTCAAGAAAGCAAACTTTCATAAACTTAGAGCTAATAGAAACTGACTGGAGCTTTTTAATTAACAATAACGACATAAATACATCTTGGAAGTTATTCGAAACCACTTACCTAAAAGCAGTGCAAGACTGCATACCATCGAAAATACGGAGTCCAGGCCATAATAATAAGCCCAAATGGTGGAATAAAGATATTTCAAACTGCGTGCTTGCTAAAAAAAATTGCTAATGATAGATTAAAATCCTCACAAAATGACGAAGAACGGGTGAAATTTGTAGACCTACGACGCAAAGCCAAAAAGTTAATTAACCCTCTCACATCCTTATGATGCAGAGGTTGCCAGATTAGCAATAAGAAATAGATTACTCTCACTCTTATAATAACCTCTCCAAAATTAGTTTTCTGCCCACAGCTAACTCAAAGACAACTGCAGAGGTTGAAGTAAATAAACTAAAGGTTTATAAATATCCCTGACAGTAACAAAGGCTTTAAAGTATCCCTAATAGGCTCAAAAATTGCGTCAGGACGTGAGAGGGTTAACCCTTATTTAGCGGCGAGCAACATAAGTCGAGTTAAATAAAGCTGGACTATGTGGCGGCGCTCGACATAACTCGAGTGGCAATTTCAGCACGTAATGTGGCTGAGAGAGAGAGACAAGTGGTGGCAGGAGACTAGCGAGCGTATGACTGCTCCAGACCACCGCGGCGAACCTACTGACACAAATCTCAGCTCCCTCCTCCCTCTCTCACTCGCTACATACTCAATTATGTACTGAAAGTACCGAATTACCTGCTTTTTGCACTCGCGTTGCACGGTTATTGCAAGAAAACTATCCATCATACAAGGATCGTTATGGTGTCATTCGAAAGCTCTGTTTATGCCCTTTCAGGGATAGGTACTTGTTTTACGTTCTGGGTCTTATTTAGGCATGAAAATGATCACGTAAACAGCCCTATTTTGGCTAAAAACACCCCGCTGTGCGGTACACATAAATAAACCGCATAGGCCGCTCGTAAGGTGTTAAGCAAAGTAAAAAGACCCTAGAGTTACATATTGCGAATCAAAGTAAAACAAACCCGAAAGAATTCTATAGTTATATCAGAAAGAAAAAAGTAGTTACTTCAACTGTTGGACCGTTAGTCGATGAAAATGGAGAATACACCAAAGACGAAGTACAAATGAGTAATGCCCTCAATACCTTCTTTGCATCAGTTTTTACAACAGAAGACCTCAGTGATATCCCTACACCATCGCCGATTCAGATTGATAATTCAGATGTTCTAAGCAATATCACCGTTACAGAGAGAGAAGTATTGAATTGTTTAGATAAACTCAAGGTAAATAAAATGCCTGGACCTGATACAATCTCGCCTAGAGTTCTAAAGGAAGCTAAGGATGAGCTCTCCAAACCACTGACATTACTATTCAATAAATCCTTGCAGTCTGGAACTATGCCTGATCAGTGGAAGATAGCCAACGTAACACCGATATTAAAAAAAGGCAGCAAATCCCTACCCAGTAACTATCGTCCAATTAGTTTAACCTCAGTTGTATGTAAAATGCTAGAAACGGTCATAAGAGACAGACTCGTAAATCACTTAGAGGAAAATAACATACTTAAAGATACTCAACACGGCTTTCGTAAAAAACTTTCCTGTTTAATAAACCTCTTAGACTTCTTCCACGATATCCTCAACCTCTACGATGAGAGTAAAGCTGTAGATATTATATACCTTGATTTTCAAAAGGCCTTTGACAAAGTTCCCAACAAACGTTTACTGCTAAAACTAAAAGCGCATGGAATACAAGACGGTGTGTTGAAATGGATAGAAAATTGGCTCAGCGACAGAAAGCAAAGAGTAGTCATAAACGGTAAGGCATCTAAATGGACCAATGTAAGTAGTGGGGTACCCCAGGGATCGGTACTAGGACCAATTATCTTTCTAATTTACATCAACGACATAGATGAGGGTCTCACCTGTACAATCTCAAAATGTGCTGACGATACAAAAATTGCAAATAGCGTACTCTCAAAAGATCAAGTTGACGATATGCAACACAATCTAGATAAATTGTCACATTGGGCCCAAATTTGGCAAATGAGTTTCAATGCGGATCAATGTAAAGTACTACATATCGGATACCGAAATGAGAAAGCAAACTATTCGATGAATGGCACTCAGCTTAAGAATGTAAACAGAGAAACCGATCTGGGAGTAACAATATCGAGTAACATAAAACCGAGTCAACAATGTTCAGAAGTTGTTAAGAAGGCAAACAAAATAATTGGCTTTATAGGCAGGTCATTTGAGCATAAATCCAAAGGCGTTATCCTAACCCTTTACAATTCCTTAGTCCGCCCTCTTCTGGAATACTGCGTTCAATGCTGGTGCCATTATTACCAAAAAGACATAAACAAGCTAGAACGAGTTCAACGTAGTGTTACCAAAATGATACCTTGCCTAAAGAACAAACCATACGAAGAGCGTCTTAGAGAAGAATTAAATCTATTTCCTTTAACCCAGCGCAGATTAAGAGGTGACTTAATTCAAGTGTTCAAAATCAACAAAGGCATCAACAATATGAACTGTAGTAAGTACTTCACTATCGACCAATCTAATTACACGCGGGGAAACGGTTGCAAAATTATTGGTAAATCTTTTAACTCACACGAATCTAAGAATTTCTTCTTCAATCGAGTTGTCAACTTGTGGAATGGGCTTCCCCGAGACGTTATAGACTGCAGCACCGTTGATTCATTTAAACTCCGACTAGACAAATATCTCGCATCAAACCTGCGACTGACTGCGTTTGTAAATGAATAACTTTATTTTATCCTCCCATCAGTTACTAACCCATATGTCCCCTACTAACTTCCTAGTCCTGCCACAGACATTAGTTCCAGGGCAGTAGTTCCCTTTCCAATGTTCCCTTACCCACTCTAAACCACTGTTTGGACACTTGATCCTCAGTGTTTTGGAGGACAAGCAGCCTAGAAGGGTCACTATACCTGTTGTTGCTTGATTTCCTTTGTACTCCTTTGTACTGGAATATGTGGCGAACTTTAAGGAGCAGTTATCAACAGTGTTCCAGCTAGCTCGAGAGAATTTGGGAATGGCACAGTAGAAGATGAAAACGTGGTATGACAAGAACTCAAGAGAATGCAGTTTCAGCCAGGTGATCAGGTCCTAGTTCTGCTGCCATAACATGGACAACCTCTTCAAGCCAAGTTTAGTGGACCATACACGGTGGAGAAGAAAGCCAGCGATGTAAACTACGTTATTGCCACGCCAGATCGTAGGAAGAGCAAACAACTTTGTCACGTCAACATGCTAAAATTGTACCACAGGAGAGACCCTGATAAACCCGTCTGCACTGTAGCTGTTCCTCAAGACCCCGAAAGTGAGGCACTCCCATGCAGTATGAACTTGAGCGATAGCCTGGGGCAGAATGTTGCTATTATGAGGGATCTGGAGTCTAAGTTATCTCATCTAACCCCTGAGGAGAGGCAGGAATTCACGGCTCTACTCCAGAAGTACCATCAAGTGTTCCGAGATAGCCTACTCCAGGAAGAACAACCATTTTGATGCACGATGTTGATGTTGGAGATGCGAAGCCAATTAAGCTGCCAGCCTACCGTGTGAATCCCTTAACCCGTCCAGCCCCGGCTAGTTTTGTAATGTTTGTTCACCAGAACCCGGCCGGTTTTCAATTTTTTTTTTTATTCCAGAAACAATAGCGAATGGGTTAGGAATGAAGGAAAAACCACGAAAAAACGCTCAGAAAGCTTAAAGAATTGTCCTACAGAGCCTCCGAAAACGTATTTTACAAGAGTAAAAAATTGAAGGCAATTATCCCAAAAAAACAGGTTATTGCGCGCTCACGCGCACGCACGTGGACTTTTAGAGTTTTCAACCATCGGCACGGTTGCGTGGGATACGTACACAGTTCCCATACAAATCTGAGCCCTCTTGAGTGGCTACACCTGAGGTTACGGTCGGCGCAATTAGGGTGACGCGCCAGGCGCATCTCTGGGGCTGTGCGTTACATACATCGCCGACGCGTCAGGCGCGTCGCTGGGGCTGTACGGGTTAAAGGTTCCCCTGATCCAGAAGGAGATTGACTACCTACTCACCCACAAGATGATTGAGGCCTGCCAAAGTGAGTGGAGTTCTCCTGTCACCTTAGTTCCTAAACCATGTGAATCAGAACGGCTCTGTATTGACTATAGACGTGTTAACCAAATCACCAAAACAGACACTTACCCCATACCTCACATGGAAGATTGTATAGATAGGATTGGAAAGGCACAGTAGCCTACATCAGTAAGTTTGACTTGTTAAAGGGATATTGGCAAGTACCTAGGACTCAGCGTGCTAGAGATGTCTCATGTTTTGTGACTCTTGGTAAAACTTTTGCATGTTCTGTGATGCTTAACACCTAAAGAGCGGCCTAGGCGGTAAATAATATGTAGCCACCAGCGGGGTGTTTTTACCCAAAATAGGGCTGTTTACGTGATCATTATCATGCCTAAATAAGACCCAGAGCATAAAACAAGTATCTATCCCTGAAAGGGCATAAACAGAGCTTTCCAATGACACCACAACGATCCTTGTATGACCGCTAGTTTTCTTGCAACAACCGCACAACACGAGTGCAAAAACCATGTAATTCCGTACTTTCCCCATACATTTCACTATGTAGCGAGTGTGAGAGGGTGGAGGAGGGTGGGATTCATGCCAGTTGGTCCACCGCGGTGGTCTGGAGCAGTCATACGCTCGCTACTCTCCTGCCACCACTTGTCTCTCTCTCTCAGCAACATTACGTGCTGAAATTGCCACACGACTTATGGTGTGAGCCGCCACATAGTCCAAATTTCTTTCACTCGACATATGATGCGCGCCGCCAATAAAGGGTTAATGGGATGAAAAATGCACCTGTGACATTTCAAAAACTCATGAACATTGTAACCGAGGGTTGGGAAAGATGTGTTGTGTATATTGATGATGTATTGATATTTAGTGACACCTGGAAAGATCATCTATACAATGTCAGTAACTTTCATGATCGTTTGGTTGAAGCTAATCTTGTTGCAAATTTATCAAAATGTGAATTTGGTCAAGCTAAAGTCCAGTATCTTGGTTTTGTGATTGGTAATGGACAAGTTGTGCCAAAAGTGGCTAAAGTTAAGGTGATAAGTGATCTTTCCAGACCTAAGAATAGGAAAGAATTGCAAAGATTTCTCGGTATGGTAGGATACTACCGCCGGTTTGTTCTAAATTTCTCAATCTTTGTGTCATCACTCACATATCTTCTGAAAAAGGGAGTTAAATTTGAGTGGATTGAAGCATGTGAATCCTCTTTCAACAAACTCAAAGCTATTCTGTTGAGTCAGCCAGTGCTTTTCACCCCTAACTTTGATAAATCCTTTAAAATGGCTGTGGATGCTAGTGATAGGCAACAGGAGCTGGGGCAGTTTTGTTGCAGGAGTATGACCAAGGTATTGAACATCCTCTATCTTATTACAGCAAGAAGTTCACTCCACCCCAAAGGAATTATTCAACTATTGAGAAGGAACTTTTGGCTCTGATTTTGGGATTGCAACATTTTTCTTTATAGGCTATTTGTGTTCAGGCCCAGCTCTTATTGTTATTTATACTGACCACAACCCACTAAAGTTTCTTAGTAAATTTAAAGATAAAAAATCAGAGATTGACCAGGTGGAGTCTGCTTCTTCAAGAATATCCTTTAGATATAAGATATATTAAAGGGATAGTAAATGTGATTGCAGATTGCTTGTCTAGATTGTAGCCTAATTGCTTTAAAGTAGTAGAAATTTCACCTGTAAATTTCTTTCTTTAGGGGGGAGGTGTTATGTAATGTGAATTAACCCTTAATTAGAGGCTCACCACATAAGTCATATTTAATAAAGCTGGACTATGTGGCGGCGCTCGACATAGGTCGAGTGGCAATTTCAGCACGTAATGTTGCTGAGAGAGAGAGACAAGTGGTGGCAGGAGACTAGCGAGCGTATGACTGCTCCAGACCACCGCGGCGAACATACTGACACGAATCCCAGCTCCCTCCTCCCTCTCTCACTCGCTATATAAGGAATTGTATCGGGAAAGTGGCTAATTACATGCTTTTTGCACTCGCGTTGCACGGTTATTGCAAGAAAACAAGCCATCATAAAAGGATCGTTATGGTGTCATTCGAAAGCTCTGTTTATGCCCTTTCAGGGATAGGTACTTGTTTTACGTTCTGGGTCTTATTTAGGCATGAAAATGATCAGGTAAACAGCCCTATTTTGGCTAAAAACACCCCGCTGGGCGGTACATATAAATAAACCGCATAGGCCGCTCGTAAGGTGTTAAAATAATATATAAAATACATAAGTGCAATAGTGATAGGGTTAATATACGCATCTTAGAGTAAGTCACTTGATTCGTAAGTGTGAGTATGATTGCATCATCATTTTACGTGTTCATGTCTCGTACGGAGGCAGCGGCGCCTGGCTGTCTAGCTTGTTCTCGGAGTTTGGGGAACTCGAGCCTCGAGCGTGTAGGCCTATATATACGCGGTGCACCCTCTGAGTCGGTACTCTAGATTCAACTGACCAGCTGATTTTAGCATCTCGTCTGACTCTCTGTACATAGTTACTCTTATACCTAGTGAAGTGAGATATCTCTCCTGGCTACCTTCAAACGTTTAAGCAGTCTGCATTCCTGTTCTGTGATTGGGGTGTTGAGTATATAAGTGTGCCCCATATCATAGCCTATTATTATTCTTAGTGATATTGTTGTGTATTATTATAAGTTTATCTAGTGATCAATTATTTTGTTATTTCCTTTTGATTGCAGTTATTAATGTTATAAGTTTAAAATATTAAATCAATTTGTGATTAGTTTCCAAGTTTGTGAATTTGATCAGATTAATTTAGTTACCCCTTAATGTATTTTTTAAAAAGGAATATTTTCTCAAGTGTTGACTTTAGTGTTTATTTCACATTTAAATAGTTGTATTAACCCTCTCCGACATATGACGCGATTTTGAGCCTATTGGGGATACTTTAAAGCCTTTGTTACCATCAGGGGTATTTAATATAAACCTTTAGTTTAGTTACTTCAACCTCTGCAGTTGTCTGAATTAGCTGTGGGCAGAAAACAAATTTTGGAGAGGTAATTATAAGAGTGAGAGAACTATATTTCTTATTGCTAATCTGGCAACCTCTGCATCATAAATGCGTGAAAGGGTTAATTACTTGTACTGCTTTTATTAATATTGTGTGAATTCTCTTAAGTTATTAAGCAGATGTTAACCATTTCCAGTGATATTGAGAAAATAATAATTCTTATGTGATATAGCTTTTTACCTTGCATTGCTTCAGTAAAGGTATATATTTATTTATTTTTTCACGTGCATTTTTTCTGATAATCATAGTGCATTTTATTCTTATTGCTTGTCCTGAAGAGACTGATTTTATTGTTACATTATAATACTTACTTTAATTAAACTAAGAATTTTTAATCTAGTTTTCCTTGAACCTGGATATTACGAGTGTCTTCTGATATCAGTTTTGAATTTCATATTTAATCTATTGTTTGTGTCATTTCATCTCACCCATAAAACGTAACATTTGCAACCTTGAGCCAGGACTTTGGGACTTGTTTAAGAATATCAAGTGGGTGACAGGGGTAAAAGTGAGCTTTTGGTGGTCTCTTTTGTCGTACAGCTGGGCTGCATTAAGTTGCATTTGACCAGGGTTTGTCCGTCAATCAGGCAGTGTTCTTTGTATTCGTCCAGTATTTGAGTAGCAAAATAAACGTTAAATTTGTTTAATGTCAAAACAAACGGCAATAATCGTCCAAGCATCGTGCAGGTCGGTCAGCATTCCTGCGGCGTTTGGTATATGCTGTGGCGCGTTCGGTTTGCATTCGTTGCATTTTGTCTTGTCACAGTTCGTCCACCTTTCTCGACCGAATGTCGCCGATTCGGAGTCGGGCTGCATTCGGGCTCCGGTTCAGCTATTTGTGACGGCCCCTTTACCGAATGCTTACACTTAAATTAGACCCAGAGACTAGTGGTGACGTGACAATTCTCGAAGGGAGGAGTTTTGTTCGGGTCGGCCTCCGATTAGTCATAATTTCCCACACTGGAAACAAATTGATGAATATAATTTTCTATACATCAACTACAAAATTATATATACTATTTTTGAAAAGCAATTTCCATTCAAAAATCAATCCAGATAGATATACAGAAATTGCATAAATAAAAACAAAAGGGGTCCTCAATTTCTTTTGAGTGGGCTAGAGGCTATGGCATCTGAATATATAACAACTGACACAAGTTTGTGAGCTCTTGATATTTTCTTTGCTCAAATGTATTAATTTAGGTTGATGTTCAGATCAAAACAGCTATATTTTAATAAACAAATAATATCTACTTATTAATACATAGCTGATCGATCTGAACATCAATCCAAATGGATATCGCTGCATAAAGAAATTACAAAAGCTCACAAACATTTTTCAGTAGATGTACCGTGTCTTCCAAGTCTGTCTCTCACCCCCTCTCCCAAACAATCTCCTCCAGTGTAAAATATCCACTAAATATGAAAATTACCCAACGACTGAAAATAGAGCCAGACCATTAGAAAGCGAAAGGACTAACACAAATAAATACATAAACACATACATAAATAAATAACAAATAAATACAAACAAAATTTATCCTGGATCTCTTCCATAGGGAGAACAGAGAACTATCTGAGCCAACTTCTTGAGGGTTATTTTTATATTATTAAGGATTTTGCTTACTTATGCCTTTATTGAGCAATGTGTTTTAGTTTGTCCCTAAGGCTAAGAAAATACACCTTCCTTAAAACTACAGATTTCCCACCCAGACTTCTTTCAAGCAATATTTGTATTTTTTGTTTATATTAATATGTCCCGTCCGAAGGTCGGTCTCTTCTAAGTTACAGGCTCCTTATTGCTCGCCCAGATTTTTTTTTTTTACACCTGAATGGTGTGAAGTGAATTAAAATCTCGAAACTAATTGTGTTTTTGTCTGAGACTACTGACAGCAAACCCTTCTCTGTATCCTCCTACTATCTCTATCCTCAGTTTCGAGCCAAAGGTGGATGTTGCGTTTATGTACGCAACAATCTTGCTTTCTCTTGTGTTCCCAACTTAGATTCTTCTGAATTCTGAACTCTCTGCTTTCTTGTCACTCTCAAACTAAATATTTCTGCGCTGTTTATCTCTCTTCTAATTCTACTGACTATCCAAAATTCTTTGACTATCTAACTTATAAAGTGGAACACATTCTATCCATCTCTCCTTTCGCAGAAATCTCCATCTTAGGAGATTTCAATATTCACCACCACCAATGGCTCTCCTCTGTTTCCAATGTCCAACCTGGTGAACAAGCTTACATCTTTTCTATCTTAAGGGGCTATCACACTTGCCAATATTTCCGTGGTCTCCACGATTTCCGTGGTTTCTCGTCTATTTTCCGTGGTCTTGCCGACAATCCACGCTATCCAAGCAAGTTGGGAGATCTTTGTCTTTCCAAGGAAATGTTCGGGTGTGAATTAGTAGGCTATGTCATGGAAATACATTTCTTATGTAGGCTATAAATATATAGTAATATGCAGTATATATATTCCATATATATTAAACTAGATAAGTTTTAATAAAACTAATGATAATGTGATAGGTGATATTCGAACCCTAAAAGATATAAAATATCACATGTAACATATAAAATCGTACATATAAACAAGCAAGGGAAGAAATACCGTCACTGCCTATTTTAAATGTGTAATGCGTAAATCATGGCATGTGATTGGCTAAGAGGCGTGGGCCCGAGTAATGCCCCTTTCCCACTGGTGAGAAAAGTCATGATTTTCGTCGCCAACACCAATAAATTGGCACATTCGTGACATGTCTCAACACCTCTCATGAAAAATCGTTTGACTCTCAAGGCATCGCAAGGGCCCTCGCGGGTCGTCGCAAATGTTCGGACAGTTCAAAATTTTGGACGAGGACTTACGAGGGTTCGTTGCCCTCGCAAGCATCGTCTAGCATCGCCGAGGGATCTGCGAGGGCTTCTGCGATCATCTGCGACATCGGCGAGACATCGCGGAGAGTTTCGCACAAAACAAACTTTGCAACGCTGCATGGATGCTCACCGATGCTCTCAGATGCTCTGCTCGTCGATGCTCTCAGATGTTCTGAGAACATCGACGATGCCAAAGAGCACCTTCCGCGAGGTGGGTAAAAAAAATTGATTAGGCCTATACACGTAGTGAACCCTGTCAAACCTTTTTTCTATGCACCTCTCTTGGGGGGGTCACCTGTTTTTTTTCTCTCTTTCTCTCCTTTTCTCTCTTTCTCTGGTTTGTATCCATTCAGCCAACTGTTTTCAGACGTTTATCCCCATCCAAGTATCGATATCTTCCTGGCAAGCGGTAGTGAACCAGTATTATATGGAGAAATCTGGCTTTGCCGGAGACATTTTTCTATCGAAAAATGTACAAATTTAGCTTGCTCTCAACAATTTTTGTTATATACGTTGGCTCGCTACCGCTCACCAGAAAAATATTGAAACCTGGATGGGGGTAAACGTCTTAAAACAGTAGGCTGAACGGGGCCGAACGGATACAAGGCAAAGAGAGAGGGAGAGAAATAGAAAAAAAAAAAAGGAGAGAGGGAGAGAAAGAGAAAACAAAAAACAGCGAGGTGGGCTCAATGTTTGCGTTAAGGCTTAAAAATTTAGCCCACCTCGCCATTTTTAGTTTTCTCTTTCTCTCCCTCTCTCCTCGTTTTTTTTTTTTTTTCTATTTCTCTCCCTCTCTCTTTGCCTTGTATCCGTTCGGCCCCGTTCAGCCTACTGTTTTAAGACGTTTACCCCCATCCAGGTTTCAATATTTTCCTGGTGAGCGGTAGCGAGCCAACATATATATATTTTTGTTTTGAGAGCCAGTTAAATTTGTAAATTTTTCGATAGAAAAATGTCTCCGGCAAAGTCGGATTTTTCCATATAATGCTGGTTCGCTATCGCTTGCCAGGAAGATATCGATACTTGGATGGGGATGAACGTCTTAAAACAGTAGGCTGAACGGGGCCGAACGGATACAAGGCAAAGAGAGAGGGAGAGAAATAGAAAAAAAAAAAACGAGGAGAGAGGGAGAGAAAGATAAAACAAAAACAGCGAGGTGGGCTCAATGTTTGCGTTTCGGCTTAACTGAGCCCACCTCGTCTTTTTTTGTTCTTTCTCTCCCTCTCTCCTCGTTTTTTTGTTTTTTTTATCTTTCTCTCCCTCTCTCTTTGCATTTTATCCGTTCGGCCCCATTCAGCCTACTGATTTAAGACGTTTACCCCCATCCAGGTTTCAATATTTTCCTGGTGAGCGGTAGCGAGCCAACATATATATTTTTTGTTTTGAGAGCAAGCTAGAAGCCGGACATTGCCAATCTCCGAATTAAGGGGAGATGGGTAGTTTTTTTGGTCCCCTTTCTTCCTCATGGTTAACCCCATTAGTTTTGATATTTTATGACGTTCGGCCCATTAGTTTGGCGATTTTAAGACATTTCACCCCATTTCGGTGTCAATATTAAGACTTTCGTGTCATTTAGGCGTCGAGTTTTTCCTGGCTAGCTAGCGAGCCTGTACTTTTTGAGGAACCGGCCTTCGGCCAGGATATTTTTCTATCGAAAAATTTACAAATTGATCTTGAAGGAGAGTGTTGGGGGGTGCTTATATGCTTGATGGAGGTCTAGGGATGAAACTAAATAATCTCGCCGAGGTATTCGCCGAACCATCGCTCAATTTGCCGATGACTTCGCATAATAACGCCGATTCCGTCTTATTCATCGGCGACATCGTCGCCGAGTGTAAACTTGTCAACGGTTTTTAACGGTCAAAATCGTGAACGTCGCACGCATTCTTGCGAATTTGCCAAAACTACGTCCACGGCAACGAAAATCGTGACTTGTCTCACCAGTGGGAAAGGGCCATAAGTCAGTCTACTCTCTCGCTTACTTCTTGCGTTTATAATTTTTGTTATCTCGCTTGTGTTTACTTTATGATATATACGTTATTATTGTGATTCCTGTGATTTTTAATAGCTCTATATATTAGGATAGCACTGTAATTTATTTTAAGTAATCGTTAAAATTAATTAAAAATACATAGTTTAATAAATAAATAAGGAACAATACAGATAACAAATAAATTATCAGGGTACTGATAAAATAGCCAATCATAAGCGTGTTGCTGCTTCCACTGACTTTCACTTTTACCGACAGACGTGGATTCATGTCGCTTGTTTTAGGCAATAGAGAGCAATATAGTCATACTTACCATGTTTTTTATATATGCTCAGTTTTAACATTGGGATTGAGATGTATTAATAGCATGACGGGAAGCTAAAACGGCCGAAATAAGACCAATTAATTTCGAAGTGAGAACGAAAGTGTAAGTGTCATTTAACCTTTGTGGATTATCTAGGTGCATGTGTGATAGGGAAACCACAGTATTGTCGTCTAAACTATGAACGAAGATCCAGAAACCACGAAAAAATAGCCAAGTGTGATAACCCCTTTAAACGACCTAGAGGAGTTAGTCCAGCAACCCATCCATACTGTAAATCTTTTCTCTCCTTTGGGCTCCTCCGACCACAAACTAATATCTGTCACCTGTCATATCTCTCCAGTGCAGCCACCTGATCCTCCCAACCGGCGGCGCTTGTGGCACTTTGGCGCTGCCGACTGGGAGGCTCTTCGGCAGTACTTCTTTGATTTCCCATGGAATGACTTTTGCTTCCGTGGCCGGGGACCCTCGGAGAGTGGTGAACGCATTACCGAGGTAATCCTCTCGGGCATGGAAACATACATTTAATTTTCTTTGTCTCAGTCTAATGCAAAAAAATCTTGGTTTACTCACTCTTGTTCTATTGCTGTCCGCAACAAAGAGGAAGCAATCAAACGGTACCGACGCCTAAAGAGTCAAGAATCTCATTCTTCCTATGTTTCTGCCCGGAAGCAAGCCAAATCTGTTCTTCGATTTGCCAAGCACTCTTTTATCAATAATAAATGCAC
Source organism: Paralithodes platypus (assembly GCA_032716605.1). Taxonomy (NCBI): domain Eukaryota; kingdom Metazoa; phylum Arthropoda; class Malacostraca; order Decapoda; family Lithodidae; genus Paralithodes; species Paralithodes platypus. Next base: position 23,016,746 of record CM064573.1, on the reverse strand, counting down.
TGAACTGTCCAACTCTATCTCTTCCGAAGCTTTCTGGCATCTAGCCAAAAACCTCTCCAAAAAATGTTCTTCCTCGTCTGTCCCTCACCTTCTCCACTCGGGTGGCAGAACCATCACTTCTTCCTCTGACAAAGCTGAACTCTTCGCTAAAGGTTTTACTAGAAACTCCACCTTGGATGAGTCCTGTGCTATTCCTCCCTCTCCACCCCCCTCTCTCCTACTTATGCCTAATATCCTAATATCTTCTAATAATGTATTTTCTACCCTTTCTGGGCTTAATACTAAGAAGGCATATGGTCCGGATGGTGTTCCTCCTGTTGTACTCAAAAACTGTGCTTCCGTGCTGACTCCCTGCCTAGGCAAACTCTTTCGTCTCTGTCTCTCCTCTAACATCTTCCCTTCTTGCTGGAAGTTTGCTCTCATTAAACCTGTCACAAAGAAGGGTGACCAGTCTCAACCCTCCAACTATCGTCCTATTGCTCTCATCTCTTGTATCTCTAAAGTTTTTTAAACTATTTTTGCTTCCAAGTTTCTTAAGCATTTCTCTTCTCATAATCTGCTCTCAGATCGCCAGTATGGCTTCCTTAAAGGTCTGCTCTACTGGTGATCTTCTTTCATATCTTACTAACTCCTATTCATCCTCCTTGCTGGGCTTCGGTGAGACCTTTTCTATTGCATTAGACATATTGAAAGCCTTCGATAGAGCCTGGCACAAATCTTTAGTTTCTAAACTACCCTCCTTCGGTTTCTATCCTTCCATCTGTGCCTTTGTCTCTAATTTCCTTTCCGGCCGTTCCATAGGAGCGGTTGTGGATGGCCATCGCTCACTTCCTCATCCTATCAACTCCGGTGTTCCTCAGGGTTCTGTCCTATCCCATTTTCTTTCTAATTTTCATAAATAATCTTCTCAACTCTACCTCCACTCCCATCCATTCATATGCAGACGACTCTACCTTACACTACTCAATTAGTTTTCCTGAATGCCCCAGCCAGCAATCCCTCAAAAATAAATGTACTGAAGCCATGCAACACTTATCTTCTGATCTAACTACTACTTCCAGTTAGGGCAGAGAAAACCTTGTTACCTTTAATGCTTCCAAAACCCAATTTCTTCATCTTACTACCCGTTCAAAACTTCCAGAGGACCATCCCCTACGCTTCAACAATACAAAAATCAATCCTTCATCTTCTCTCAATATTCCTGGTGTCTCTTTTTCTTTTGCTCTTACTTGGAAGGACCATATTACTAGTCTTGCTAAGGCAGCCTCCCAGAAGTTGGGTGTGCTCAACCGCCTTAACCCCTTAAAGGCGAGCTGTGTGTAATGGACACCCTACCGCCAGGCGACGATATTAGGTCCCATTCCCACCTAAAATCGTCACTTTACGATAAATATCGTTATTACTTATTCATATGCGCCTATTTTACGCTCAATATGAAGATAGTAACATGCACAAAAAATCAAACAAGTGGGAATAGTGTTTGGATGGTCAAAATCGTGAATTATTGCCGACCGGTCCATTCATGAAATGTGGAGCAGAACGAGGCAAACCCTCCCCTTGCGAGGCCTGAAGCCTGACTCACGCACTCACCCACACTCTCCCTTACGCAACACACTCGCTAGTCACATGACCACACCATAGAACCGGGTTGGAGATGTTGACACGAAAATATACAAATAAATAAGGGAATAACAGGGAAAATAGGTGATAATTGAAAGGGGGGGGTGGAAAGGGGGGAAGGAGGGGACTTTGACACATATGGAGGAGTGATAGAAGGTATGGAGGGGAATTATCTCACTTAATCACCATTTCACTTGTTTTAGGTGCTACTGGGGCCTCTTAAAACTTATTGTTGGGCCTTACCTCTTAAGAGTGTTCTCGCCTTTGCCCACCAAAACTGCTTAAGAGTGTTCTCGCCGTTCCCGGGTTAAGGGGTTCTTTACCCCAGCACAATTTCCTGCTCTGTACAGGGGCACAGTGCATCCTTGTATTGAGTATTGTTCACATGTGTGGGGAGGATCCTCTCACACCGCACTCCTAGACAAAGTAGAAAGGAAAGCCTTTCGTATCATTAACTCCCGCCCACTCACCAACTCTCTGCAATCTCTCTCGCTATTCTATCGCTATTATAATAATCAATGTTCCTCAGAGCTTTCCCAGTATATACCACCTCCTCTACGTAGGGTATGTAGTACCTGTCTTGCAACACAATCCCACCCCTACTCTGTGCAACTCTCCAACCCAAGAGTGAAACGTTATTCTCAGACTTTCTTCTGTTCAACTGCTTAGCTCTGGAACTCTCCCCCAGAATCAGTCTTTCCCTCTTCCTATGACTTAAATTGCTTCAAACTCTGTGTGTCCAGGCATTTTGGCTCGAACATCCCTTGTATTTAGCCCTGTCACTCCTTCAACTCTGGTGGAGGCATTCGATACATGCAGTTCTGTCTTCTGTCTCCCTTACTCACATTGTAAAAAAAAAAAAAAAAAAAAAAAATCAGATCAAATAGGGTTAAAGCGCCATTTATGTTACCTTGCAGTGTACGCTCTAGGACATTGATTCTTTAACCCTTTCGTGATCCTATTACACATGTTATTGTTGTGTTTTCTCCCCTTTCAACACTCATCAGAAAGTAGATATGAGGTGCCGTTGTAAAGGCTTATCCCTCAAGACCAACCTCAGGAGTTTGGGCTGAGGTTGAGGTTGGCGTAAAGGTTTAAGGTTTAAACAAAGGAAACGATCTCACATGTTACTGAAAACAGATAGTCACTCACTCCCTCTTTCTAACACTCACTCACACACATACACACGTACGCACACACACTCTCTCTCAGTCCCCCTGGTAATGGAAATACTTGTAATAGTTTGAGAGTACACTGCAAGAGAGACTCATTGGACTGTGCTGAGATATTGACCACTTACAAGTTTCAGGGTATTAGAAAGTTGGAGCTGTACACATCAATATTCAACATAAATGTAATAATAATGTAGGTTTATGATGGATAAAACATGTTAAATTTAGTGTTATATAGTTATTAATGTACTACAACCGTATTTTAGCTGGTGTCGTCGATGTCTACTTCTCCAACTTCCTTTTACATAACTCGCAAGTAGCCAATTGGGCTGAAGAAAAGGGTGGAATAATAATGGCAACTGTGTTATCAATCCTTTCAAGATTATGACGCATTTTGACAGTTTATTCGGACAATTATTAGACGATTTGTTTTTCAGATTAGAAAGAATCTATGGAAGACAGAGGGTCAATTTGGCCATTCTTTACCCTTTTAACTCCCACAAATCCTCCCTAAGCTGTGTAAGGTCGTCTAATGATAGCCATGATAAACTGTTAACCCATTTAGGACCAGCGACGCAAACAGTGCGTCGGCAATGTATTTTTCCACCATCCCCAGCGTCACATACGTAGCTTCACTGTTAATTACTCCGGTCCTATGGCACCTAGAGGGCTCAGATTTGTATGAGAACTGTGTAAGTATCCCACGCATCAATGCCGATTGTTGAAAACTCTCAAAGTCCAACCGCGTGCGCGTGAGCGCGCAAAAACCAGTTTTTGCCTGTTTTTGCCTACCCATTTCCCCATGTTAATTCCGACTTTCGGGCGCACCGTAGGACCCCTTAATGACCTACGGGATCGGTTTTGTGTGGGATTTCCTTCATTCCTAACCCATTCCTGGTGTTTTCTGGATTTTTGTTTCTTTTCAAAACCTGCCGGTCCTGGGTGGTACATTTATTATTAACTAGCTTGTGCTCAGTGGGTTAAGAATGGCTCCTAATCTTCAGAGGGTTAATTGTGCTGTCCATGCCTTTGTTATTTCACCACGAAGTTATGTTGGGAGAATAAAACACATCAACAATAACACATTTCAACAATAACACACATCAACAATAAAACATCAACAATATAACACATCAACAATAAAACCCATCACTAATAAAACACATCACGAATAAAACACGTCAACAATAAAACACACCAACAATATAACACATCACCAATAAAACACATCACCAATAAAACACATCAACAATAAAACACACCAACAATACAACACACCAACAATAAAACACACCAACAATAAAACATACCAAAAATATGACATAATAATAAATCATATTAAAAATCAAACGTATCAACAATAACACATATGACAAATAAAACATCAAAAATTAATTCGGTTGCTGAAAGAAAATTATTTTATATACATTTTCTTGGCCGTTGTGTTAGGATGAGAAGAATAAATGCGGATACAAAACATGAACGTACTCAAGCTAGTATATAAGCACATACAATAAACAACAAAATGTATATACATTGATATCAAAACATGCAAGACTATACAATCGGATACCATAGCCTCTACCCGACTTCGTGTACTTATATATTTCTGGAAATTAATTTATTGAATATAACATCAACTATACACACAGGAGGATCACCAAAAATGGGAATGTCAAAAACAACAATATTTCAGAATCTGTTCAGAATGCAGCTCCACTGACCACACATGGCAACAATGCACAACAACAAGAAAAAAAATCATCAACTGTAATGAAGATCACTCTACCATGCCCATGAAATGTCAAAAGAGGAAGGATATCATAAAGAAAACAATGCAAGGAGATGGCTGAAAAAGAAAAAGAAAAGGCAAAGAAATAATATGGAGTTGTCAATCATGCTGCTACAACCCAAGCTACAACGACATCACTCCAATCAACAACCAACCAAGACGCAACATCTTGACGGTAAGCCATCAAATGAACATTGTATCAGAAACAGAAGTCTCATTTCAAAATATCTTTGATACAATGGTTAGAGACAACGGGTTGAAACAAATAAAACTGTAACTTCACTAAGGAACAATCTCGCAAACTACTACAACTTACGAAGAACGAGACTGAACTAAAAAAATCCACCTCAATCAACTACTGCCATTACGACACCCCACCATGCCTATCCACCTACCAATAACCAAGTCACTGCACAAGAAGAAGAGGTTGAAGCTGAAGAAGAGGAAGACGAGAATGACCTCTCCACCGACACAGACAGCTCAGCAAGTGTTAGCGTTGGAGGAGACTCCAATGCACAAAACTCTACCCACACTCAGGTGCATGATACTACAGACTTCAACAAAACCAGTACACCTATGCAACCAAAAACACTAAGAAGCAAAACACACCCTCAAAACACACAATTAGAAAATATGGAAGATCTTACCACAGATATCAGGAATCATCCAGAAACACTACCCAGTACAAGCACATGTAACACTCAAAAGCATAATAAAAAACCCAAAAAACACACCAATCATAATTAATCAACATGATCCAAAGGCTTATAAGTGACTCAGCACAATGTTTTATGGTGGAACAATAGAAGACATGAACTAACAAACACCTATTTAAACTTAAACACCGATATAATTCTAATCAAAAGCCATGGCTTTAAATCAGGAGATCCCATGAAGATCCCAGCATTTAAGATCATAAGATCTAATATTTTTGAAAGACACTCAGATGGCACAGCTATCGCAATTAGACATGGCATACAACACAACATTTCAGATGACTTCATGATAAATACTCTTTCAGTAGAAATACAGACAGACACAGGCCCTATAACTATAGCCACAGATTACATCCCCCATAGCAGACACTTTATACCATCACCAGATTACATCAGATTATTCAGAAAGAATATTCCAGTGTACCTCTTTGGTGATCTCAATGCACGACACCCAAATTTCAGGTACAGAGACACGCACACAGTAGGTAAACAACTGAATAATTTCATTACTACAGGCATAATTCAACACATGGGACCACACTTCCCTACTTTCCACACAGCTAACTCAGCCACAACGCCAGACATTATGTTGAGTAACTATAATACCTACCACCACTGTCACCCAATACTAATTCCAATCTCCCCAAGACCAGATTACCATAGAGCAAATTGGGAATAATTCCAAAATCACATTTCTGAACACACCCATATAACTAACCTAAATGATATTACACTTGAAGATATTGATAACGAAATAGAACAATGGTACGATAACATTCATATAACCATCAACACACACATCCCCAAAACACAATATAAAAGACCAATAGGGAACAACCCTACACACAATACCCAATTAATAATTCAGTAATATATTGCACTAAGACAACATGCAATCATCCACGGATGGAATAATGAACACTATGCAAGAAACAGGAACCTACAGACTACACTAAAACAATCACTCAAAGATGAAAATGATAATAACTGGGTTCAGAAACTAACACAACTATCAGACTCTTATAAAGATTCTCAAACCTTTTGGAGGAAAGTCAGGTCACTAACAAGAGAAACTGCGCCACAGACACACTACATGTTAGATGATCAACAGAACAAAATATTCGATATCCCACAACAAGAAAGACTACACAGGAGTGTTTGGGAAAGAATCTTTAACACTCAAAGAGCGGGTGGTGGAGTATATTTGACTGTGCCACCCAGCGGGGGGTTTTACCGTAAACGAGCTTGTTTCCGTGCTCGTTTTCATGCATAAACAAGAGCCAGAGTGTAATACAAGTATGTATCCCTGAAAGGGCATTAATTCAGCTTTCCAATGACACCAGAACCATCCTTCTACGATCACTGGTTGTCTTGCAACGATCGTGCAACCGAAGGGCAAAATCGGTAAAATACGGTAATTTTCTTACATTATTACGTGTGAAACGAGTGAGAGAGGGTGGAGTACAAAGGAGTACATCTCAGTAGCTCCACGGCCACCGTGGCGAGCGGTCATGAGGTAACCTACACTCCTCCCACCGCTCCGCTCTCTCTCAGAGCACATTACGTGCTCAAAATTGCACTCGACAATAGCCGGGCGCCGCCAGTTAAGGGTTAATGAGGAAGAAGAGGAAAGTGATGACGAAGATGAAAATATTAACCTTGTAAATCAATATCTTCAAAATAACTTACATAAGAACATAAGAAAATAGGAGTCTGCAAAAAGCCGATCGGCCCATACAAGGCAGATCCCTGTCACACCCAACCCCAATTACAAGGCCCAATTATAGGCCCAACTCACTAATACCTTGAGTACTGCCCCCACCAAAATGGTCAGGGATTAACACAAGATTACGGGGTCTGCTGGGCGCCGATTGGCCTACACCTGATAGATCCCAATCACACCCAACCCATCTCGTCCATATGCCTATCTAATTTTATCTTAAAGCTCCCTATCGTTCTTGATCCCACTATATCACTTGGTAGCCTATTCCACCCATCTACAACTTTGTTACCAAACCAATATTTGCCTATATCTTTTCTGAAACGAAATTGATCTAATTTGAAACCATTTGTACGAGTTCTTTTGCTATCACTGAGCTTTAGTACATTTTTCATGTCCCATTTATTAATCCCACTAACTCACTTGAATACCTCTATCATATCCCCTCTAACTCTGCGTCTCTCTAACGAATGTAAGCCTAATTTCTTCAACCTTTCTTCATACGGAAAATTTCTAATATTATGGATCATTTTTGTCATTCTACGTTGTACTCTCTCCAATGAATCTATGTCCATTCTGTAATAAGGACACCAAAATTGAACAGCATAATCCATATGGGGTCTCACTAATGACAAGTAAAGTTTTAAGATAACATCAGCAGTTCTGTTACTCACACTACTAGATATGAACCCGAGAATCCTGTTTGCCTTGTTACGAACGCTTATACATTGTTTTCTTGGCTTCAAATCATTGCTAACAAACACACCTAGATCTTTCTCACAGTCTGAGTTTTCTAATTCCATATTAGCTAGTTTATATTTAACATCTGTATGCATTTTCCCTATCTTTAATACCTTGCATTTGTCAATGTTAAACTTCATCTGCCAATGTACTGACCATTCGTGTAAGGTATCTAGATCCCTTTGCAGACACTCTATATCTCTATCTGAATCAATTTTTCTCCCCATTTTGGTATCGTCTGCAAATTTACTTTTCCTACTAGTTATACCTAAATCAAGGTCATTTATGTATATAATAAACAACAGAGGACCTAATACAGATCCCTGGGGGACACCACTTTTGACTGCTCCCCATTTTGACTTGGTACCATTTATGCTGACTCTCTGCTTCCTACCAATTAGCCATGCCCTAATCCATCCTAACAACGCCCCCCCTATTCTATGTGCCTCAACCTTTCTCATCAATCTCTAATGAGGGACTCTGTCTAAAGCTTTACTGAAATCTAAATATATAATATCATATGACTTGTCATTATCTACTGCTTCATATACCTCTGAGAAAAAACTAAGCAAATTAGTAAGGCAAGACCGTCCCTGAGTGACTCCATGCTGAGAAGAATTGATTAAGTTAAATGTTTCTAAGTGGTTTCTCATTTTCCTAGCAATAATTGACTCTAGTAGCTTTCCTATGATTGAAGTGAGACTAATGGGACGGTAATTGGATGCTATTGATTTATCACCATTTTTGAAGATCGGAACTACATTTGCAAGCTTCCAAGCTTCTGGAACTATACCTGTTTCTAATGACTTGTTAAATAGAAATGTTAATGGGTAACTTAACTCATCTCTGCATTCTTTTAATACTCTAGCATATACCTCATCAGGACCAGGCGATTTATGAGGTTTCAGTCTGTCAATTTCCTTAAGCACATCATTTCTACTTATAGTAACCGTACTTAACATATTTTCTATACTATCCCTTTATACCTTACGGACTTCTGGAAACCAAATTTTCATTAGTGAAAACGGAAAGAAATTGACTATTTAATGTACTGCACATTTCTAAATCATTTTCTGTCATTTCTCCTATCGAAGTTTTAACCCACTGAGCTCCAGCTAGTTATAAATAAATGTACCACCAGGGACCGGCAGGATTTGATTTTTTTTTTATTCCAGAAACAATAGCGAATGGGTTAGGAATGAAGGAAAAAACACATAAAAACGATCAAAAAGGACAACAATTGGTCCTACGGAGCCCCCGAAAACGGATTTTAGAAGAGTAAAAAATTGAAGGGAAAAACACTCAAAAACCATGTTTTTGCACGCTCACGCGCACGCGGTTGGACTTTGAGAGTTTTCAACCATCGCCAAGGTTGCGTGGGATACTTACACAGTTCCCATACAAATCTGAGCCCTCTAGGTGCCATAGGACCGGAGTAATTGGGAGCGGAGTACCAGTGACGACACGTTGTCGTCGCTGGGGTTTAGCGTTACATACATTGCCGACGACACGTTGTCGTCGCTGGGGTTCAGTGGGTTAAGGGGACCAATTACATCTCTAACCTTGGATTTATATAGTTGGTAAAAAGCTTTAGGATTATTTTTGAGTCATTGGCAACCTTAATTTCATAATTTCTTTTTTCTTTCCTAATATCCTTTTTTACCTGTCGTGATAGATTCTGATAGTAAGCAAGTAGGTGAATTTCGCCTTTCTTAATTTTTCTATATATTCCTCTCTTTTTTCCTAGAAGATCTAATAATCTATTATTCATCCATTTGGGTTGGTTCTGTGTTGATCTAAATTTTCTTTTGGGGATATATTTATTTTGCGCATTGAATACTGACTTGATAAAATTATCGTATGTATCTACCAAGTTTGACGTCTCTTCCTGACTTAAGATGACAGGTGCCTGAGAAGGGATATACTCATTTGGACACCTGGATCGACTTAATTTTTGGACCATAGGGTCCGCTATTAGTGCTCTTCTTAACCCACCATAATTGGCTTTTCTGAAGTCAGGTTTTAATGTTGTATTCTCTCTGGTATTACCTTTCCATTGTATATTAAAATACACAGAATTGTGGTCACTATTTCCTAGGTGGTCCCCTATCTCTACATTATTTATCATATGTTCATTGTTACTGAAAACTAAATCGAGAATATTATTACCTCTAGTGGGCGCATCTATGAATTGAAATAAAAAATTATCTTGTACTACCTCAATAAACTCCTATGAATCAGAGTCGCCTATTTGTTGCTGCCAATCTATATTAGGAAAATTAAAATCCCCCATAATGCACACGTTGCTAAACCTTGATGCTATTTTAATTTCCTCCCATAATGATGTTCCGTCATTTCTACTCATATTTGGCGGTCTATACATAACTCCAATAACTAAGGTCTCACTACCTTCGTTAACCTCTACACAAACACTTTCATTATCATTATTTACTCTAATACCTGATTTAATACAGCTTTTTAATGAACTCCTGACAAACACTGCTATACCGCCGCCCCTTCTATTAATTTTGTTCGGTCATATTTAAACAAACTATATCCCGGTATATCAAACTCTGCTAAAAAGTGCCTGGTTTCTGTATTAATCCATGTTTCAGTTAGCGCTATTATGTCTATATTTTCTTTGCTAACAAGTGCTCTAAGTTCATTAATTTTGTTACATAAACTCCTACAATTTGTATAATAAACCCTCAACCTATTACTTGTATTTGCAACTAATATTTCTATTGTTTTTAACTAATTTATTTTTACCTGTTGAACTACTAGACCTAGACGGAAAATTTACGCTATCAGAATGTTCGTCATTACTATCAATTTCATGTGGCTGGGATCCTATTTTACTTACACACCTATGGTTTATTAACAAAACCCTGCAACAAACTTGTCGAGTGAGCTGGCTAAGGTCGAAACTCCTAGTCGAGAGAGATGTACTCAATCCTGGGCATACAGTTCATCCTTACCATAGAAGAGGGTCCAGTTATCCAGGAATGGAATAGTATTTGCCTTGCAATACTTCTCCAGCCGGCTATTTACACCAATAGCCCTGGAGGACCATTCCCTCCTTACCCCTCTTCTTGGTAGGATACTTTGTACCACAGGAACTCCACCCTTCTCCTTGATCCTCTCCAACATTTCCTGGTACGTGGTGAGCAACTCCTCAGTCCTGCATTTCCAAATGTTGCTCCCTGCGTTGAGGAAGATGATGGGGCCCTCCCCACTCGCTTCCATGATACCATCTAGCTTCTCTGCCACCCTCTCGACTCCGGCACCAGGGGCAGGCAAACAACTTTACCAACATGTGTGTTAGTAGCCCTGCCAAGGTATTTAACCATTGAATCCCCTACAATTAAAATAGACTTAGCTGTTTTCTGTTGCCGGCCTGTAGCAGAAGTAGTAGCAGCAGAAGTAGCTGCAGATTTCCTCCCCTCCCCTCTCACTGCCCCGCTGTAAGACGGGTCATCTCCTTCCTCCTTTCCCCATTCACTGCCATCACACTCATCATCCAGGGTGCTATACTTGTTTTTAACCGTCACACACTGCTTCTGGAGGGTTAATTTCATTCCTCTTGAAGATGCCACCTTCCAGGAAGAGTCCGGTTTTCCTACACCAGAGGCATTTTTTGTTTCCTCTAATGCCATCTTCAATGCTAGGTTCTCGTCCTTGAGAGATTGGACCTCGAGCTCAACATTCTCCAGCCTTTCTTGCAAAGCAAGACAAAGCTGGAGAACATGGGAAGAGGTGACAATCTCATCAACTCAAGCCATCACTAAGAATGTTTACCTCACTAGGGGATAAACAGGTATGTCACAAGCGGTCACTGGGTACGTCCTCACTGGTCAAAGGTCAGGAGCTCACTGGGACTAGAATTTACCCAAATAACGTCTCAGATTTAACCAAACTAGAAATTCACTGCCCTTTAGCCAGACCCATAACAGAATATGATGTCACTAATTCAATAAAACACTCCAAAAATACTTGCCAGGTGAAAGCGGAATCGACAAAACCATTATGACCCAACTTCCAGGTCCCGCAATCACAAAATTATGTAAAATATTCAATGCGTCACTGTCCTCGGGATACTTTCCGGTTGTTTTAAAAAAAGCCATTATTAGACTAATTCCCAAACATGGGAAAACACCTCATTTACCTACAAACTACCGACCAATATCCCTTCTAGAGGTACCTGGGAAGACCTTTGAAAGAATAATAAACAATCGCCTCAAATAATTCTTAGAATCAAATAACCTATACTACCGATAACAATTTGGCTTCAGAAGTAAAAGAGGTACAACTCAAGCACTAACCCTCATCACAGAGGAAATAGCAAATAGTAAAGCAGATGGAGGGCAATGTCACATAATTGTTGTTGTTGTTGCTGTTCCCCAAGCTGCCTGGCCGAACAGCCCCAAGGCCCCGAGCAAGGCCAAGGCCATAACCGAGCGCCCCCACAGAACCCTCCCTGCCGACCACAATAAAGCCTGGGTAACCGAAGCCACTCCATGGCGGGGAGCTGAGGAGGGTGCGGAAACGCCCGGGAAACCAAAGGCCCACCCAGGGCCCTGTGCCCCTCAGCAATTATGAAGAGAAAGTTGAGGGGCAAAGGAAAAATGTGACGCTTTGGCTTCCAATCTTGGTAGATTGGGAGGTCAATCCACAGAAGAGATGCTGTCACTTGAGATCTAGAAAATATATAAGCAAAAGGAAGAGTCAGAGTAAGCTATGGGTATGGCAGAGATTGCTCAGTTCTCACTCTGATAGACCAGCCCATCACCACATAACTAGAACCCAATCCTCTCAGCATCAGCTAGGAAAGGCCCTAGAAAGCCGCCTTTGGCGGGGGGATAGCTCCCCTATTTCAACCCCTTTCGGGGTTGGGCACCCGCCCCGTAGTTCTGAGTTCACATAGTTCTGAGGGACGTATCAAAAGCTTTCGACAAAGTCTGGCACAAAGGCCTAACATTCAAAATTCTCAACCTAAACTTACCTTTAATATTTGAAAAATTGCTGTGTGACTTTCTATCAGATAGACATGCAAACATCAAAGTAGATACTTACATAGGTGAAAGTTTCGAAACCAAATGTGGAGTCCCTCAGGGATGCGGAATGTCACCAATGCTTTACATAGTTTACACAAGAGACAAGCCACATTCTCGTACAGGTCTTAACATCGGATATGCCGATGACGTTACCCAAATTACCCATTATGAAGGAAAATCCAAACATCTAAAGAATTCCAACACTAGAAGGGAGATTGAGAGGTTAAACTCACACGAAAAACGATGGAAAATAAAAACTAACACAAATAAATTCGCAGTCGTTCCTCTCGGATCCAGGAGACATGAGGACCTTGTGGTTGAGGAAGAAATATTGGAGTTCCAACCTAACGGAAAGGCACTCGATGTTAAAATGTCCAATAGTAGCTATATATCAAATGTTAAAGACCGCAAAGGTAAAGCAATCCATGCACTCAGTAAGTTATTCAAACTCAGAAACCTTAACGTAAATATCAAGACTCATTTTATCAAAGTTTTGATAATTCCGATTCTTGATTACCCTCCTATTCCCACAATCGCCCTCAGCAAAACTCAGATAACATTTCTACAGAGAGTCCAAAATAAAGCCATAAGATTTGCTACTAATTCAAGATATCCTTATGAACACAATACCATAGAACTACATCCATTAACAGGTATTCTCCCATTAAACACCAGATTATTCTCCAGGTCCTGAAAGATATTATGGCAATCTATTGAAATAACAGATCCAGAACTGTATAATGCAATATTTTGTTTTGTTTTTGTATTCATTTCACCACAACACCAAACATCTCGAATGAAATTAATGAAAGCATATAATTTATGTGATCCACCAGGATTCGAACCCGGGTTATCACACACAGATTTGTAGACACCTTAGCTATTACACCACCAAAATAGTTAAAGGTTTATGCACTCGCCTACGAATTATTATCCATTCTCGAATACTGGATATTAATTTAATCATGTTCATATTCCCACCGCACTATGGTAACCTAATGTTTAAGCGAGAGGAAAGAATATTCATGGGGCACAGATCATTTAGAACGGCCTCGCTACGAAATATCCCTGAACCTACTGATAATATATTTTTTTGTATTCATTTCACCACAACACCAAACACCTCCAATGAAATTAATGAAAGCATATATGTGATCCACCAGGTTTCGAACCTGGGTTATCACACACAGATTGTTAGACACCTTAACCATTACACCACCAAGACGGTTAAAGGTTTATACACACGCCTTCGACTTATTATCCATTCTCGAATACTGGATATTAATCTAATCATGTTCATAATTATTCCCACCGCACTATAATAGAAAAAAGACAACATATCACTAGATTCAATCGAGATTTCCCAAGCAGCCTAACTAAGCATTGTTAATCAAGAAGAACCTGACCCAATATATAATTAAGCCATATATGTGTTTTTGTTTAATATACTAGCTAATTAGCTCCTGACTTCCAGGAATTAGATAGATTAGTTAATCAATGTTATAAATTATTATCACTTACGTAGTTTAGTAAAAATCTACCATTAGTCAGTAATGATATTAAGTAATCAAAGAATGTTCATTAAAAATACCAATGTAAATTTCAGCCTACTATACAACTAAAAGCTAGTAACATACTTAGTCATACCACAAACATTATGTTCAGTATATAATATTGCCTTCAGCACCATTGTAAATTGCATACTTTAACCCGTGGAGCCCCGGCTAGTTTTGTAATGTTTGTTCACCAGAACCCGGCCGTTTTTCAATTTTTGTTTTTATTCCAGAAACAATAGCGAATGGGTTAGGAATGAAGGAAAAACCACGAAAAACCGCTCAAAAAGCTTAAAGAATGGTCCTACAGAGCCCCCGAAAACGTATTTTACAAGAGTAAAAAATTGAAGGCAATTACCCCCAAACACCAGGTTATTGCGCGCTCACGCGCACGCACGTGGACTTTGAGAGTTTTCAACCATCGGCACGGTTGCGTGGGATACGTACACAGTTCCCATACAAATCTGAGCCCTCTTGAGTGGCTACACCTGAGGTTACGGTCGGCGCAATTAGGGTGACGCGTCAGACGCGTCTCTGGGGCTGTGCGTTACATACATAGCCGACGCGTCAGACGCGTCGCTGGGGCTGTACGGGTTAAGTATTGCATTGTAACCAAGAGATGACAAAATAAAAACAGCAAGGTGGCTGGCCCACTAACTTTCCTCTTCTCCTATATTTCATCTTTCCTACTTTCTCTCCCCCCCACCCCCTCTGTGGGACCTCACTCCCCCCCCCCCTTACCTCCTTAAAAAAAAGAGAAAAAAAAATAAGATAAACTTGGAATCCCCGTGATTAGTTGGTGGATAAATCCTGGATCCTCTAGCATCCCTTATAAGGACCCCCAACCCACCTCTCACCACACCTACAGTATGTTCGGCCGTCCTGTCTGTCCCTCCCTCCTCAAACAGAACGCTCAAAAAGGAGTGTAAACTCGCGTATGTTATGTCAAGCCCCGACGCCTTCATCTCTTATCATCTCCTACTATAACTCATTTATCACCCCGACTACTTCCTCTGTCCTAACTCTAGTATTCGAGGCATTGGGTGATCAAATTGATTACTTGTCTCACCTTTACTGTATTCCCTGTCTCACCACACAGTCGCCACTGTTCTCCTAAACTCGGTTCACAAACAGTTCCACAAGACAGGAAAATAATCTCCACGTTCCGAATAGAAGGCTAAAACAGACCTTGGAGAAAGATCTCTCTCAGTCAAAATCCCGAAACTTTGGAAATCCCTCCCTCCGTATGTCAAAGAGGCTCGTTAACCCGGCAACGGCGAGAAAGCTCATAAGAAGTTTTACTGGGCGAGGGCAGCAAAGCTCTTAAGAGGGAGGCCTAACAAAAACATTTAAACGGCCCCAGTAGCACTAAAAACTTGTTTTTTCTCCTATACCTCATATCACTCCTCCACATCCCCTCCTTTCCCCCCCCCCCCTTCAATTATCACCTATTTTCCCTGTTATTCCCTAATTCGATGGTATATTTTTGTGCTAACATTAGCAAAATGTGTGAAGGATGTGCTTACGTACCTAGCGAGTGGGTTACATAAGCGAGTGTGTATGAGTAGACTCAGTGTGGCTTGAGGCCTCGTGGAGGGAGGGGTTGCCTCAATTTGCTCCATAATTCATGAATGGGCTGCTCCATGTATATTCTCGAGTTTGACCAGAAAAATTATATTTTCACTTGTTTTATTGTTGCTACAGGTTACTATCTTCATAGTGAAAGTAAAATAGGCTCATACGAATAAGTAATAACGATATTTATCGTACAATGACGATCATAGGCCTGAATGGAGCCTATATGCTCGCCCATGGGCATCGAGTTCAATACCCCCCCCTCGCCTTTCCCGGGTTAACTAACCTTAAGATTGCGGAGTGTACACCTTCACAAAAAATAAACTGTTTACATAAATAACTACCAATAAGAAATTGCATACAATGTTTCTTCTCTCTCACTCCCCCCCCCCCCCCTCTCTCGACCCAACAACCCTCTTTGGGCTATAAGCCCCCCCACCCTCTAAGCTCTTTCTGACATATAAAATCCTCTTCCTCCCCTCCCCCTTCTCATCCTCACCCCCCCCCCCCTCCACCTGCCTCAAAATAATGTATATAGCTAACTTTATGAATATACACAGTTATGATGTATGTATGTGTGCCTCTATATGTAAGTGTATGTGTGTATATATGTATATACAGTATATATATAAGTATATGTATATACTTATAGGGTGGTCAGTATGGAAGTGAAGAAGTCCTTGCATGACAGTGTGGTAATCCCGACACTGACTTACGGAAGCGAAGCATGGACGTTGGTTGAGAGATTCAGACCAAGAGTGAGAGCAGTGGAAATGAATTACTTAAGGAGTGCGTGCGGAGTTACATGGAGGGATAGACAGACTAATGAGGAAGTAAGAAGGAGGTGTGGTGTGGAGGTAGATGTGCTGGAAAGTGTGAAAAGGAACAACTTGAGATGGTTCGGCCATATGGAACGTATGGAAAGCGAGAGAATGACTAAGAGGGTGTACGAGAGCGAGGTGGAGGGACAGAGGGGGAGACGTAGACCGAATATGAGGTGGAAGGATGGAGTGAGGAACTACATGAACGAAGGCGGTGCTGGTTGGGGGGAGGGGCGTCGACTGACTGGGGACAGAGGTGCATGGGGGCGGTTCACTCGTGGCCACCCCTTCGGGGATCACGGCATCAGGCAATAGATAGATAGATAGATATGTATATACGTGTGTGTATGTGTATATATGTATGTGTATGTCTGGGTATATATGTATATGTTTATATATATATACCCGGTATATATATATGAATATGTGTGTATTACGTATATGTATGCATACGTATGTGTATAATTATACAGTATGTAGGCGTGCAGTGTATGAGTACTGTGTACTTGTTTAAGTATGTAAACTGTAGGTATATGTACAGTATATAAAATATTAATAATAAATAATAATAATAATTGTCGGTGTATTGTTCATTGCAGCCCTGAGGCTGAGAATTTGCAGTTTTTCTTAAACCTAGGTACAGTACAATACTTATTCTACCTTAACTACGAGGTCACATGCGACCTTTGGCGACCATGAGGTGCCTGGCTTCCCACCAATTACATACGCAGATGCACTTTTGTATTGGTGAGAAGATGTGTAGGCTAACACAGGCTGATAGCAGCTTGGTTAGGGAGGAACCATGATACAATTCTCTCTGTTGCTATTGCCGAAGAAAACTTTAGGATTCTGATGGTGGCTCGAACCATCGCCCCGGCCCCTCGCGGTCAATGCAAAACGCAGCGCCTTAAACCACTGGACCACAGCGACCTGTTTGCATATTATATGAAGGCTTCTCAACATGTCTATTAATATATTATTACTATCATTCTAAATATTAATATTATTGTTATCATTCTCCCTAAAGATACATACTTTTCTCTCATCTCCCCTGACCTGACCTCTTGTTGACCTGGGCACAGCCATTATCTTTTGTATAGAGCGTTACCTTACCTCACCTGGCCACCTTGACCGAGGAGAGGCCAATCTGTTTTGTATCGAGATCAAAGCTTAAAGCCTGAGCCCAGGAAATTACCCTCACCTGCACCTCCCCCCTCTCTAACCCCTGCCCTCCACACCTCGATCACCACCCACCCCCAAATCTAGAAATCTAGCTCTCTTCATCTCTATCAATGTAATGTATGCAACGTTTGAACTAGCATAATAATAACGGGCAGTTCAATATTGACTGCAAACATGTAAACAGGGTTCATCTCTTAGGCAAACACTCTCCAATACATATTGTATATATTGTAAATAATGTAACAAGAATAACCAGTGTTGGTGGAAATAAACTTAATATTATTAGTATTATTTTTGTTCTCTCTCTCTCTCTCTCTCTCTCTCTCTCTCTCTCTCTCTCTCTCTCTCTCTCTCTCTCTCTGTGGACCAGTATTCCGGCCTCAAACATCAAACACTGACAGTCTTGCAAGCATCAAAGAGAAGCCACCCATCCACCTCAATCGTCTGGGCCCTTTCCTCTCGAGAACCTGGCCACTGATAACAAAGTCCAACTGTCGTAACAATTCTTATCAGCTTATTGGGTCAGATTCCGTCTTTGTGGTCAACTTACTGCTAATCTGATTGATGTCAACTGGTATTTGGCTTTATCTTTTACGGTATAATCCTTAACCACTTCGGCACGATGACGACTTTTTGCCTTGCAGTCTCTCTAAAATTATATGATTTTGTGCAGCTTAAGAAGGACCTATGATATTCAGAGGGTTCATCCTAGAGGAAATTGTCTAATGGTAACCAGAATGTTATGGACATTTAGTTATCGTGCTGATAGGGTCATCTGTACAGTATATCGGTTAATGTCTTGGTATGGTACCAAACCATGGAGCATGGGCTATCTACTGTAGGTCCCATATAGGGCGAGAGGAGTGTTCTTAACCCCCTTCTCCCTCATGTTTAGCGCCATTTGTTTTGAGATTTTAAGACATTCACCCAATTAACTTGGTGATTTAAAAACATTCATGCCACTTAGGTGTCATTTTTTTCCTTGCGGGTGAAAGTGAGCCTCTAATTTAGGAGGAAAAGACCATCGGCCTGGGCATTATTCTTCTGAAAAATGCACACATATTTATCTTGAAAGGATGTCTTGGGAGTATATCTAAATGCTTGTTGGAAGTCTAGGGAGCAAACTAATAATATATCGGTATAATATTTATGTAGTAAAACAAACATAAATAAATATAAAACAATAGTTCCCCATAACTATCAATCCTATGAAAGGCATGTCATACCACTTCATGTCCTCACTGGGTATGACCACAACTCTGGCTTCTATGGAGCAAGCAAGAAGCTCATCGCAGATCATCTGGAGAAGTCTAAAGAGGCACACGACCTGCTAGCAGCATGTGGTACACAGCTCCTAGTCACAGAACAGGTCATCAGTGATTTGGAGCGGTTTGTCATTCGATATGTCTATGGTGATACCAAAAGCAAGACCCTGGGAGATGCGAGGGTAGCGAAGTGGAGAGCTCAGAAGAAAAAAAGCACTATCCGACTTGTGCCTGACTTGGACAGTCTCCGTCCACACTTGGAGCGTGCAAACTATCTTGCATATTTGCAAAAGCATTACCAGCTCCAAAGTCACCCCTCACCGATCGGCCATGGATGGCATCTTGTAAATGGCCTATGTCTGCCTGTCCGTTCAACCCAGCCCCCTCTTCCCCCATCCATACCACTACCTACAAATCCGCAGGCATAGAACAACAGTGATGATAGCAGCAAAAGTGAGGACAGTGATTCTGATAGTGGCTCATACAGTGAATCATGTAGTGACAGTGAAGTTGCAGATTAGTATGTACAATTAGTATAATACAATACAATAACAATACAATATACAATACAATACAATACAATAACCATTCCAGTGGATTTGTAATGCCAGAATTAGTGAAAAAGGACACCTCATTCGTCCTTGTAGCTCATCTGATGCCAGAGATATTACATTTCATGTTTTTCAAGATGGTGTTGGCGGCCATTTTGAATATTGGGCTCTAGCAGAGTTAGCCATCATTTTTCAGAGGGGCATAGGAGCTAATTTTCCTTTAAAATGGTTCAGGTTGTCAAATCCATCGAGAGAAAAAGGTAGGAACAAAATGGTCACGGATTCCAAGCAAATGACCCTACTAAGAGCAATGACACCTTCAGTTGAAAACTAGGTAAATATCAGTGGGAAAAATATATATTGCAATGGAAATAATGTTCACTCATGAGAAAAATGACACCTTGGGGATAGCTTTTGTAAGGGCACATCTGATATCATTTTCTGGTTGCAGTCTATTTCTGAGCTTGCTTTGGATGGTGAAAAGAGCCGAAAATCCGGCCTCACATAAGTACGTTGAGCCAAATGGTAGAAGAATTTTAATTGCCTCTAAACTTGCCAGTGGGAACTCTGCATTAAGGCTAATCCCGAATGAGGATAAGTTCTTGGACTTAAATTCCATTTGTATGATGTTGTTTGATTTGATTCCAATTATTTCTTCTGCAAGTCCATTTGGCTCGTCTGGCAGATGTTCAGTGGTACATTTGAATGGATTTTGAACCCATGCATAGGCGAGTGGGTCAATGGCAGGGCAATACTCTTCCATCCTCAGACGCAGACACTTTATATGTGCACTCATTGTACTCTCCATGTCACTCAGTTTTATAGAATCATTATCTTCCAAAGATTCTCTCAACTTTGGAATTACAGCTATTTTGCCCATTTTCAGTTTTGAGTCCCACAAGTCCAGCTTCTCTGAGGCGACGGATTGGCGGTGAGTGGTACTGGACCTATGCGGAGATTTAAATCACTGTTCATAATG
This sequence comes from Paralithodes platypus, assembly GCA_032716605.1. Classification (NCBI taxonomy): domain Eukaryota; kingdom Metazoa; phylum Arthropoda; class Malacostraca; order Decapoda; family Lithodidae; genus Paralithodes; species Paralithodes platypus. Next base: position 22,996,005 of record CM064573.1, on the reverse strand, counting down.
ATACATCTGAATATTTGTGTGTCTGTATTTAATGTTTGTTCCTTTCACCTAAACTTTCGTAAAGGCTGTCGTTACCCCCGCTGAATGCGAAATTACCCCCAGTGGGGTAATTTACCCCTATTTGGGAATCGCAATGCTAAGATCAGCGTGGGTCTGGGGGCGGCAGCTTCCAGCTTAAGTTAGGTTGTTAGGTTAGGTTAATGACACAAATATGGAAATTGTTGGGGTAATTGGGTATGGCCAAAACAATACATTTTCGCAACATATAGTTGCTAAAATCGCATGAATCACAGTAGAAGAAAAAAACATGGTTTTTCTGGAAAACTTGCGCATGTGTAAATCAAAAACATTATCTTTTTCTTTTATATTAAGAGTTGCATGATTGTTTCCTCTATAATACCCCAGAATTTCATTAAATTATACTTTTATCTTCTTTTTTTATTGTGTGCAGTTAGATATATTTTTCAAATTTGTGTTCTAAAATTTGTGTTTTTAAACCACTATTCATAGATGACTGAAGAAGCTAGGAGTAACTAAACTAAATGTTTTAGTTTCTCTGAAGTAAAATAACAAAGTTTTAAACATGCAAAAAAAAAAACAACAACATGTGAATCGAGATATAGTTGCATGGATTTTTCATCTACAGTATATAGAGAAGATTGAGATGCATGATATTTTCTTTGTATGTATAACTCATGTTTTTAAAGAGACAATGCACGGAGGTAGGAAAAACACAGATAAAACAAAAAGGTCCATGTGCCTAAAGGCATCCTCCATTCATAAAATGTTTGTAACAACTGGATTTAAACATTTGTAGATTGTAAGTTTGTGGAAAGCAATTCGAGGGAAGTGAATTCCAAAGAGTAGTAGCCCTGGGGATAAATTAATTCTGATAAGCAGAAGTTCTGCATTGTGGGGGAGAAAGTGTAAATTCATGGGCGCTCTCAGCTGCCGTAGTTCTACGGGGAAAGATGTGGAGAGGCGGCACAATTGAAGCAAGTTCCTCGGAACAATTGCTGTGAAAATATCTGTAGAATAATGCAAGGGACGCAACGTTTCTTCGTATGGATAATGTAGGAAGGTCCTGTGTGATTGCAGGGTTATTGATTAATCTAATAGCTTTATTTTGAATTTTGTCCAACTGCCTCAATGCAACCACTCCACTTCCACCCCACAGAGGTGAACAGTAATCCATCTGAGAACGCACATGACTTTTATATATTACGGCCAATTGCTCGTCAGTGAAGAATTCTCGAACTCTGTACAGGAGTCCCAGTTTTTTAGAGGTATTCTTAGCAATGCTTCTAACATTATGTGTCCAGCTCAAGTTAGTAGTTAATGTTACACCGAGAATGTCAATACTAGGGGAAGTGGGAATATTTGCATCATTAAAAAATATATGGGTGTCAGTGAGATTCTGTCGGTTAGAAAATTGAATGTACTTGGTTTTCTGTGCAATAAAGGAAACTAGATTCTTTTGTCCTGTGACGCTTCTGCATAGTAGCCACGTGCGGGCATGTGCGCGCGTCGGCTGCCCAGCCGTTTAGAAACCGGCTGGCGGCAGCCGGCCGGCAGGCATTCCCTTAATATATATCCTACGACAACGTAACTAATGTCTGGGATATTCTTATGTTGTTTCACAGCTTGTGGCTGCCCTTATTCTTAACCAACGCATCTTAGTATATTTTATTCTCGATAGTTGATTATTTCATTATAATATATAAGATGTAAGTCTAGTGAGGGCGGGAGGAGACGAGCGGGAGAGAGACCGGCTTGGGACGTTGCTTCGCTTGCCAGCTTGGGACGAGCCTGAAAACGTTGCCATATGCATTTGATCGCAACATTAGGCTTAGTTTCGACTCACGCACGGGGTAGAGGATTTTGACCCGGCAACTGTGTTGAGTGTTGCCAAGCATGGGATGTATTTTGCATGCCTAGGGTGGGGTCCAGACAGATTCAAGACTCAGAGCTCACCTCACTGTCGTACCCTTCGGACCCCCTTGATATCTATCCCTCTCATCCCCACTTAGAAACTTTCTCTCTTACTTTGTATACCTTCCTTCCACTACTTCACCAATCTATTTAATTATCCCATCCCCTTGATAGACCTTATATCTATTATTGTATTAACGACGAGCTCTCAGATAATTAGATAGGATTTTGGGCCTTATGCAGAGACGTGATTGTTAATGAGACCTAGGAAGCTTTTTTGTTGTCTCATATTTGGTGGTTTCATGCTTGCTAGTGTGTTCTTGTGTCAGGTTAGCAGGGGCTAGACCGGAGGGGAGGCTTTTTGCGATCCTTTTAAGTAAAGTCTGCTGGTGCGAGTCCGGTGGACCCGCACGACTTTACTAGGATACCCATTGGAGTCTAGGGGCATTTTCTTGTCTGTGTCCCTGTGTGTCTAGTGTTGTGTTGTGTGAGGGCCCTTGCCTAGTCCACTCCGCACTGCGCTAGCACGTCTTGCTTTTGTTTTAGGGTCGCCAGGAGAGAGCCAGATACTTGCGATCTGAGTCTCTCAAGAGAGCACCCTTTCAATTAGAGTAATTTGGCGCACAGACTTGGGAATGTCCCTAGGCTAGAGCAGGTGGCTCAGCCCGGGTATCCGAAGCCTATATCCTTCCGGCTAGACCTCTGCCACCTGGCAGATTAACAGCTAGTGGATTATTATATCTGTATGCTTGTTATTGTGCCACAGTTTACCGTTTTTGTGAGCATTGTTAGTCAGGGTGTGGCTTAGAGACTCTGTCCGAGCAGGCTTGCCTGACTAAGAGTGAGAAGCACACCTGTATGTGGTTATGTTGCGAGTTGCTGCCTTTATTTAATTATACCTATGCCATTATACACTGTATGGCCTATCACTAATATTTATTCCTGCTTATGAGTTAAGAGTTCTCTAAATCCGTAACTTACTTTCTTTGCTAAGCATCAGATCCTACAGTAGCCGCAACAAACATTGAGAGATCATGCGCATGTGTAAATAACACATAATTCCAAGAAAAAAACTTGCGACTCAATCTTCCTATTAGAGAGGGAAAAATCATGCAACACAATCTTCTTAACAAAGAGGAAAATCCATGCAACTCAATATTCTTGATATAGAGAAAAGTTCATGCAACTCAATCTTCTTAATAGAGAGGACAAATTATGCAACTCACTCTACTTTTATAATTCGCTGCCTTCGTCCATGCTTTGTTCATTTATCGTTCTGTCCTTCTTTATTTGTTTCCATAGTTTCCTTATCTATTACTTTTTGTTTTGTTCACCCATAGATTCATCGGGGCGATTAATCCTTTGAAGATATGATTACGCTTTCCTTTTCTGTTTTCTGGCTATTATCATATGATTTTATTGAGATAAGGAAGGTATTATTACTGTCAGAGGGTTAATTGAGATAATCTTTACCCATATAACTCCCACAGATCCTCCTTACTTTATATAAAATGATAACATTGTCTAATGATAGCCAAAATAAACTGTCAAAAGCGTTAAGGAAAACATCAGTATAAGGAATAGAATTTTGTTGTTGTCTAACAATATATAAACTCAGACTATAAAGTAAGAACAAGTTGAGCTACATCCATTAAAATCAAGGTGTTATCTCTTTTTGAGACACCCAACTACAACTTCCTAGCATTATTAGATATATGAAGGATTTGATATGTTAATTTTGTTTTTGTAAAATATAAAATCAGTGAGTTTAACATGTTTTGCAACAAATATTGGTATGTATCGTACATGTTAATATGTTGAAGTATTTCCAAAACGAGGAAGCATTCAACAATATCCCTATTATTGTCAACAAACGTATGGTCTGCAAGTGTTTTCAGCTGTCCTAAATCTTCCTTAATTTATGGTATATATTTAAGCTATTTACTAATATAAGTATTGATTTGATAAAATTTAAAAACAAAGTCCAATCACTGGGACTTGAAGAGATTTTACAAATATACGAATATGAAATGCAAAAGACAGAAATAAACCAACTAGTGGGTAGGTTAATTAACGTCTGTATATTTTGTTTGCCATTACTCTACTATAGTAATGTATATTAATATCGCTGCTTTCATTCCCATATAATTAAGTTTTATTTCTCCTATATATTTTGACAGGCTGTTTTCAATATGATAGTTCGTTATAATCTTGCTTTTTATATCTTACAAATGTATTCATATGATTTAAATTACATTTTAATTATCATTTATTGTTTAGATGTGGCACATTTCCAAGTCTCAGTGCTCTGTATTTAGTACGAAATATTTTAGTCAATTTTTATCCTCTCTCTCTCTCTCTCTCTCTCTTTTCTCTTAGGAGAGGCGGGGTTAGCCCATCTTTTAGGGAGTAGCGTCCCTACGAATCCGAGCTACATCTACTCCGACTTTTCCTATAGGTCTAGTTATAAGACTTACATATTCTTTACACACACACACACATAATTAACTTACGGTAATATTAAGGAGCCTACTGCTACCTCATGTGTGGGAAGAGAGGCTTCGGACACCTCTATTAATAACACCATTTAACGCTTACAGGTTATGAGAGACTGGAGTTGGAAGAATTCCAGGCGGTGGGGACCGATACATGGAGGGTGGCTGCAGTGCCCTGATAAGCCCACTCCTAACGTGTAATGCTTGACCAGTCCCTCTGATCGTTCTATGGTGCATCTGCTGGACTGCTCTTAGGTGAGAGAGCTTTACTGCCATGTTGCCAACTAAAATACCCAGGTTTGTCTACTGGAATAAGTGTAATATCACTTGATTCCAGAGTCTGGCCGTTTGAAGGGGGTTAGTAGTACTTAGAAAGGATTCAGGCTATTGCTGTCACTCCTTTCGGAAAATCTGTGTCTTTAGGACACAAGTGCTGCTCAGTTGGGAGCTGTGGCACGTTGGAACTGTCTGACCTCGGGGCGACCTTTGGCTTAGTGTAGCAGACATAACAAAGTCAGAATCTAGAACATAACGAACACCATGGACGAATAGGTGGATGCGGATGACGCAGGAATAATTCACCACCAACCCCCTTTTTATAACATTGTATTGGTCTTTAGTTTTCCTTGAAGTTAGAAGCCTTTACAAAGTATTTGAACGCCTTTACAAAGTATTTGAACTGTTAGAACAAATTTAAAACCATATCAGCTACTAGTACTACAAAACTCAATGCAGCTTGCACTAAGTGCAAGAAGCTAAAGTGGTGTATCGACTTCAAAGAAGGTGCATATGCCAGCATCCATCATGGTAGTCTCTGCCTCTTTTGTGAGATAGAAGGTAAACTCATGAAGGAGGTAGCTGGAATTAAGGAACAATTAAAGTGAAGAGACACAGACAATACAATTCTAAAAAACAAAGTTTCTGAAGGAATAAAAGAAATAGAAGAGTTGAAAAGGGTAATAGATAGCCTTAGAACTGAAGCTATTGAGAGAGTGGCAGCCAATTCCTCCAAACACCAGCACAGGTTATGCAGGTGCAAATAAGCAAAATAAGAATGTAGTGCCAGTCAAGGAGGCAACAATTGAAGCAGCGACTACAGAAGAGGCTGCAATTCCTGCTACAGCTAGTCCTAGTGACCCTCGCTATGCTTAGAGAGAGGCCACGCAAAAAAAAAAAACAAAAAAAAACAGACAGGAATATGAGGTTAACACCTCAAATAGATTTAGTCTTCTAGACCATGCCAAAAGTCAGTATGACTTCCCTAAGTCCTCACAGAACAGAGGAAAAAAGGATCGTCAAGTGCAGAGTAGGTAGCGAAATGTTAAGCCTACTATGCTTTATTCAAACAACAAAGGGACCAACATGTCAAGCAGGTTTGGTCTCGTTAGTGACAAAAACAATTTTGGTTGGGGGATTCTCAGGTCAAAGGACATGAGTCTCACTTTGTTAAGTTTCGCTGAGATGTGAGAAAGGTGAAGATCCTCACAGGTACAAGGCCTTCCCTGATCACAAAGGAAGTGGAAAAAGTCTGGTCCAAGACTAAAGGAACGGCAATAATAGCCCAGGTCTGTAGTAATGACCTGTTTCTCAAAAAGAAATAAGGTCGGTGCCACAGAGTCAATAATAGGAGAGGTCATGACTCTGGCTGAAGAGCTCCGACTCAAGACAGACTCATACTATGATACTTGGTATTTTGCCCAGGATGTATGGAGGGGATTGTGCTTCCAGCAAAGCAATAGGTTTAATGGTAGGTTAGCTGACCTGTGTACAAAGAAAAGGGTGAGGTTTGTGGACCCATTTGATTAGTTCTATGGGAAGCGCAACCTCTACCTTTGTGACGGTGTGCACTTATGCACTAGCGGTAAAATCAAACTTGGGGATTTCCTAAATCACCATCTTTACAGCTTGCTAAGGGCAAGCAAAAATGTAGAAAGCATCCCCCAGCAGGAAAAGAGCAAACCCTCACCAGCAGTTGATCTCAAACTTCAAAAAAAGAGGTCCCAAAAAAGAAGGAGTTCGTCCCTCTGAGAGTTAGAATACCTCTCAACAAATGGCAGAGTTCCCCAATAGAATGAGAGATGTCTCGCAACTCCCTCTAGACTTGACGCCTCAGTTGCCAATTTCTGAACCACTAGATAGTGGTTCTTCTACCTCAGGTGAGGATTAAACAAATGCACTACCCCCAGAGACCCCTTTCTCTTCGGGAAACGGGGAATGCTAGGGGGTTCTAAGAAAAACCTGAATCCCCTTAAGGTAGTATTATTTAATGCCAGATCAATTAGGAATGCATTCTCCGAACTTCGGGCATTGTTGTCTACAGATTGCTTCGATGTAGTGGCTATCACTGAATCCTGGATTCACAGTGATACCAGAGATTATGTTAGGGAATTTTAAATACCTGGATATAGAATGTTCCACAAAGACCGAACCATGCAGGAAGGGGGTGGAATTCTTTTGTACATCAGCAATTTTCTAAACTCAATTGACTGCAAGATCAGGTCAGAACATGAACTGCTTGGAGTAAACCTCAATCTAGGTAACTCTAGCTATAGGATTGTTCTGGTGTACAGGCTTCCACATCAAAATGTTGAAAAGGATGAACTTCTGTACACAAGACTGAGTGCTGTTATCGAGGGTAAAACCAGTGTGATACTTCAATTGCCTAGTAAACTGGGAAGTAAGAACTGCTGATGCTGAAGGTAGGTGTCTTGTGGACTTTACTAATGATAACGTTTTGACCCAGTGGGTGAATGAGCCAACTAGAGGGAACAATATACTAGATCTTGTGTTCACCACTGAAGATGAAAGTGTGACCAGCTTATCTGTTGGGGAATCACTTGGAGGTAGTGACCACAATCTAGTTAGGTTCTCTCTTCGCACCTTTAGCAGCAGACCCACCAATCCTCAGAGTGCAAAACTAGATTTCCGTAGTGCAAATTGTGAAGGCCTTCGGGGAAGTTTATCCCAGATCAGACTTGAGGGTGAGAATGTTAATGCGGTTTGGTCCTCATTCAAATAGCAGTTTATGGATCGACAAGCTGTATTCGTTTCTACTAATCTTACCAAATCAGGCTCAACCCAACCAAAATGTTTCACAAGTGACATAGCTTCAGTAATTAGAAAAAAGAAAGGTTGCATACAGAAAGGCCAAAATAAGTCAAGACCAAAGAGATTTAGATTCCTTCAATAATATGCGTAGAAGAGTGAAATATCTTATAAAGGAAGCAAAGCAGAATGAAGAACTAAGGGTTACAGCCCTCTGCAAAGAGAGTCCTAAAGAGTTCTTTAGCTATGTGAAAAGCAGGAAACCATTCAAAGGTGGCATTGGACCTCTAAAGGATGCAACAGGCCAACTTCAAACCTATGACACTGATATAGCTATAAATCCCTAAACGACTATTTTGCCTCAGTATTTACAAGGGAAAATACCAATAACATGCCAAGTCCAGGACTAGTGCATGAGGATGACGTTCTTAACAGAATTAGATGTACACCAGAGGAGGTAGCGAAAAGAATAGACAAGTTAAATAGGTTCAAGTCATCTGACCCTGATAGCTTTCTTCCTCGAGTTGTACCAGAAGTGCAAGATGAAATCGCACCTCTCTTGGCAGGCATCTTCAATAAATCACTAGAAAAGGGAGAAGTCCCTGAAGACTAGAAACTGGCCAATGTGACCCCAATCTTTAAGAAAGGGGATCACGAGTGTCCCAAGAATTATCGGCCAATTAGTTTGACTTCTATCATAGTAAAACTCTTAGAAGGGATACTAGTAGACAAGATAGTTGACTACCTAGAAATCTACAATTTAATAACAGATTCCCAACATGGATTTAGGCGACACCAATCATGCCTTACCAATTTGCTGGAATTTTTGCATGAAATGCTGAGTGAGTATGACGAAAGTAGAGCCATAGACATCCTTTACTTAGATTTTCAAAAGTTTTTGACAAAGTGCCTCATTAAGAACATAAGAACATAAGAAAATGGGAGTCTGCAGAAAGCCGATTGGCCTAAGCAAGGCAGATCCCTGTCCCACACAACCCAATCAATACAAAGCCCATAGGCTCAATACATATGAGATAACCAAAACGGTTAGAGATTAACTTACAGGATTATGAGGTCTGCAGAGCGCTGATTGGCCCCAACCGGCTGATCCCCCTTCACAACCCACCCTCGTCCATATGCTTATCCAATTTTATCTTAAAGCTCCCTACAGTTTTAGATCCCACTATAGCACTTGGTAGTCCATTCCACCCATCTACAACTCTGTTACCAAACCAATATTTGCCTATATCTTTTCTGAAACGAAATTTATCTAATTTGAAACCATTGGTACGAGTTCTTTCGCTATCACTGAGCTTTAGTACATTTGTCATGTCCCCTTTGTTAATCCCACTAACCCACTTGAACACCTCTATCATATCCCCTCTAATTCTGCGTCTCTCTAACGAATGTAAACCTAATTTCTTCAACCTTTCTTCATACGGAAGATTTCTAATATTATGGATCATTTTTGTCATTCTACGCTGTACTCTCTCCAATGAATCTATGTCCATTCTGTAATAAGGACACCAAAATTGGACAGCATAATCCATATGGGGTCTCACTAATGACAAGTAAAGTTTTAAGATAACATCAGCAGTTCTGTTACTCACACTCCTAGAGATGAACCCGAGAATCCTGTTTGCCTTATTACGAACGCCTATACACTGTTTTCTAGGCTTCAAATCATTGCTAACAAACACACCTAGATCTTTCTCGCAGTCTGAATTTTCTAATTTTAAATTAGCTAGTTTATATTTAACATTTGTTTGCATCTTCCCTATCTTTAACCCTTATTTAGCGGCGAGCAACATAAGTCGAGTTAAATAAAGCTGGACTATGTGGCGGCGCTCGACATAACTCGAGTGGCAATTTCAGCACGTAATGTGGCTGAGAGAGAGAGAGACAAGTGGTGGCAGGAGACTAGCGAGCGTATGACTGCTCCAGACCACCGCGGCGAACCTACTGACACAAATCTCAGCTCCCTCCTCCCTCTCTCACTCGCTACATACTCAATTATGTACTGAAAGTACCGAATTACCTGCTTTTTGCACTCGCGTTGCACGGTTATTGCAAGAAAACTATCCATCATACAAGGATCGTTATGGTGTCATTCGAAAGCTCTGTTTATGCCCTTTCAGGGATAGGTACTTGTTTTACGTTCTGGGTCTTATTTAGGCATGAAAATGATCACGTAAACAGCCCTATTTTGGCTAAAAACACCCCGCTGTGCGGTACACATAAATAAACCGCATAGGCCGCTCGTAAGGTGTTAATACCTTGCATTTGTCAATGATAAACTTCATCTGCCAATTTACTGACCATTCATGTAAGGTATCTAGATCCCTTTGGAGGCACTCTATATCGCTATCTGAATCAATTGATCTCCCCATTTTAGTATCGTCTGCGAATTTACTTATCCTACTAGTTATACCTAAATCTAGGTCATTTATGTATATAAGAAACAACAGGGGACCTAATACCGATCCCTGGGGGACACCACTTTTGACTGCTCCCCACTCTGACTTGGTACCATTTATGCTGACTCTCTCTTTCCTACCAATTAGCCATGACCTAATCCATCCCAACAACGCCCCACCTATTCCATGTGCCTCAACCTTTCTCATCAATCTCTCATGAGGGACTCTGTCGAAAGCTTTACTGAAATCTAAATATATAATATCGTATGCCTTGTCATTATCTACTGCTTCATATACCTCTGAGAAAAAACTAAGCAAATTAGTAAGGCAAGAACGTCCCTGAGTGAATCCATGCTGAGAAGAATTTATTAAGTTAAATGTTTCTAAGTGGTTTCTCATTTTCCTAGCAATAATTGACTCTAGTAGCTTTCCTATGATTGAAGTGAGAATAATGGGACGGTAATTGGATGCTATTGATTTATCACCTTTTTTGAAAATCGGAACTACATTTGCAAGCTTCCAAGCTTCTGGAACTATACCTGTTTCTAATGAATTGTTAAAAAGAAATGCAGGCTAAGACATTGCAGGCTAATGTCAAAAGTCAGTGCGCTAGGTATCAATACAGAAATCACAAATTGAATAGAAAGTTGGCTAACAGGTAGACAACAACGAGTAGTAATCAATGGTGTTTCTTCTGAGTGGACGGACTGCAGCCACTTCTGGAGTTTCACAGGGATCTGTCATGTCATTGACATATATTATATGTCAATGACATAGATATTGGTCTGTTGAGATTGATCTCCAAGTTTGCAGATGACATAAAACTTGGAATGAATGTGAAAGACCCCAAAGGGGTTGAACAGCTCAGGATGGACCTCAACAGACTGGGTGAATGGTCGGAGACATGACAGATGCCTCTAAACTTGGAAAAGTGCAAGGTGATGCATATCGGCCAAGCAAACCCCAAGTCAGGCTACCCACTATTGGGAATGCCTCTGGAAGTGACTGACTTGGAACAGGATTTTGGTGTTCTGATTAGCAGTGACCCAAAGTTTTCCAAGCAGTGCATTGAAGTAGAGAAGAAAACTCAGAAATGATTGGGCTATACGAGGCAATTTAAGTATATAAATCAAGAAATAGTCCTCACACTTACGCTCTGATACAGCCTCTCCTGGAGTATGGTGTTCAATTTTGGTCTCCAGCACTCAGGAAAGATATAGAGCAACTAAAAAGAGTACATGCTACAGCTACAAAGCTTATTCCATTGCTTAGAAGAATGAGCTGTGAAGACCGGTTGAGAGCTCTTGATCTCTTTCCGTTGGAGACACGCAGACTACGAGGTCAGCTCATTGAAGTATCTAAAATACTTAATGGGTTCGACAATGTGGATTATAGCAATATGTTAAGCCTCAATATGAATACAACACGCAACCATGGCTGGAAGTTATAATTGAAAAGGTTCAGCACTAGTATTTGTGGAAACTTTTTCACATATAAGATCTGTTCTACCTGGAACAAACTTCCCTCCGAAGTTGTAAAAAGTTCTTCAGTAGAGCAGTGCAAGAAGAGAGTATATAGTATTTTGCACACTCTGTAAAGAGTGTAGTGCAATCAACATTCTCTCTCCTTCCACTTCGAGTATCTCCTCGGAATGGATCGCAAGGTCTCTGAGATACAAACTATTCCTTGTAACTCTCTCTGTCTCTCTCTCTTTCTCCTGTATATATTTTCCCTGGCATGTTTCTAATT